>OZ038491.1:67297705-67322705 GCA_964036315.1 Acanthosepion esculentum
TTTCGCCTTCTGTTCAACTATCCATTCACAAATGCTCATCAGTTAAGTCCCCCATTGCATCCTAACATCCTGCCTTAGATATGCCCTCTGAGTAGTTGAAGACCTTGTACCTCACTATGTATCTAAGATCTCATTAGCTATCTCTTTGTAATTCTGTCTGTTTTCTTTATATTTTATTTAAGAATTGCTTCATCGTTCCATTGATAAATATGTCCTAGTCTTCTCCCCATCTGTGAGTAAATTGTCAAGCATACGGTGAAATTGATATAAAATAAGAATTCAGTACTTAATTTTAACGAATTTTTCCTGTTTATTAGGATTTTGATTAACATTCTGAATGTTTGGGTTTTTTTTGTCAATCCAAGACGCGTTTTGACTTCGGTAACTTATTTTCCATTCCCTTTTAAAATATTTGTCAGATATTTAACTTCAGTACTTGTTAGTATAATACTGGTATCTTGAAATGGTAGTTCTCATCTTGAGATTTTTCTCTTGGTGTCAACCATATATTTTCTTAAAGTTGACGTTAGTGCTTTCTTTCTCACTTTTTAAAAAATCATATCGCCCCAAACAAGTCCGTAATGCCACCAGTACGCAACGGTTTACACGTAATGTTGATAAAGGAGAAGACTGACAATAGGGAGGATTAAGCAAAGTACAAAAGATGAACGGGGTTCAAGATAAGAGTTGTGACGTGAGAGAAAAGAATCTGTTGGAATAGAAGTAGCAGTTGCATTACGGTATTTCAACAGTAAAAAGTGTGACCTAGATGTCAATCTAGTAGCACGCTTAAATTCAATTATTCGCAGCACCAGACGAATTAGCTCGTCGGAACAATTGCCAGAAAATATATTTCTAGAAAAGACAGACGGAAGACATCCCAAATCGGTGAAAAACAGACTGAAGTCTAGATGCCTGGTCAGGATCAATTACATTGAAGGACCTTCTTTAGGATTTGTCAAGAAACTAGGTGTGCTGCAGGAAGTCCAGACCAGATATGACAATATTCAATGCACAGACGAATGTGCCAGATGGATTCTGATACAAGACATTGACCCAAATGTCCATGCAGTTAATGATAAGATTTAGGCACTCCACGTAGTATCAGAGGAAAACGTGAGTCTAAAAAAGCGTAGAGTTTTGTTCTCTTGGAGTCAAGCGTCAGTCATGTTGATGGCAAAAAGGTTCGAATTTTAATATCTAGTCTAGGTAGTACAAATTGATTGGCTTTTAGTACTTCTAGTTTAGACCTGTCACTTACGTTGAACCAATTATTCTACTAAGTGTGGGAGATTAAGATGCAAAATATGACAAATACAGCAACAGTTGAAGTAATTGTGCATTTTCTACATAATGCCCCAGGGAGTACGATTTTAATATAATGAAGCTGACTAGAAGTTGGTAGAAATGTAAACTATAATTACGGCTTCACTTACAGTGACTTGTTTATATACTTTATTTTAACCCGCACTCCTGGACTACTAATCTTCACTTCAAGTCTGTATTCTTAAGTTTATTACACGTTGGTAGAAATGTAAACGGAATGCAGATTTTATCGCAGTTGCAATAATATTGTCTTTGTACTTTAACGCTGAAGATCGTCATGGAAAAGATCGAGAGTACTTGGGTTAAAAAAAACTACAATTTCTTCCTTGATGAATTTTTTCTTAACATCGGGAAACTGATTAGACAACTGATCAGGAATAGTATAAAATAAATACACACAATACGTCTATATTATTCAATGAAACAAGCTTGAATGAAGATACGATGCTTACACACACACACACACACACACACACACACACACACACACACACACACACACACACATATATATATATATATATATATATATATATATATATATATATATATATATATATATATATATATATGCTCCTATTTTAAATAATATAGGGATTATGGCCATATCATCTTGAAACATCGATACTCGTATGATTATCAAAGTTAAGCAAAGTGGTGCCTGGTCCGTACCTGGATGGGCAACTGCTTGGGAATATCAGGTGCTGCAAAATTGGAGGTGCGGGAGGTGTAATGGATAAAGGTTAGGAATTGGTAATCGGCAAGCCGAGTTCCAAATCTAGTCGGGTTCTTTATATTCGGTTACGCGCAAATACATTTCGGAAAGTTATGAAGTTATATATTTCCACCGATATCTGGATTTATTAGTATAATTTCTATCAGTAAAAATCATCATTATCTCGAAAATATTCTACAATATATTTTATGGCTTTAAATAAACTTCAAAACGTTGATAAAACGTAAAAAATAAATCAATAAATAACGTATACGTCTATTTTTTAATATCTATCCAATAACCAATTGTTCTTAATTTTAATATTATTGGCTTAAATGAATAATTATTCAAAATTATTTCGAAATAAATTATTCCGATAATTTTAGAAATTTTGAAGACCACTTATTCATTTAAGTATAGCAATTGTGTTTTGCAGGAAGCAAAATGTTTATCACCGTTTAAAGCGTAATGGCGTTTTTCGAAGAAATTCACATGGGAAATGCATCTATTCTCCTCTTATCTCTGGATTAAGTAGCAGGGTAGAATCGATATTCCAGCCTTGGATGACAGACATTATAGAAGAAAGATTGCCCATAAATGCAAACGGTAGAAAGACAATGGGAAAGCAATCAATTGTTGTGGTATCCTCCCTCTAAAAATTCTATGTTGGACTCTTCCACCTACTATAAGATTACTGTTGTGGATTCCGGGAATGGAATCCTGCACAAATAAATAAACAACGCCAGTAATTGAGATAGAAAAATAAGTGTATTAAACGTAAGAATACAGACTTGAAGTGAAGATTAGTAGTCCAGGAATGCGGGTTAGTATAAAGTATATATACAAGTCACTCTAAGTGAAGCCGTAATTATCTCACTCGCTGGACACTCGTATAACTCTCTGTGAACACCCTGTGTACTGTCTCCGTATCTCTCACCCTGACTCAAGGTATCTCAACACGCAGGTATTCCCTCTGTAAGTATAAGTATACATTGGACGAGTCCATCTCGTGTAAAAAGGTCTGCCCCACAACAATTACTATGAGAGAAGGCCTTGGCGGAAGAGCCTAACATAGACACTTTAGAGGAAGGACACCACAACATCAACAATATCTCCCAAGAAAACATGGAAAATGTGTCAATTCCTTCTTAGATATGGATTATGTAACAGGTTAGATTGGATATTCTAACGTTGGATGGTAACCAATATAGAATAAAAACTACGTATAACTGTAAACGGTAAAGAAAACAATAGAAAAGGAATCAACAATATGTCCCAAGAAAACAAGGAAGATGTGCCAATTCTTCCGGTAGCTATGGATTATATAGGAGGTTAAATTGGATATCCTAGCGTTGGATGACAAGTAATATAGAAGAAAATACACAATTGTAAGCCATGGAGAAGACGATAGGAAAACAATCAACAATATCTTCCAAGAAATGGTCACAATTCAATATTTTGAGGGAAATAAATTTTGGGAAGCTATGATCCATTATCTTCTGTAGGGAAAAAAAGTTTTCTAAAAATTGTTTTCTAAAAATGGTTATTTTGATATTTGATTAGATTTAGTAAGGATTACTGTATAGTAAGAGCTGACCGTCAGTTGGCGAGTTTTATCAACTGAAGCCAGAGAAAAAACTGTTCTTTTCTTGTCGATAGAAAGTAACACGTTCCGGTTCAGTCTGTTTCTGGTCATAAATGGTTAATATATTTTTCATGTTTGAAGGAATGTTTTATTTCCCGCTTCTCAAATGAACCACAGTAATATTCATGTTTATGTCAACACGCAAAAATCTGTCTTCAAATTGCTTTTATCAGTTCCATATAGTTTATGCACGATATAGTTTATTATTCATGACGTACAGTCCCTGTATTCCCAGACGAGTGAATTTTAGTAGAAATAATATTCCCGTTTATCAAGGAAAACACAATCAGTAAGCACGCATTAAATCAGAATCGTCCATACGGTTCTTCTGATGCAAATTCCTCATGCACACATCTTGAACAATTTGTCTTGGATTCAATCAATATTTCCTTTCCCTTCTTGCTGCTTCTTCTGATTCACAATTCACAGTTTATGAATTAATTACTAGTCGATGCAAAAGACAAGATTACATTTTTGATAACGTTTCCATTGTATATGGGTAGGTAATTTGATGTTTAGCTTCGATATTGTTCTTTTTGTTTAATTTTGTTTTTGTTAGAGACGATGAACCTGATAGAAAGAACTTAACCCCGGATCCTTGAACTTAGAAACAAATGAAGCATCATCACTACTGGAATAGTTCTTACATATCCTGATATCTTGATAACGTATTGGTACCATTTGGAATTTAAAAGATGCAATGATCGATTTATAACAGATTTTCAGGCTTACGATCATATAACGTTGAAACATCGATTCTCGTACGATCACCGAAGTTAAGCAACGTCAATCCTGATCAGTACTTAGATGGGTAGGATCTTTGGAACACCAGGTGCTGTAAGCTTGGATGCGTGTCCGGTGTAAAAGATAACGACTCGTAAGTGGAAATTGGATATCTAAGTTCCAATTCCAGGCGGAGTCGTTATTTTGACTTACGCGCAAGTGCCCTTGGGAAATGTATGAATCCATCTCTTCTCTCTCCAGCTATGGGTTAATTAGTTGAACTCGCATCAGAAGAACCATTATGATTCTTACAATGAAAAATATTTTCTGGCTTTTAATAACCTGGAAAAGTTTGATAAACTGTAGAAAAATCACTCACCCATATAGATTTTCAACGGAAAGAGCAAATTTCAGTATGCATTACGGTCGACAAAAAGGACGCGATGAAGTCAGTGAAGTTAAATTAATATAGAAAAGTTAAAAGTTAAAAACTCCAACCCGAAACAGAAATAGTCCATAATATAATATAAAGCATTATTATTATTAATATATATATATATATATATATATATATATATATATATATATATATATATGTATTTGAATTGGACATAGTCCGACAATTTATTTAAAGACATTTATATATATTATGTTCAACGTTCTTTTTATAGATACAAGTATTTAAGCAAATGCTCTGTTTTATAATAAACAGTATTAAATAACATTTACCGGCCTGAATGTCCGAATGGTTAAGGCACATCACGCGAAATGATGGTTCCGTATAGGATACAGGTTCGATTCCTGTCGGAGAGCAAAAATTTTCTATGAAAATTTCTCGGACATTCAGGCCGGTAAATGTTATTTAATACTGTTTATTATAAAAGAGAGCATTTGCTTAAATACTTGTATCTATAAAAAGAACGTTAAACATAATATATATAAATGTCTTTATATCTATATATATAGCATAATAATAATCGGGGCGATCTGAAATATCAAATATATATATATATATATAAATATAAATAAATACTTTCACAAAAAAACATTCAATTTTTTCTTTTTATTTGCAACTTTTCAGTTCATATATATATATATTCATCTGTCGCTCAAACTAAGCTCACCTTTTTAATAAGGAGATACTCAGGTGCTATAGTAAAATGCCTTTTTCTTTATCATTCACGATAATCTTATATCTATAATTCTAAAAAATGTTTACATATATATACATATATATATATATATATATATATATATATATATATATATATATATATATATATATATATATATATATGTGTGTGTGTGTGTGTGTGTGTGTGTATGTTTGTGTGTGCGTGTGTGTGTGATAGGATGTTGTTTATGCTTTTCAACATTTTTCATCCGATTTCGATGAATTTCTTGTTTGATAGTTCTTCAGTGCAGGTTTTGAGTCCAAATTATTGACGACAGTGGCTCTCCACTACTTCTTGTCCATTATAATTCACAGTAACGTTTTCCTATTTACTATATGTTCTTGAATATATATCTTCCATAAAAACTTTAATAAAAATAAGTATCTTAAATTATTACAACAATATTATTTATTATCATGCAGTTAAATATATATAATTAATTATATCTATATCTATAATTCTCAAAATGTGTGTGTGTGTGTGTGTGTGTGTGTGTGTGTGTGTGTGTGTGTGTGTGTGTGTGTGTGATCGGATGCTTTTCCACAGTTTACTCCGATTTTTTTTTTGTTTGAACGATAATTCTTCAGTACCGGTTTTGTGTCCATATTTTTGGTGACAATGGCTCTCCACTATTTCCTGTCCATTATAACTCCCAGCAACATTTTTCTATTTACTATCTGTTCTTGTGTATATATCTTTCATAAAACCTTTAATAAAAACAGTTTAAATTATTACAATAATATTACTTATTATTATACAGTTGCCTTTTCAGGCCCCCGCCCCCGTTCAATTGTTTTTAAACTCAGTGGGTGCTCACACTGTGGAACCTGATACAAGATGGGGAAATGCTTCTGGATATAACACAATTATTCTGTAAATGTGATTGCTAAATTATAGTTCGTAAGTGTTGTCCATGTCCAGCAAGAATAAAACTTTCGCTTTATTATTATTATTATTATTTTTATTTCCTTTGATTTCTGGCGTTTACACATTTCTTTCCGGGTCCCGCCCAGGGACCTAAGGTTAGAAATGGTATCATGACACTTTCCACTGAAAAAAAAATAAAAAAATAATTACATAGATAAAGCCCTTCGCAAAGTGTGGGCTGTACTTGTCAGAACAAATTTTTGTATCTCTTTGAGGCATGGACTTCCAGGGATCCCTTCAATCAGCCTACTGGAATCTTTTCCAACCAGTCCAAGGGCTCCAACTACAACAGGAATTGTTGATGTTCCCATGTGCCACATTTTTGAGATTTCTATTTCAAGGTCCTTGTATTTTGACAGTTATTATTATTATTATTATTATTATTATTATCATCATCATCATAAAATGAAATAAAATTTAGTAAAGCAGTAAGATTAGCCGTTTCCTTTTGTGAAATCATTTGACATTCATCATATTTCCACATACAGAAAAGCGAGCTTGAAATTTATAAAACCTTTCTATAGAGTGTTCCAAAAGTCACGCGAAAATTGTGAAATTGCAACCTGTGAAGTTATTCATGTCAACATATTCTGTACTTAGTCCAATAAAATTTCTTAATATTGTCAATACAGTAACATGATTCTACTTGGTAAATATAAATAAAATTTACAAGATTATCAATGGTAATACGACATTTTGGTCTCCCTGTACGGTAAAAGAAAATCAGGAAAATTGGTAACTCTTATCGCTCTTTCCAGTAGTGATGGGCGTTTCATTCCTAAACTATTGTTGGAAGTAGTATTGAATGCTACGCCATTATTTTCTCTTTTCAAGCTAATATTCTATTCATTTTAGTTTTTGCTGCTGTTAGAAAATTCCTCATTTAATGTAATTTCTGTTATCAGGTACAGTTTTGTTTTCTTATTGTTAATCGCCATTCCATGAGGTTTGAAGAACGACTGCCTTCTTCAAGAACTGCAGGCTTCATTCGCTGGAAGCCATTTTCAATCATGCATCTGAGAATGTTGTTTTATACTGCAAAAGTTCAAAGATTAACCAAAGGAACTACTACTAAAGATAAATTTAGAAAAAATAGATGTCCTCTCGTATGCGCGTCTACTAGGGAAGCTAGGCAATCCCTGTTGAATACACCTGCACAAGCACATTTTTTGTTTATTTAACACCCACAGAGCCCACCTGTGATTTATACTCAACTATGCTGTTCGGATGTTAGTTACAGCTTCTTGAAGAGTGCTCAATCTCTGATGTAATCAGAAGTCGGAAGAAGGGTAGCACATTCAAACCCTTTGTCACGATGACTTGTGACTTTGTGCTGGGACAACAATCGACGGCTCCCAACAAGTTCCGTCTACCTTAATTTAACACACAAAGCTTGGGTCAAGCCGTGGTATGGTTGGACGGCATTTTCCAAAGGTTATGCAAGCTGGGATCGTTTCCCCCAGACATATTACATCAAGAATTCAACTTCCTTTCAAATCGACCCTGGCGAGATTCGAACCCAGGTCTCACGGTTAGAATGCAAAAAGCTCTAACAAATCGGCCATATCTACACTACTACTACTACTAGTACTACTACTACTACTACGACTACTACTACTACTACTACTACTACTAATAATAATAATAATATTAATAATAATAATAATGAAGTTAAACAGTTAGAAGCTGAAACCGAATGTTTTTTTCTTGCAGCACAGGACTAATGCTTACCAAGCAAAAATACTGAAAATTGCACATTCGGTGATAAATATCTAAAAACAAACTGACTATCTTGTATCAGTTTGCACAATGTTAGTAACCACTGAATATAATTTTTTGTTATGTTTAATAGGGCCACTATCTGCACTGGAACATATGCCACTTTTATGGGAAGGAAATTGCAAGAAACTGGTATGAACATCAACCAGACCGGTTACAGATGTAGGAGCTGTAACAATTTCAAGGGACTTTAAAATACACACAGATCGCACAGACATTGGCATCAAAGACCACAAAAACAGACTCTGCTTACTTACTGACATGGCAGTCCCTGTGGGTTTTATGTATCTTTGAAGATATTAAAAAAAACAACTATATAATACATGGATCATGTAGTGGAAGTTTAAAAAATGTGGCACATGTGGACATCAAAAATTGTAGTTTGTAGGATTGATAGGATAATGTTACAACAGACTCAGTGAAGGGATTCCTGGTTGAAAATACCTTAAAGAAATACAAAAAAGTATACACACACACCTACAGATCGCACATGACAAAGAGCTCTTTCTATGTACAGTATATGTGATCTTTAGTTTATTTTTGCTTTCTTTACAAAAATGATCTGTGGAAATGTCATGAAAACCTTTCTGGTCTTATGTCTCTGGTTGGAACCCGGGAAGACATGTGTTTAAAATAGGATTCCAAGGATATAATAATAATAATAATAATAATAATAATAATAATAATAATAATAATAATAATAATAATAATTGTCGTAACGTTTTGAGAGACGATAATGTGCAGGTCAAAATGGCTGAATAAGTTGGAAATGCAAGGGAAATAACCGAGGCAACAGTATAAATACAAAAAACACATTTCGAGATTAGTCTGCTCGATAATTGTGAGACATTTCTGTCACTGTAAATTGCTTGTTGATGATAGTGTGTCTAGTGGGAACAGTAAAAATCAGATGAGAAATAACGAAGAAAGAATGAAAAGCAGAAGAATAATAGTAGCACGAATATTTACAAGATGCTGAAAGTAGTAATTGCGAATTTAAAGCGATAAGAAATACGAACCAAAACTTAAACTAAAATAGAGAGAATGGCAACATGAAGAAAACAAGTAGAAAGAAAAAAAATGACTGGAAAAAATACGAAATAATTTGATAAAAATAGTAGAAAATAACAAATAAATTCATAAAAATGTTTAGAAAAAAAACAATCAAGTCGAATGGGATTTGAATGAAAGGGAAAAATGATTTGTTGGACAAGGTTGTCATGAATACGATTTCAGAAAATACAGTTTCAATCATTATTTTTTCAACAACATATTTCAACAAATTTAAAATTATTTTTAATAAAAAAAAGATTGGGACAGCTACGATTACCTTTCTGAACTTGTCATAAAAACGTGTAAATAATGTCCCGGAAAAAGAGATTTTTGCAAGCAAAACAAATGATGTTTGAGACCTTGTAGGGAAACAAAAGAAAGAGGTCAATTGTTTGGTTTAATGCCGTTTTAATAAGGCTGTTAAAATATCAGAATTGCAAAGAAATGTGACTTAATAGATAAATATTTCCATATGGCTACACGAACACAAGCTGCTTACTAGAAATTCGTGTAAGATTAGGCCATATAAAATTATAATAATATATTTCAAATGAAAGTGTAATAGAAAACAACTTTCTACAAATGATATCGACCTGAATTATAGATAAGTGTTCGTCGGATGGGAAAATGCTTAATAACGAATTTAGATTATCAAACAACAGTCAGCCAGTTATGTGCCATGCGTGAACCACGCTAAGGCGAACATGTATCATTTGATACATGAGTGATGAGGCAGAATTTTTTTCCCCGCAGTAAGTTGCCATTTCTTTCTGCCGTAGACAATTGGCCATCCAATGCGATAGAATACGGTTTGTCCAGCTATTTACCCATATATTTTGGTGGGGGGAGAAGAAGAGGATTCATACCTTTCTGACGGGTATTAGCACGTAAGTGAATGTAATGAATTCGACTGGAATTCGAACTCGGCTCTCCGATTCCTCAATCCTAGCCGGTATCCATTACTCCACCGTAAGCTTAAAATGAATTCCGGATATCTGTTAAATTTGGAAAAATGAAAAATAGATACATTATCCGCTATTTTAAATTCAATATAAGAATTCTTGCGAATGAAACAGCACTACTGGATATATGCAAATTCAAAGCTCACTAAATAATTGTCTTACTATATGGAGTAATCGGTAAATACAGTTATTTTTGAATATGTACAAATTTCATCTTCAACACACTCCCGGCGCCACCAGAAAGCCGATACATGCCACAAAGACGCAAAGGGTTTGTGTTGACCGAAAGAAACTGAGACGACAATAAAATAGCAGTAAAATAAGGGACAGAAAATGATGACTACAATTGCATTTAGATTTGGGATGCTCGAAGTTGACAAGAAAACAAGAAGCCGAAATGAGTTACTCAAGCGAGAAGTACGAGAGAAAACATTATCATAGAATTTACAGTTACAACTAATAATCTCAATAGTGAACTGATGAGACCTAACAGACAATCTAGTACTACGCTCAATTTAATGAAGTATCAAAGTGGAAAGCTCAGAACAGTTACCGTGAAAATAGTCGGAGAAAAGCCACAAGAACACTACATTACGGCATTAGGATCTTGTCTGAAGCCGAGTTGACACGCCAGAACCGATAACGCTGCGCATTCTACTTTGGATTTTGTAAAGTGCCTACATATATAGTAGAAGCAACAGACGAAGTCTAGTTGCAATACGCTATGCGCAGTCGAATGATAAACGAGTAAATATGCAGGATAGATTCAGTCCAGAAAAAATCGTCTAGCACAACGACCAGGTTTAGGAATTAATTCAAAATAGTCGTTCCACTTCAAGAGAAGTTGACTATTGAGAAGTATGGTCAGTATGATAGTTCATATATATATATATATATATATATATATATATATATATATATATATATATATATACTAAAAGTCAGGAGGTCAGTTGAATCAGCTACTTTGTTTTCAACGGTATCCTCAGGCGATTTTTAGCCAATGAAGCCTTAACGCTTTATTTTATTTAAAAAGTAATGAAACGCTATTTTATTATTTTCAAAATAAATGAACAAACGCACGAAGTCGGGTGTAATAGAAAGATAGGTGGAGGATGTGAAGAAGAAGAATAAGAAGGGGGAAGAGAAGAAACGCAAGGGTATATTTAATGTAACGTTGGGGGAAGGGGTAAATTGGAACGTACATTACTTTGGTTTTATATATTTCAATATTAGAAAAAATTCCTCTTCAGCACATATGAAACTGGATTAAAAAAATCCCTGAGGTTAACGTAAGGTTGAAACCAAGGTCACGGATTCAACTGACCTCCTGATTTTTATAAGTTAAAAAAACTCTACAGGGTATTTTTACTTTTATTTTATTTTTTCACGCGTGTATTCAACACTTTTTAATACTACGTTTTGCTGGTCTGATTCAAACCTGACCATTAAACATATATATATATATATATATATATATATATATATATATATATATATATATATATATATATATCTGTGTGTGTGTGTGTGTGTGTGTGTGTGTGTGTGTGTGTGTGTGTGTGTGTGTGTATATATGTAATTATATATATATATATATGTGTGTGTGTATGACAATATTTTATTTATCAATTTATTCGGTCGAGCTTGTCT
Organism: Acanthosepion esculentum; assembly: GCA_964036315.1. Classification (NCBI taxonomy): domain Eukaryota; kingdom Metazoa; phylum Mollusca; class Cephalopoda; order Sepiida; family Sepiidae; genus Acanthosepion; species Acanthosepion esculentum. Next base: position 67,309,664 of record OZ038491.1, read on the forward strand.
GTACATTCATGTGTTCATCACACCAAACCACACGTTTCTGCTTAGTGGCATGCTGTATCATAATATAGCTTGTCATTGTACGTGCTTGTTGGGCCACCATTTTGTATTGCGCCATGGTTAGATATCGAGAGCAATATATCACTCACAAGTTCTTGCATTGCTCGTCAGCATTGCCATGTAAAGAAGGGTCAAGAAATATCAGTTCCATATATAGAGGAAAATAGGTAAAGAAAGGAAGTTACTCTTCAAATGATCTTGGAACTTGAACGGCACCTTCTGACAGAATGGGCACGGAATTGAAGTTATTCTTTGTGCGTTGCAGTTTGAGTAAATCAGGCGGCTACGTTTTGTGAGATAGTGCTATATATATATATATATATATATATATATATAGTGGCACTCCCGCCTTTCTTGGAATGAAATGCTTAAAAAAAATGCATACATATTTTTTTTTCTTGTCATCCACTGACAGACTGTTTCGCTGTTTCACAGCTCATCAGTGTGGCTAGACGTCCGGTTGCCTCTAGCTAGGATCGAAACCCACTAAGTTTCTACCACTAAGTTGTTGGCTCACGGCAGGGATGAAGGTGAATTTTAGCGTGTTTATTTTTAGATTTAGATAAAAACACAGTGACTGACAGTGACTCAATTCTGCCGAAGAGTCGTGCTATATTAGCTTAAATAGTCACTGTTTACAAACTCACACCTCAAACCAAAGAGCTCAACCGAAATTAATTTTTCAGGAGCCAATATTATTTTGTCATCCACAGACAGACTGTTTCGCTGATTCACAGCTCATCAGTGTGGCTAGACGTCCGGTTGCCTATATATATATATATATATATATATATATATATATATATATATATATATATATGCTTTTTCTTTAATCATTCCATCCCAAGAAAGGCGGGAGTGTCACTAGTAATCAAGGGGTTACAGAGAGTGGGAGCAAGAGTAAAGAGGTGTGATAGAGGAAAGGAGAAGTACGCGGAATTAGTTTAAGGCATCTGAAGGTGTCGAAATGATATTGCATTTGAATAATTGAAGCATATAGTTATCAGGGGAGCAAGTAAGTTGAAGGGGGTTCCACAGACGGGAAGTGCGAAACATTATTCTGTTGGAGTAGAAGATACCGCTACCTTTAACAGTTTCGACAGTGAATGAGTGGAACTGAGATACCAGCCTAGTAGCACGCTTAAATTCGTGCAGTTTGGTAACCAGAGAATGTAGCTCGTCGGAGCAGTTACCGTGAAATAATTTGTAGAAAAGATTGAGGGAAGCGACGGCATGTCTGTGAGAAAGTTACTGTAGACCATATGGCAGATCAGGGCCAATCACATTTCCTATCCGTCTCTGGATTTTGTCGAGGACCTTGAGACGAGCAGCGGGGTTTCCAGACCATGTATGACAGCAATATTCCTTGCAAAAGCGAATGGTTGATTTATAGATTTGAAAGATGGACTCGAAGCGAGAAAAACTTACTGGCGCTACACAAAGATCCAAATTTCCTTGTTGTAGATGAAGCTATTGCTTAAATGTATTTGTTCTATCTCAGGTTATCGGACAGGGTGAGACCAAGCTGGCGCAGAGAGGAGCTATTGGCTTAAAAAATCATTTTCCCTGATCACATTCCCTGAAGATCTTTAGAAAACCCTCTATTTAAGAGTGGCTTTTGCGAATCGCGTTTTTTTACGTTGGTAGAATTAAAAGACCGCTTCAGATGCTCTTTTCAGTTTCAAAATACAACTAGCAATGCTCTCAACACTTTCTGCTCTAGCAATAATGCAATATTACGCGAACATCTCCGTGGTTACGAATGAATAGCATTAACATTTAATTTACAGTGGTCACAACCCTCACTGGCCTCTATAAAAGTCCATCAAGCGTTGATATATCAATGGGTCTTCTGGACAATTTGGGCTAATTGTAGTTTTCCTCTAATCCTCTCGACTTCAATGTGATTGACAAATTCTCCAAGCGCACTTTTCTCATTATCTATCTCAATAATTTAACTGTCTCCTTCTAACTATATTGTCCATATTGCAACCATTTACTCTTAAACTTCATCGTTCCTCCTATACTCCGTTCATGGCATTCAAAGAATTCTTTTGTACATCTCTATTGTCTTAAGTCTCCTTTACGTACGTGATGAAATTGTCTAGCATTCACTGCCATATAGGAAGATTGATATTACGTGGGATTTCAAAAACCATTTCTCTGTTTCTAACGAAAGGTTCTGGCTTGATAATCATGTGTTTAGTTTTCGGAAGGCATCGTTTTCTATTCCAATACCCTCTCATTGGAAACAACGTTTTTAAAATGGAGATATTCAATGATACAATTCTGGATATATATATATATATATATATATATATATATATATATATATATATATTAGACATGTTTCTGTATCAGATTATTTTGTTACAAGACAGAAAAGAATTATGGGACATTGTCTATTTTTATCTCTACGGCCATTGCGCCAATAACAACCTGCGACTTCGTGAGCTAGAAGTAGGGGTTTAATAGGAGGCATTATTTTCACAGAAGATATATACATATATGCATATTTATAACACAAGAGAATGAGCTCGACTGAAAGAACGAAAGAAAGTTACGCGTCAATGTAATAGATACGATTATTTTAAACCGCTTGTATTTTTATCTCTCGCTGGGGACATAAATTTCTGTGTGTCATTTAGCCATTTCAGAAGACCGACATTTACTTTACGATGGAAAAATCATATTGGCTGAGGTAAGAGTTTCAGGTCATATTGATTTTTACATATTAGCGAATGTGACGTATTTGCCAATAGGCATGAATAAATCATTTGTTTAAATAGGCTCCATTGTTGATTGAAGAGCATAACACAAATACAGAAAGACGCTTATATATATATATATATATATATATATATATATATATATATATATATATATATATATGTTTTGAAAAAATATTGAGAAGTTAAAATTTAAAAATCTCAGACACACTGCGTTGTATGTTAATATTTTTTGTTTTATTATTTCAGTTAGGTTCCTCGACTAGTTTTGGCTAGCATGACCATCAGAAGAAGAAAAACATCCTGCTTGTTAGTAGCAGTGAACTACAGAAATAAATGACTTTTTGAAGAAAATGAACTTTATCTGCAGTTTTCATTTGTTTTTTTCGTTAATTTTGGTCAGCCCTTGTTTTGTTCAAACGGCCTCTTTTATGTTTTTTTTTATTTAAGATAGATGCTGGATAGATTTATGCTACTCTGAATTCCTTTGGTCATTTTGAGAGTTTTTTTGGATCCTAGGAAGAGGATGTGTCTTTGTTGAGTGTATGTTATCAGTTAGTTCTTCGGGAGTGCGTGAGTATGCTGTGTAAGTGTATATATTATTATGGGTGTGTGTATAAGTGTAAGACCCCAACACCTCCGCAAGCATGTCTGTCTTTCTGTGGATGAGAAATGTAGATAGGGCTTGATTTATGAGATTATATATTAACTCTATCTATGTTGTTAAATTTGTCATCAAGCCCGTCAGGATGGAGTGTTTTGAGGCGCAAAATCCATTTGTCTTCATTGTCTTCTGAATTTTTTCTAATGTTAACTTTTCTGTACTTTTCTATTTTTTCAGTTATAGTGTATACATACATTGATACATAAACAGACACACACACACACACACGCACACACACAGAGACAGACACAAACACACACACACACACACATTTGTAAAACAGACTTCTTACGGTTTACACTTTCGATGTCTAATTATAACCTGGATTTTAAAAAACTTAACTAATTTACTACCTGATGATGATCGAACGATACGATTGAAAGCCCTGGCTAGTAGAAAAATAAGACCACTCAACACCAGAATTTATAAACAAGGATCGTAGCATTCAGTAACGAATATGATGTTTATTATATTTTATTATTAAATGTTGTTAGCAGGAGTGATTCTTGCCATAATTAGCTTCATTATTTGCTATTCGTATGAATGATTTATGTTATATAAATTGATCACGTACCACATAATATATATATATATATATATATATATATATATATATATATATATATATATATATATATATATATATATATATATATATATATATATATATATATATATATATATATATATATATATAAAAATTCAATTATTTTCGACATTCGATATTATAAAAAAATCGATGGGGTGTCAGTGTGGTAGTCAGCATTCCCTTGACTTCCTTCTGGTATTATTTGAGAAGCTGAAAGTTAGATATAGTCCAGAGTTACGTCATGCGTAACGGCTACTGGGAACATGAAAACAATTTATTTTATTTTAATAATTAATTAATTTTAATTAATTTATTTTTAATAATGTTAATATGTGCGCTCATTAAATTTATCTTATGCACGCCTAGATAAAATTTCCATATTATATTTCATGTGGACAGTTTAAATTGTATAATAAGAGCTTCCAGAGTTTTGAGTCTTTTCTTTCATTGGGTGTTGTTGAGTATTGTCGTGTTATCTACTAATTTTTCCTATGTTGATAGTTGCATTTTGATCATTGATGATGTGCTGGTCGATGTGTGTACGGACTACAAAGAGTTTCGGCAGCTGGGAATCATCAGCAGTGCGCATCCACTACCGAGAATTGAAACCCGAACACTTAGATTGTCAAGCACACACCATACCAACTGTTCCAACGGGCCTCAGTGATGAAGAGGAGGCAAATCAGACTCAATATACCGCCGCTCACATATTCCGGGGTGGAACTCTACTGAGATTCTCTTTAACCATAGCACTAATAATTTCAAATATATATATATATATATATATATATATATATATATATATATATATATATATATATATATATATATATATATATATATATATATATATATAAAAAAGGCTCAAACACTAATATACCATGATTAAAATTTATTACATTCGAATTGTAATTGAGTTCTACATGGATTCTAACTTATATATATATATATATATATATATATATTGACCACTAATAATATTTATCTATCTATCTATCTATCTATCTATCTATCTATCCATATATATATATATATATATATATATATATATATATATATATAAGTTGTTACATATGAACAAACAAGTAATCGCAACAAAGATGCATATATGTTTCGATGCCTAAATTTATCTCATCAGGTGGTGAACAAATATGTTTATATCCATCTTTGTTCACTCCCTGATGAGATGCTTATAAGTTTAGGCATCGAAGCAAATATGATTCATTTGAGTGATTACTTGTTTCTTCGTATGTAACAATTTAGAATAAATGACTATTGGTTTACTTTTGGTGTTGAGTCCTCTTTTAAATTAATGTTATGAAAGTTAGAATTTAAATATTTATATTATTAGAATTTATATTGTCTTTGTTCTCATTACATTTGTATATGCATACATACATACATACATATATATATATATACATATATATACATATATATATATATATATATATATGTATATATATATATATATATATATATATATATATATATATATATATATATGTATGTGTGTGTGTGTGTGTGTGTGTCATTTACAGACAGTACTGTTTCGCTGTATCACAGCTCCTCAGTGCGACTAGACTTCCGAATGCCTCAAGCCAGGATTGAAACACAACTAATTTGGTGTCAGCCAGAGCTATCTTCACTCGGTAGAGTTACACAACTAAATCCAGCGTATTGTTTTTACAAATGTAAACAAATGCCAATCAGCCGAAGTGCTCCATTCATTTTACTGAAGAGCTTTGCATTAGTGCAGGTGGCTGTTGTTTGTAGAATTAGCTTATCACTCAACAGTTCTCAATTGAAATGTATTTTCAAGAGCTAAATTATGTCATTCACAGACAGTACTGTTTCGCTGTATCACAGCTCCTAAGTAACCTGTTTCGCTGTATCACAGCTGATCAGTGTGTTTACGCATCCGATTGCTTCAAGTCGGGACCGACAGATTCGTTATCAGTCAAAGATTCTACCCCTAAGATACCGACGCAATGCAGAGAAAGGGGATTTTTAACCTATTATATACGTGATGGATATAGACGCCAAATCAAGAGCGCTCAATTCATATGAAGAGCCATGCTTTATAAACAGGTGCAGCTACTGTTTTAAAATTACCTTTCCCCATAGTGCTCAATCGGCGAACAAGAGCAAGTCATCCACATACAATTATGTTTCTCTTTTTCACCGCTCATCAGTTTGTCTAGACATTCTATTGCTTCAAGATACAGTGAGTGGTGTGTTAAAATCACAGAACACGATGTACGACCACAGATCTAATATATATGTTAAAAGAATTATACGTTTTTTCTTACCACACAATCTTACTCAAAGTTTGATGAGCGCGTCAGTTATATGTCATCAACAAAAATGTATACCTGATAATCGCCACGTGCAATATAATTTTGAGTAGTATCATGTGGTTACCAAAAAAAAAGGTATATCCCTTTTAAATACCGCATCTCTGAAGCGAAAATAACAAAATCGTCAACAATTTGAATTTGCTTTAAAAAATTATAATCCAATTTTAAACGATCAAAACAGGCTTAAACCAAATCTAGGGTTGAATTTTTAAATAGTTTCAATAATTTCTATTGATGTTATTTCATTTATTATAATTATTGATGTTTGGATTTATTAAACAAAAACAGAGCATTACTTTTTACAACAATAATCTAATAATAAAATCCTCAAAAATAAACAAACAATATTGCTCACTGGGAGAAAACGCTTATTCTGTTTGCCTGAACACCTAGCTTGGATATATTTAAAACAAAAAGTATGCCGTTTTTCTATACTGTACTAATACTACTCATAATTTAATGAGTGTTTCAATTAGTAGGCATCAACAGAAATGGATATATAATAACTGCCACATGCAATAAACTTTGAGTATTGTCGTGTGGTTAGGAAAAGTGATATATTTATTTGACATACTGCTTGTTTACTGTATAAATGACTTAATCGATCACAACTCAAATTAGCTTTGAAAAAAGAAGTAATGTTTTAAATGAACCATTCAGACGTGAAAACAAAGCCAGGGTGGAATTTTTAAATAGATTCAATACGTGGTATTGATATTATTTGATTTATTATCAAACCTGCAGCCTGTATATATTATACAGAAGAAAAGAATCAATTTTTGCGTCAATAAGATTCGAAGCGAATAATCGAAAATTGATCATCAATTGATCAGTTGATACAACAAATATAAAACTCATAGGATGAGTTATTTTTAACATTTACTAATTAATTTTGTGAAGTTTTTCATCCATAGTCAAGAATTTATTAGCCATAGATTTTATTATATATATATATATATATATATATATATATATATATATATATATATATATATATATATATATATATATATATATTAGAATCGGAATAGTCCGAAAATTTATTTAAAGACATTTTTATATATATTATGTTTAACGTTCATTTTATAGATACAAGTATTTAAGTATTTAAAACAGAGCATTTGCTTAAATACTTGTATCTATAAAAAGAACGTTAAACATAATATATATAAAAATGTCTTTAAATATATATATATATATATATATATATATATATATATAAATTTCGGCTCGGAGTGTTTTTGCAAAAATTTCATTTTCTGTATCATGAACACAAATCATACTAGGTTTGTGGCAATATGTTTTGAATGTTCTGGGTCTTCTTAATTTATTGTTATTTTGCAAAAATAAATGTATATTCTTTTTTATTTACTTGTTTTTAAATCATTATTATTACAATATATATATATATATATATATATATATATATATATATATATATACAGGTTGTCCACAAGTGTGATTTTATTTAAAATGTTAATATCCGTGTAACTTCATGTACCAGGCAAACGAAATTAAACAGGCCTCATGTTGAACACAGAAATATTTATTGCTCAAAATTTGAACAACATATTCAGAGTTATGTAGATTTTATAATCGATTTGACAAAGACTAAAAAATGATCAATATGCGCACCACATGTGATGCGACACACGTCAAGTCGCTTGTCCAACTCCTGTCAAACACGACGCTGTAGCATATCTTGCATAACATTCTCCAGCACATCAGGGATTTTCGGCTTAAGTTAGATTAGGGAGAGGGGGATATAAACCTGTCCTTTCACATAGCTACATAAATAATAATCATAAGGTGTCAATTCAGAGAATGCGATGGGCATTTAAACAGTACATTGTCATTAATACTGGCACAGATATGTCCGCAGGTCAAATTAGTCAGATTTACACATTGTGTTTATATTATTTGACTACAAACGAAGTCATTTTTGAGACACTATGAGTGTGTGTGTGTGTGTGTGTGTGTGTGTGTGTGTGTGTGTGTGTGTGTGTGTGTGTTATTTAGACTGCTAATTCTCTCGTCGGCATATCTGATTGAATAAATTACAAACATTATGTCTGCTTATTTTTTTCATAATCCTTTCATATTAACGAATATTTTTCCGTATATTACAAGTACATAATGCAGGAAATGCACTGTAACATTATTTTCCATCTCTTTCTGAGATCATCATCAGGGGTGCAAATGGTAAGTCAAAAAGTACGCGTAGCTATCCAGTACTGTTTTTTCTTTTGCTTTTAAATACTCTGGCTGGCAGATATGGTTAAGCGCGTTCATTAGAACGTGAATATTTATCCATTATGGATTTTTTTCTTTCATATTGGAATGATATGGACGTGCGTGAATTAAAGCGTGAAATCTAATCTTTATATAGTCATTTTAGCACATTATAACGGTATTCATAGATGATTCTATTCAGTGCCGGCTTCAGTCTTTTAATGAAGATTACTTCTAGGATCTGTATTTTTAATTTGTTATTTTTTGGTGTTGGATAGTTGTGCTATCAATCAGTATTTTTCTATAATATGAATGTATACAGGAATGTTAGTGTAAATGGCATGCAATAGACGAATGGACAGACATGTTTAGAGTAAGACGTCTTGATAATGAAGTTGTGGTATATCCAACATATATATTTGTTTTCTGTCGGAGGAAAATTCTTCCAAGGGACATTTGAATAGATATATGATGTTGGTTTTGCTTAATACATCAATTGGTGAGGAGGACATATTGCGAGTAATTAAATTGGTTGTATTGTATTTTGTGTAATATATGATTTATTTAATTATTCTATTGGGATCCGTGGGAGATATATTGGTACTAATGAGGTTTTTATGATTTTCTCAGCCTGTTAGTAGTAAGCATGCATCTGGTTATAATATAACACTTTGATATTTTTAGGGTCGTTTGAAGAAGTAGCATGTTCTATTTGACGTGCGTTTCGGTTTTTGATCACCTTATTTATTCATCGTCAATTTGGGAAGTCATTATTAATGAGAGTTTCATTAATATTTTCTAGTTCATTGTAGAAAATCTTAATTTGTACTCGTTTAATTAAATTCTGTACAAGAGCTTTTACATATTTACTACCTCCCCATATAAAAAAACAGCAAAAACTCTTGAACTCAACTATCAGAGTGAATGTTCTAATTACTACAAAATAGCACCTAGAACATTGTTTGATATGGTTGTGGCTTCCTTGAGACCAGAAATAAAGGTACAAAGAAAGGAACTGAGATTTAACAAAAATGTATTAGCAGAAACAGTAATACAAAACAAAAACAAACGAACAAGTATGTTCGCTCCAATTGTTATAGCTGACTGCTGAAAACTACACTCTCTAAAAGGCAGTACCTGATCTTATTTCTAGCTAGGAGAGTCCATACGTGTATTAGTAAATTATCATAACATATATACAAAAAAAATAGCGAAGACATATTTTAAGAAGTATTGCGACGCCATTCTTAAAACGCAAGATGTTACTCGAACTGCCTACATGTGTTAAATACCAATTATCAAAAAACAGATATAATACCAGTGAACTTTTTTTTCATCAATAAGGATCTAATAAAATCGTTGAAAACTGTTACACGATTGATCAGTACATAGAGCTAATAATAATCATGTATATTAAGATTTATGAACGTTTAACTCCTAGGGTATGGATTCTCAAAAGCTACAGACTCAGTTTCTGCCCTGTTGATTATAGTTCTGGCCCAAACGTCAGCATTGCTGTTATATTCATTGTGACCGTCATGTAAATTTTCTCTGTGCAGGAAGCCATAGATTTATATCAGGACTTCTTGACGACCATTCAATTACCTTTTGTGCTGTAAATCCTTTACGCTCGAGAATCTCACGAGAAAACTTCGATGCACGAGAAATAACACTATCGTCCATAAATACACACTTCACTTTGAAAAGTGCGTGGAAGGAACCTGTACCATTCATGTGCCATCCGTACCGTGAAATCGAAATAGATATCACTGTTCAGTTTTACTCTTTCATCGATATTCAGTAATGGTTTGGTCGACAATTCCATCCCATATACACAAAGTGCGGTGTATTAATGCCTCCTCTTACCTGCAGACAACTTTGGCAACGATAAAATCTATCATAGAGCCTATCCATCAGGTTCATATAGCATTAGTCGGGATTCGTCTGTGGAAATTACTTTCGGAAAGTCAATTTTCATGTATTTCTTTGTCCAATTTTGATGCTTTAAAATGTTTGATTTATAGAGATGGAGTTAGCTAGACTTCTTGAAAGATCCCGATTTCCCGAAATATTCAACAACTGTTGTGCCCCTCGTTCAATTCTAGTCTGTTCAAAGATCAGAGCGTTGTTTAAAGATTTCGCTATAATTCTCTTTAGATTACGTTTCGATCGAGTGGAAAAATTCTTAAAGCATTTCCCATTCCTTTCAGATCTCAATTTAGTTATACTTTCCACAGCTTTCGTTATTTTTCAATGATCTCTGCGAATCTCCAGTCGTATCCGCAAAGTCGATATTCGTTCAATCAATAACTTTGTTATTTCCTATTTTTAAGCATATGTAAGATTTATTCGTTCTCTCTCTCTCTTTCTCTCTCTCCCTCTCTCTCTCTCTCTCTATATATATATATATATATTTATATATATATATATATATATATATATATATACACACACATATATATATATATATATATATATATATATATACACACACATATATATATATATATATATATATATATATATATATACACATATATATATATATATATATATATATATATATCCTTAGACAATCCTTATTTACTACCGCTTCGTTCTTGACGTTGACCACATTTAGCCATAAATGTAACAAAAAAATATATTCTAATCATACATACATACATATATATATATGTGTGTGTGAGTGAGTGTACGCATGTAAGTATGTGTGTGTATGTATATATTAAAATTATTATTATTATTAATAATTGTGTATGATTTGAATCTCATAGAGCCGTGTTCGAACGTTGGTCATTAGTCTCTATAGGATAACTGTCATTTAATTGATTGCACTTTTCTTAGTATATGGGTTGTTTCTGGAAGGGCGATCGTCTGGGCAACTTGTATGTCTATGTTACCTGTTAGTAATTTTACCCATTACTTTTCTCACGAGGACCAGAGCTCCGATTACTACAGGTATATTCTCAAACCTGATTCCCAACATCATATTATGTTGCATACCCACGTTGTGCCCGGGGTAGTCTTGGGGGTAACCATAATAATGTTGTCTTCCACTCTTTCTTCTCTTACCCGAGTGATCGCTAAATGGTGTGTTCGGAGGTAAAATGAGAACTTCAACAAAACGGATTTTTAAACTTATCTATTTTATTAACAGGTCGACATGTTTAACAGTTTTTATCAGCCCCACTGACGAGCAGTTTTCGCATACGAAATTAACACGTTTGCATTTTTCGACGCGTCAAACTTAACTCCTGGAAACCCCTTTCTAAATCTAACATTCCCACTTCAGATCCCTATTTTGTCAGCCTCAGAAGATCTGAACCAAATACACTGCTACTAAAAAAAATATTCTGAAACCATTATCTAACAGTTAATCTTGTTCTCCAGGACCTTGTATTTGGACAATTTCTTGATAATGTTCATGCAGTTGTTTCTCTTAGATGATACTGCTATGCCAATATGCATACACCTACTGAATTTCTTGTCTTTTATTATAACATCAGGTTTGATGCCTTTTATTTCCCTGTCAGTTTGAATTGGCCTGCACCTGAGGATAAATACTTACATCATATCTCGGTGGTTTCGATTTTGTGATTTTTACATATCTTCCAGTGCAGATATATCAGTTACCTTGCTATATCTGTGTGTCTAATCATTTTTTGCTAGTTCCTGACATCCTGAGATAATATGGTTAACAGATTCATTATATTTTTCTCAGATAGTGCATTTCGGGTGAGTTCCGTACTTGCTTATATAACAGTGAGAGGATCCAGTTGCGAGCATTTGGTCCTGAGCTGCAATAATTAGGCCTTTTTTCATGCTTTGAACCTGGTCCTCCTCAGCCACTGATGTGTTTTCTGTTGGTCCTCATCTGCTTCTTTACGTCTTTTTAGGTATTTTCCATGCGACACATCGTCGTTCAATTTTTTTTGTAATTTCATTTGGCTAAGTTGTTTTCAGGTATATTAAGCTGTTGATGGTGTGTATTTGGTGTTTTACAATTTGTAGGAGAGAGTCATTGGTTTATGTGAGGTATGCTTCCAATCCGATGTTGCAATTTTTAGAGTTATCTCAAGTTGGATTAGAACTCGGCCTCCTAAAGCTATTGCTATGTATAGCTAATCAATATCTGATTTCGGTGGAGGGGGCATCTTCATTTAGAAAAGCATATTTCTGGACTTCGTTTGCAATCTTTTAATGTCATTCAACTTCCATTTAATAATATTGAATCTCTATGTTACTAAGGGTTATTATTATTATTATTATTATTATTATTATTATTATTATTATTATTATTATTATTATTTTATTTCCTTTGATTTCTGGTGTGTACATATATCTTTCCGGGTCCCGGCCAGAGACCTAAGGTTAGAAATGGCATCATGATATTTTCCACCGATAAAAACCA
>OZ038491.1:67327705-67337597 GCA_964036315.1 Acanthosepion esculentum
AGCTGGCAACATCATATTGTTTCAAAACCGTATAGCTGGCAACATCATTGTTTCGAAAACGTATAGCTGGCAATATCATTGTTTCAAAAAAGTATAGTTGGCAACATCATTGTTTCAAAAAAGGTTAGTTGACAACATCATTGTTTCAATGTGCTGGAAAAGACCTGGATGTTCACTATTTTCCCATAGCTGGGACCCCAACATGTGCTACCACCCCGGGTCAGGGTGGACCTGCGAACACCAGCAATTAAGGGGTGGTTCCACGCTTCCTGAAAACCTCCTGATCAACCAAACGTAAGCAGGAAACAAGTGATAAACCACTGGTCCTTTTAAAAAAATCGAAGAAGGGTATGAATCGGATGGAGGGTGTGAATGGATGTCTGGTGAAGAGAAAACTGAAGGACTACAATAGATAGGAAATTGTGGAGAGCCATTCGCGTCCACGTTCTGATGAAACATCTTACATAATTAATGAGTAGTGACCGTTAGGAATAAATCTGATCTACTCATATGAGACAGTATCAAAAGAATGAAATAATTACGTTTCTCTTTGCCCGTTACCCAAAAATGAAGAAGAAAATTTGAAAAGACGCAAGAATTTTATAACACCTAAAAATATATATTTGTGTGAATGTATTCATATCCGTATTGAAATGTTAGAGCCAATTTTTATGTTTACGTCTAAGGCGGTATATTATATATAGGCTTCTCTTATCGATAATACACAACCTCAACATATATCACCATAATTGGCAGAAGTGTAGATGATGTCCCTCTATGCTTGCTAGGGATAAAAATATAAATTACACCTTGAAGTAATGAGCATGAACATTGTTTTAGAAATATTTTAAACACATAGCTAAAATTTAATATCTCTTGTAATTTTAATTTTGTTTTTTTATTGCAAGTAAATAGACCATAATTCGTCGCGAAAAATGAAAATAAAACACACACACATTTACATACACACACACATATATATATATATATATATATATATATATATATATATATATATATATAGATAGATAGATAGATAGATAGATAGATAGATAGATAGATAGATATAGCTATATTGAGTACATAAATCAAGTTTTGACGTTTTAAATTTCATTCAAATTTAGTGTAATCAGTGCGTGATAGATTACTGTCGAGAGAAAAAAAATGGATTAAACTAAAAAATAAGGACCACCCCCATATAAAGAGGAATTTTAACGTGTATTACTTATGTAACTGACTTTTTAGCCTGTAAAGGTTTGTACATATATGTGCTCCAAAAGAGCAGGAAAATAAAAACAACATGAAAATGAATTAATTTCAATGAGTATTTTTATGCTTATTTTTGCTTTATAAAATGAAAGATTCTGTAAAAACATTGAAGATTATGCAAACGAAGATTTAACGAAGATCTGATTGATTTCTTGTAATCATTTAATCCCAAACCAGGGGATAACTCGACGAAGACCCAACGTGTTACTGAATATGAGAGAATGTAACAAAAAGAAAACAGTATTAAATAGAGAGAACAATAAAAGAACGGGAATTATGATGACAGTTGATAACGACTGAAATCGAATTTAAATTTTTGAAGATCAAAGTGGAATCGAAAGAAAGAGACCGGAAAAGTTTTTAACAAGTGAGACATTTCAACTGCAAAGCGATGAGCTGTTGCCGATAATCTATTACTGCTGTTAAATTCATACAATCTAGACAGCAATTAAATGTAAATATTTAGAGAAAAGACACAGGGAATCTACGTTACGCCGGTCTGAAAGTGACTGAAACCGAGATATCAGGCTAGGATCGTTAACATCACATATTATATTTAGTATGTTATACATAAATATCCCAGACCTGAGGTGACAACAATATTCAGTGCATAGGCGAATGTTTGACATATACATGTGTAAAATAATTTCTGACGAGAATACAAATTCTAGCCCCACACAGTATACTGACATTCCTAGTAGGAGATGTAACAAATCAACGAAAGACGCTAGTCTTCGAATTCGCAGTGAGTCACTCACATGGAGATTAGCATCAGCCATGCCGATGGAGGGCAAATAATTTACCCTCAGATGATTAAAATGAACAGTGGAGGCGTTCAAATTAACAAGCCACTTCTACCTCCAGCTAACAATTGTTTTCAGGGTTTTTTTTTTTGTATCAGCTACCAATTTTACCTTTTCGAAATGATCAGGCTTACCATCAAAACTGGTGTAAATAGTTGTGTCATCAGCCGAGACACCGAGTTAAGAACTGATGACATCAGTAATGTCATTGATGGAAATTAAAAACAACGTAGGCCCAAGGATAAAACCCTGGAAAACATTTGCGTTAGATCGTAAAGATCTAGAAGTGCGGCCCTTCTGGATTACTTTCATGTTGCCATTCGATAAGAAAGATTGAAAAAATATAAAAAAAATCGTTCAGAACTGCCATAACATTTCAACTTGTAAAGAAGACAATTATGCCAAGCCCTTTCAAACGCCTTCGAGATATTCAAAGCATCAAACCGAACTTCAGCATTCTTATCTAAATGTTGATAGATGATTGCAGTAATAACCATTAATATAATAGACCTAGAGAAGCGAAATCGATAATGTTTATCTGAAAGAAGACTTTGCTAGGTGAGATGCTTAATTCTGGGTTGATTAAGGTCTCTAGTACTTTGCCTAAAAGAGATAGAAATCCAATATTCCGACAGGTAGTTGGATAAGACGGCTTGCCTGAGTTCTTAAAGACTGGAATTACATAAAAGAATTTCCAACAAGCAGGTAAAAGGGGCAAAGAGTTTATTGTCGAGGTTAGAGAGAACAGGAGCCATTCCAGAAGCAGATTTCTTAAGGTCTATTCCACGGTTATCATCCTTTTCACATGCGTTGTGGGTACCCAGTTTAGTAGAATGCATAGATCGTGATATATGCATATCACATTATAGAGGCTTAGTTCTAGATGAAAATATACATCAAATGAGCTACGTGTAAAATTGGAAGAGGATGTATGGGTGAAAAAATCCAGAAGATGGATAGAGAGCAAGGTCTTATTTAAGACGTTATTACAGAGCGGCCAGTAGTCATGAGAACACGAGTTGCTATATGGTCCTTTATACTCTCATCAAACACAGTCTTTTTGTGGATATGCTTGCAATTATTACGAGTAGATACAGACGGGCGTCTCTTGTGAACGGAAGAATCACGCAAGTAGTGATTTTCCAATCGTAGCTTAGTTGTGGCACAAGGCCGTAAGTAAGGAGCACCTATGAGGATCGAACTCACTACTCAGGCGTAATTGTTCTAGCAAGACAAGCTTGCTAACCATTACATCGCATCAGGTTGCCCTGTAGGGATTTTCAAGCGTAGCTCAGATGTGGCACAAGGCCAAAATATGGGGCACCAGTAGTGATCGAACTCGTAATTGTAGTAACAAGACAAGCTTGCTAACCATTACACCGCATCGAGTTGCCCATTCATGTGGGTTGGCAGATGTCAACCAGGACGAATTTTAGGGTTTCACCTGGTATTTTTGAGAAGGTACAAAAGCATCTATGCCAGCTTTAACCTAAGAAGAAACCTCAGTGGCATAATTATCAAAGGTAAGTTTGAAAATATCAATCTAAATGGCATCTTGAACAAAGTCAATAAATGAATCCCAACCAGTACGCTGGTAACAGAAATATTTGGTACTGCTTAGCAACTTTTTCGGGTTATTTCAAGCCGGGATATATTTTGGGATTGTAAAAATGTTTCGGGGAAAATAAGGATTTACTAAAGATGTCCTGCTATTCAATCGGTATCTGGGGTAGAAAAGGTGAATTCGCATGTTTTATATATGAATATAACGAGCCCACCTGGAAGTCGAACTCGAATCTTTGATTTTATATCCCGAGCCCTTATCTAGTACACCACCAGCACATCCAAGCTTAGATTTAGGTACGAGCCAGGCTCGAAGTCGCTTAACTTGGGTGATCGTACAAGAACCAATGTGATATGTACACATGCCCTGTGAATATAGAGAAAAGGGAAATAAAACAAAGCGTAGTTTCTTAATTTCCATATTTTTAAGCATACGATTCTCTTTGACGCATTCTTTTCATGTGGTCTTTTGAAGTTCTTGCATCAATATGTCACCGTTTGGCACTTTTTTCTCTTTGGGAATTTTTTTATACGGATATAGAATTTTCTATGGCTTTTTCTCCCAGGTTTATCTGCAGACAGCTTTTCTAATGAATAACGTAAAGTCATGAATTCCATGGTTGTCAATTAGGCATATAGGTGGTAATCATGAATGAATGATTCTAATATCGCTGTAAACGTTAAAATATAATAGATATTTTACAAAGGATTTCTATTCATTGTTTCCTCTTCTGCACTATCCGGTATCCTGATAAAAGACTGCCTATTTTTATGCGTCAGATTAGGTATGGATGTCCAAAAGTAATAAATCCCAATTAGACTGACTCGGACAAACGTTGATTTCCATCAGTAAATCACAGGTATATGACGGGCAAAATTCTTCAGATAATTGGAAACGATCGAAATGAATTAAAGTGGATTTGGTATTCAATGCGAAAAAGACTTGAAATTTTCCGCCTCAGAAAAATAGCGTCTTTAGAGATTTATTGAATATATTTTCTCTTCAAATACTAATTCGTTCGTATTTATCTCTATATATATTCTACCACAAATGTAAAATGTTTACATGAAGTTAAACTTATGCAAGTTTAGCATGGATATATAATGACATCATGCCAAATCAAATATTTTATTTGTTGTAATTATGTTTTTTATTCCCTATAATTTCATGAAGATTTGCCGTAGGTGATCATGATCTCCACAATTTCCTGTCCTTTCTAGCTTTTAATAAATTTGTCAATTTGTCTTTTCTCCTAAACCCTGACCCACCATCCATTTACTCAAGCCCATTAAGTATGCTATGCATTGTTTTCCTTTGTTCCTCTTGCCCTCAATCTGTCCAGTGAGTAGAAGATTTTCCAAACACACCTTTCTCATTATATGACCCAGAAATTTCAACTGTCTATCACTGATGTTAAATATAAGTTTCCTTTGTTTCCATTTTCTCTAAAATCTTCTTGTTGTTCACATAAGATCAGTTGGATTAAATTAGAGAAATTATCCTCTAGAGTAACTTAACAGTAAATTAGGTTCCACAATTGGGAAAATATTTTCCTTTAATAATTAGAAACAATCTTATACTTTATAAGAAAACAAATGACTGTTTCAATCTCATATTTCACCAATATGTCACTTAAAAGGTTTGTTTCACTCAATCCTCAAAAAATGAATGTTTTTTTCTTCCCTTTTCCAACATTCTCCTTGTGCAGCATAAGGCTGCAAAAACAAGTGATGCTGCTGCGATTTTGGTAGTAAATAAATTTTTATGGATCTGGACTGCAAATCTGATGTCAAAGTATTCCCATTGCTCTACTATTTACCTGAGCTGTAGGGGAGAAGTGGATTCATGTCTTTCGCGGGCATATTAGTACAAAATAAATGTAAATTATTCTAACCAGAGTTTGAACTTTGTTTGCAGAGTTCATTTTCTCTGATGATAACCATAATATCTGCATTTTCAAAAAGATGAATTTATCTCATTTGAAATGCAGCCGGTAAGCGATATAAAAATTAAATTCATTTATTTATTATAATTATGTTTCATAGATACCGTTGAATGATTAGAAAGGGTACGTTTTGTGACTCAAATGAACACTTTTTGCCACTTTTGTAATGTCAACGAATGCTCGTTTTCACTTTTGTAATGCTCGTTGTAGTAGAGACAACTATATTAACGCCGTTGAACACTATTAGTGTCAGAGGCCTTCGAATAATATGCGCGCTAATAGTACTTGCTCAATAATACTAGTTAGCATAGTAATCCATATAGTGATCCGAATAGAGGATTAGTATAGTGAATAGTGTAGAGAATAGTATAGTACTAGAGGATAGAATAGAAAGGGTGATCCTTATAATAATAGAGGATAGACTAGGAATAACGATAGTTAGTCGTTAGCTACTTCCTACATATATGCGTTTCCTCAATGGTGACTTTGTCCACTTAATTCAATAATAGGATCGCCTGTATTTGCTCACTGGCGATCTATGTTCAAACTCAAGTGTCGGCAGTGACACTTTATTCCTATATAACAGTATGACACGAAGAGTTGTTTGAAATATTAGAAAAACTTTATTTATAGTGAGAATACTCAACTTTACAGTGAGCGGCCAGCGAATAAGGAAAAACGAGCAAAAAACAAGGGTACGATTTGTCACAGGATTAATTCAACACGTGTCAAAATTTATGAGAGCAATTGCTGGACAACCTATTTAGAGATGAAGAAGAGACTTGAAACAATCGAAATATGGTTCTACAGAAAGATTCTGAGGACACCATGTGGGGTTTTGGATAAAATGGAAAAGTAAACTTATGCTGAATATCAGGAAGAGGCAGTTAGAATTTCTGGGGCATGTAATGCGGAAGGAGGGCTTGGAAAACCTGATACTCACAGGACAGATTGAAGGAAAAAAGAACAGGGGAATCAGCGCGTAACATGCTTGATGGGTTTGCGTAAACGGATGGTAAATCAGGGTGTGTGAGAAATAACAAAAAGGCAAAACGTATTAAGATATAAACGGTACAGGAAGATGCAGAGAGCCATAATCGCCTACACCCTGAAAAGACATTGCATATAAAAAAAAGTGGGCTGATTCAAAGTGGATCAGAAGTGATAACGGGAATAATTATCGAAGAACATTGTTTTAATATTATTAGATACCTGGGTGACCGAATTGCTTGAAGATTTCGAATGGAAACTGAGATAAATCCTAGAAAGGACAGTAAAGTAATGCAGAAAGAAAGGGAAATCGAAATCAAGTTTGCCTTATACAATTGATTTGGATTTATTCCGTTACGTCTTCTAATTTTATGTCATCCAACCTAACAATTGCTAAACATCTCGACCAATATTCCCCTATCCGAGATCCAAGTAAATGCTTATAGACTAAAATATAAATGACCAGTACTTATCTATTTCCAAAAGGAGTAAAATTCTTATATTATTCACAACCAATATTCCTCTATCCTCAAGTCAAATAGAGGAATATGAATTCAAATAGAAACTTACATATTCACGAACAAAATAGGTGGAGACAAACGCATATATAAACAACCGATAATGTACTCCAGACGAAAAAATCAGATAAGTATAGACTCAAATATAAAAGACGTATATTTACTTAACTCGAAACAAGTAAATGCTTGTGGACTCAAATATGAATGAAAAAATGTATTTACTTAACACAAAGCATGTAAATGTCTATAGATTCGAATATGAAAAAACAGTATTTACTTAACCCAAACCTTGTAAATGTCTATAGACTCGAATATGAAAAAACAGTATTTACTTAACCCAAACCTTGTAAATGTCTATAGACTCGAATATGAAAAAACAGTATTTACTTAACCCAAACCTTGTAAATGTCTATAGACTCGAATATGAAAAAACAGTATTTACTTAAACAAAACCATGTAAATGTCTATAGATTCGAATATGAAAAAACAGTATTTGCTTAACCCAAACCTTGTAAATGTCTATAGACTCGAATATGAAAAAACAGTATTTACTTAACCCAAACCTTGTAAATGTCTATAGACTCGAATATGAAAAAACAGTATTTACTTAACCCAAACCTTGTAAATGTCTATAGACTCGAATATGAAAAAACAGTATTTACTTAACCCAAACCTTGTAAATGTCTATAGACTCGAATATGAAAAAACAGTATTTACTTAACCCAAACCTTGTAAATGTCTATAGACTCGAATATGAAAAAACAGTATTTACTTAACCCAAACCTTGTAAATGTCTATAGACTCGAATATGAAAAAACAGTATTTACTTAACCCAAACCTTGTAAATGTCTATAGACTCGAATATGAAAAAACAGTATTTACTTAAACAAAACCATGTAAATGTCTATAGATTCGAATATGAAAAAACAGTATTTACTTAACCCAAAACTTGTAAATGTCTATAGACTCGAATATGAAAAAACAGTATTTACTTAACCCAAACCTTGTAAATGTCTATAGACTCGAATATGAAAAAACAGTATTTACTTAACCCAAACCTTGTAAATGTCTATAGACTCGAATATGAAAAAACAGTATTTACTTAACCCAAACCTTGTAAATGTCTATAGACTCGAATATGAAAAAACAGTATTTACTTAACCCAAACCTTGTAAATGTCTATAGACTCGAATATGAAAAAACAGTATTTACTTAACCCAAACCTTGTAAATGTCTATAGACTCGAATATGAAAAAACAGTATTTACTTAACGCAAACCTTGTAAATGTCTATAGACTCGAATATGAAAAAACAGTATTTACTTAAACAAAACCATGTAAATGTCTATAGATTCGAATATGAAAAAACATATTTACTTAACCCAAACCTTGTAAATGTCTATAGACTCGAATATGAAAAAACAGTATTTACTTAACCCAAACCTTGTAAATGTCTATAGACTCGAATATGAAAAAACAGTATTTACTTAAACAAAACCATGTAAATGTCTATAGATTCGAATATGAAAAAACAGTATTTACTTAACCCAAACCTTGTAAATTTCTATAGACTCGAATATGAAAAAACAGTATTTACTTAACCCAAATCTTGTAAATGTCTATAGACTCGAATATGAAAAAACAGTATTTACTTAACCCAAACCTTGTAAATGTCTATAGACTCGAATATGAAAAAACAGTATTTACTTAAACAAAACCATGTAAATGTCTATAGATTCGAATATGAAAAAACAGTATTTACTTAATCCAAACCATGTAAATGTGTATAGACTCGAATATGAAAAAAACAGTATTTACTAAACCCAGACCATGTAACATCTATAGATTCGAATATCAAAAAACAGTATTTACTTAACCCAAACCATGTAAATGTCTACAGATTCGAATATGAAAAAACAGTATTTACTTAACCCAAAGCATGTGAATGTCTTTTGACTCGAATATGAAAAAATCTGTATTTACTTAATCCGTATCATTTACATGCTTACAGACACGAATGAAAAAAATATATTTACTTACCCAGAACCAAATAAATGCTTATTGTCTGAAATAACGAACAATTAAATATTTTCTTAAACCAAGGCAAAAAATTCTTACAGACTGAAATAAAAATGACTAATATTTACTTATATCGAACCAAGTAAATACTTAAGAATTTGATTATGAATAAGATTTGCCTACCTTGTATCCTGTAAATATTCATTGACTTAAATATAAAGACCAATATTTAACATTTCTTGTATTAAGTGACTTCATTTCGACTGAGGTATAAACTGCCGTTAACTTGTTGCAATGGTCCTCAGAATTGATGAACACTTCAATATTTACGTATATTACAGAACAAATTTGCTTCATTAAAATTGTTGTTATTTTCGAAATTGAAATTGGTATTAGTAAACATTTTAAATTTAATTAAAATTCAACCATAGAGATTTAAAAAATTTGTCAGCGCTGATAATATATAAGAAAAATACTCTACGAATAGGAAAAACAATAATGTTCTACTAATAATAATAATCACGCCACTGAAAAAAAAATTAATGTCGATTCAATCTAACAATTTGAATTCCAGGGCCTTGTACATCGACTCGGTCGAAATGAGAATTAATTTATCAAAAGTGTCAGAGAAAAGCGAAGCGACGTATAAATAAGACATCTCGGCCATTTTCAAATGGCGCATGCGCCAAAGCGTCGTTAATATCGCCTCATGAATTTCGGTGTCAAACGCGGACGAAAAATGGAAGCCGTCAATATGGCCGATAAATCCATCTGTTTCCGAAGCA
>OZ038491.1:67337797-67390297 GCA_964036315.1 Acanthosepion esculentum
AAACATGAACCAAGTGGCAACAGATCTATATATTCCTAGTCATTTAGTATATATTATTTCTGTTATTTTTAAGCGCATTATTCCAACTGTCATACTATGACCGTTATGTAAATGCCACGAAACAAATGAATACTGTATTTGACAGGATAAAATATGCATTGATATTATCGAAGCATATGTCGCAGTTAGCTCCTCCTCATTTCCTGAATCCTTCAACAGGGGTCTCTCTCTCTCTCCCACGAGTATAAATACTGGCTGTCCTTTCGCCTCTTCCTCTTTTTACGCCTTACGCACACGTGCGGCCAGCTGTCTCAACTCAGGCCTCGGGCCGCAACCTCGCGCGTGAGGCGAGGTAAAAAAAAACTTTCCCTTTTTTTACTTATTCCAACATGTGACCTCTCACAAAAACAGCGTTTCTCATATTCTGGGAACACGGTAAAAACAATATCCGCGTTCGTACGGACACCCAATGCACACACATAACTTCTCCATACAACACTCTGTAACCCTTCATGTCATTGTAATTTGTTATTATTATATATTTGTTTGCATACATGTATATCGGTCTTATTTGTTTCTTTATCTTCTTTGAACTTCATTATAGTCCAACATTCTTATGTAGCTGGACCGGCCAGCGGGAAATCTTAACCCAGTGATACATCCTAACACATCACACTTCACACCACACGGTCCACTACACATATCTATTTCAGCTGGACATAGAGAGAAAAAAAATTATTAGTGTATCTAAGCATGTAAATATGTGTTGTCGTGTAATGGACAGAATCTCGGTCTATGAAATTGGAGAGCCGAGTTCGAATTCTGGTTGAGTTCATTACCATCACTTATTCGCAATTACTCTTGCGAAATGTATGAATCAATCTCTCCGCAGCTATGGATAAATATCATAATGTAATGGGTCATGTAACCATGGTTGGCAATCAGTCTACGGGGAGGGAAACTGAGTTCAATCCAGCGTAGAGAGGCTTCGGCGCCATCATGCCATCAAACAAACCACTGCTAATTCGGTTGTAGTACGTACACTGTCCCTACGATCCTGATGGATTACGGTAGTTGTAATCGTTATCGTGTAGTGTGCAAGGTATACGGCAAGCAATGCGATAAGAATATTCTACAAAAAACACTTTAGCTATCAGAGAAAAGTTTACTGTATGTAAAAAGAATTGCTGGCAGTACAGAAGATCAGATATGTAATCTTTAATATGTCGTACATATGAAACATTGCAAGTGTTAACAGACAAAAAGCAACAGTTTTATAAAACGCAAGCTTTCAATATAGATTAATATAAAGCAAAAAAAGACGTAACCCCGAGACCCAAGCAGTGGAACTAGACTAGTCTAACCGCGGGGATTAAGTAATGGGTTCAATTCAGAATTCCCTATGGGTTGTCCAGATCGATATACACCCGACTGAAACGTTGTGATAACAACAACATAGTAGATTAGAAAAAACTGTAGGAATATAAATAGCGTAAATGAAGTAAACACCATTTTACATGTTTCAGTTGCATCGCATTCTTCTACACCTTCCTTCTGGTTAATGATAGTAGTGTTAGGGAGAAATGACGGAATGAAGCGAAAAGTATGACTCCGGTAGCGAGCGATGGTGATGTAATTAATCTTCGAAAAGTTTCAACAGTGCATAAAAGACATTTCGAATAATATTGGAAGGGACATTTGCTGAAATGGCTTCTGGATTGCAAATGCATAATTAGCCGTTGTCAGTTAATATCCGATTAACATTCATACCGAGTGGCGCCTATTTTTCGATTCCTTCAACGGTAATCCTTTGTATTCGCGTAATATTCAACAGTCCCGTCATTTTCACAAACCAGCTGATAATAGTTAACTATTTCTTCTTGTTGTTCTCTCTCTCGCCTTTTGTCTCTTCTCTCTCTCACTTATATATATATAGCTTTCGTGTTTCGGCACATAGTTGTGCCTCTTCAGTTGATGGTAAATAACTGGTGAGTAAGCGATTATTTTTCATTTCAAATGTAAAATGCCTACTCTTTTTTAGAAAGAGAAGAGAATAAACTTTTATTCATCAGTTATTTACCATCGCCTAAAGAGGTACAACTTAGTGCCGACATACGGAAGCTATTTTGTAGGGATTTTTAACATGTTTTTAATGAAGATAAAGCTCTACTCTTTATTGAGCCCTTTTTAAAATTAAATACTACGGACAATGGAATTATAATTTATTTGTTCTTAGCTGATATATGTATATATATATATATATATATATATATATATATATATATATATATATATATATATATTGTATATATATATATATATATATATATATATATATATATATATATATATATATATTGTATATATATATATATATATTGTATATATATATATATATTGTATATATATTTATATATTGTCATACATATATATATATATATATATATATATATATATATATATATATATATATATATATATATATATGAAGAAATATAGTCTAAAAGTGTGCTATATTTATGGGATAAAGTGCTCAATATCAGAGATAGAGCGTGTGTAAATATAAAAGTGGACATGGAAGTCAGCACTTAGAGGCGACAGTCTGTTTCATGCTAGTGTAATCGTCAGGCGATTGCACTAGCATGAAACAGACTGTCGCCTGTAAGTGCTGACTTCCATGTCCACTTTTATATATATATATATATATATATATATATATATATATATATATATATATATATATATATATATATATTGTCATCCACAGAAAGACTGTTTCGCTGTATCACAGCTCATCAGTGTGACTAAACGTCCGGTTGCGTCTATCTAGGATGGAAGCCCGTCTGAATTGGCATCAGTCGGATATTCTACCACTAAGCCGTTGGCTCACGGCAGGGGTGAACTTGAATGTAAGCGTATTTATTTTTAGATAAACACACAGTGACTGAGAGAACTCGATTCGCTTTACCGAAGAGTCTTGCATTATTAGCCGTAATAGTCACTGTTTACAAACCCACACTTCCTCACCAAAGAGCTCAACCGAAATAATTTTTTCAGGAGCATATATATATATTGTAGAAGATTAAAATAAGAACATGTTAAAAATCACTACGCAATAGCTTCATGTTTCGGCACTAAATTGTGCCTCTTCAGTTGATGGTAAATAACTGGTAAGTAAGGGATTATTTTAATTTCAAAAGCAAAATATCTCGTCTTTTTTCGAAAGAGAAGAGAATTAAATTTTATATAGGGAGTACTAATAATTCTTTTAAAACGAGGTGGTACCAACATATCTTTCACCAATAGCATTTATAAAAATAGAACATCCCTTTCCAAATATATTTGGAATTTAAAAGGAGGTTAATAAAACTCCTACGCTAAAATAGAAAGTATTAGAAAAATCTAGACGTTGTAAATCCTTAAATGAACCTTGGTTCTTATGCTTGTAGTGCTGCCACTTACTTATTGAATTAATTTATGACCTCAAATGACCTTGGCTAGATTTCTATGGCAGGTGACATTATACCATGATATAAATTTTATTTTTTTAGGTTAATTTTAAATTCAGCGTAGGTCTAATCTGGTTGATTAATCAGGGTAAACCCACAGGCCTAATTTTAATTCTGATTTTTTTTTGTTTTCTCGTCTTCTCTTTCGCTATTTTTCTTTCAAAATTAAAAATAAACTTTTATTCATTAGTTATTTACCATCGCCTGAATAGGCACAACTTAGTGCCGACATACGAAAGCTATCTTGTAGGGATGTTTAACATGTTTCTTCTTTAAATTTTTCTAAAAAAAAAAAAATGAATATAAAGCTCTACTATTTACTGAGCCCGTTTTAAAATTA
The DNA here is from genome assembly GCA_964036315.1 of Acanthosepion esculentum. Taxonomy (NCBI): domain Eukaryota; kingdom Metazoa; phylum Mollusca; class Cephalopoda; order Sepiida; family Sepiidae; genus Acanthosepion; species Acanthosepion esculentum. Next base: position 67,341,647 of record OZ038491.1, read on the forward strand.
AATGCTACGGATAATGGAATTATACTCTATTTGTTCTTATCTTATAAATATATATATATATATATATATATATATATATATATATATATATATATATATATATATATATATATATTTAAGACATTTTTATGTTTATATATTCTTTTTATAGATACAAATATTTAAGTAAATGCTCTGTTTTATAATAAACAGTATTAAACAATATTTACCGGCCTGAATGTCCGAGAAATTTTCTATGAAAATTGGCCAAAAACATTTCAGTTAAATTGGATAAACTGGACTAATCGGGAGCCATCGATGGTTGTACTAACACTGGACTCTGGGCTCAACACCTTGCTGCGGTGGACTATTTCATGCGTAAACGAAAAGATTTGACTTCTGTGTCCACTTTTATATGCTCCATACATGGTATTGAGCACTCTGTCTATAAATATACCATCACTTAAAACAATATTTCCTATCATATATATATATATATTTATATATATATATTTATATATAATATATATATATATATATATATATATATATATATATATATATATATATATATATATATATATATATATATATAATTGTATGTCAAAGTGAAAAAAGTTTACTTGTGGCGAGTTTCGTCCCAAACGACTTCATCGGATTAAATTTGTTATGTTGCTAGGACTACACATGCGCATGGCAGAGGAGTGTTGGGAAATTTATTTATTTTTTATTTTTGTTAGTCGACTTCATTTCCCTTCTTTTTCTTTTCCCTTGCCATCATTTTTGTAATAGGTATTCCACACTGTGCTATTAGATCATCCGCCAGGAAAGATGATATGCAGATGACATTGCGATTAAGGCACTCTCTATATAGTCTTTAGCAATTATTTTTCTCTTTTGATCAGAGTGACATATTTATGCAAAAAAGGTTTGTAGATGAACGGTTTTTGTAAGCGCTCCAGTCGTTCTTCAGGAGTAGCAAATTTACACATGCCACCAAAGAAAAACGATTAATTTCAGAAATGTACTTCGAATTTTATCTTTATAGAGAATGATTTCTTGCTCTGCAATCTTTCGTTCTAATTCATTTTAGCATGGGTTAAACAGATTACTGTTGTTACTGCAGATGTACTATATCATCATCATCATCATCATCATCATCATCATCATCATCATTTATCATCATCATCATCACAATGTATTATTTGACAGCAAGTCTTTTTAAATCTATTGTGTCTGTATTTGTATTCGCACTGTCTGAAGTGTACTCGACTTAGAAGAGCAGGGCTGTTTCATATGTTTGATTCTACTAAACTCTTTGTAATGTCTTTAGACTCGTCTTTACTCTCGTTATGCATTAATTCTTCACAGATCTTCAAAGAAGAATCGTTATCAATTTCACACTGTGCTCGGACAGAAGGCACCATTTGTTATTTCAAAGACTTTCCTTTACTTAAGTAGAAAATATTTTCACTAGCCTTGGATAGTAAAGCACATTTAACTTAAAAAATAAATATCCACCACTCTCTGAATACTTTCCGGCCCAACAGATTTTAACTCTCTCTCTCTCTCTTCCCCCCTCTCTCCCTCCTCTCTCTCTCTCTCTCTCTCTCTCTCTCTCTCTCTCTCTCTCTCTCTCTCTCTCTCTCTCTCTCTCTCTCTACATATATTTCCTCAGCATCGGCTCCAGGGGTATTGGAGGTTTTACAATGCGTCAGAACGTATCACTAACAATTCTGTATATCTGTGTTGTGTTTTTTTTATCATTTTCTTCTCGATGACAGAACTTAAGGTTTTGCTAAAACCAGTAGATTTTCTCTTCGAACGAATGTCGTCTACGCAATTCCAACTCAAAGAATGTTTGCACTAATTTACTGTTTTCTATTTACTGAATGAAGGTGTTTCATCTTTGTAATTCCTCAACAATCATTTCGGATCAAAAGTCAGACATCAAAGAGAAATTTATAAAGGTAACCTAGCGTGTGTCACGCGAAAAGATTGGAAACACCGCGCCATCTGGAAAAGGAGCAAATCAGCCATAGGAGTCGTAGCGATTGGTGACAGCTTGTCTGCAAGTAGGAACAGCAGAATAGAGAGCGGTATATCAAGACGGGTAAATGTTGTTTTTTTTTTTTTAAATCTATTTTGCTATTCGAACTGTTTTAATAGATGAGTAAAACTGGCGAATTAAAAATAAATAAATTTGGGATCATTAAAACGATTCTACTACTCATATTCTGAACATGAGTTGGTGGTGCTAGATTGCTTCCAGACCAGTCGGAGATATGAGGGCTTCTTTTAAGGAAATGTTAGTTCCTTTTTTGTGGACATGAATTGCAGTGTCAATCTCATCTAGAAAAGGCAATTGGAAACTTGTTTAAATACGATATTTTAAAATTCAGTAGTTTCTCGCCTTATCAATGCTATCTCACTTACATACATTCATATTTTCTGGCCACTCGTATCCGAAGATGCCCGTCTACTAAGACGACTAGCCAATCCCTGTTGCAGACGCATGGGTACACATTTTTGTGTTTGTTCGTCACCCACAGAGGCCACCTGTGGTTTATACTACAACTATGATGAGCGGACCTTAGTTACAGTTTTGAAGAGAGACCGCGTTATCCGGCGTGATCAGCAGTCAGAACAAGGCCAGCACTCTCAACCCCTCGGTCACGATGATTTTTGACATCGTGTTACCACAAACACCGATAGCTTCCAAAGAATTCCATCTACCCAATAACACTAACACGGATTGGATCTACCAGCAGTACAGGATCCCCTCCCCAAGACTGATAACATCAAGAAGCGACCTTACTGACAAATTCGCCATGGTGATACTAAAAACGGGATCAGAAAGCGAACGTTCTAAGCACTCAACCATATATATATATATATATATATATATATATATATATATATATATATATATATATATATATATATATATAAATATATATATATATGATGAAAATGTGGAAAAGACAAAACAAAAACTGAAATTCCAAAGTCAGTGTTTCTGACTAGTCCTGTATCTATCGTCTCTTCATGTTAACTTAAATTTAATATAAATATGTCTCCAATAACCATGTCCTGAAGATGGTCTATTAGACCGAAACGTCTGACGTTGACAGCAAAACAAGAAACAAAATAAAAAACAGTAAACTCACATATTCGGATTTTGCTTTCCCTTTTCCCCATTTTCATCATACCGTCGGATCTACATCCACACATTTGCTTACATATATATATATATATATATATATATATATATATATATATATATATATATATATATATATATATGATAAAATATAGTTTTACGGTTTGCTATTTTCATGGGTTAAAGAGCTCAATATAATGGATAGATCATATGTAAATATAAAAGTGGGCAGTGACGTCAACACCCAGAGGCAAGAGGCTGTTTCATGCTAAACTCAATCGTTAGGCTATGAAGATTGCGTGTAGCATGAAACAGGTTGTCGCCTATAGGTGTCGACTTCAATGTTCTGTTTTAAAGAACAAGTCGGAAACAGATCTCAAACTAATATGTTTTATTTTAATAAAGCTTCTTCTCGGTACAGTTTCATCTTAGATATCATAATTTCTTTTAGTGGTGCTGGCACTTCTTGCATCAGTGGCTTTATTGTTGTATATTCTTTAAGGCCGTTCCATAATTTAACGAGAATTACATTCACCATATCCCTTGTCTCCTAACTTAGACATTGAAGTGAAACGATTTCATTGATGTAGGTTACTAAGCAGACGTATCTTAGAGATCACGTGTCCAAGCGCATTCTTCGGTGTATGCAAGTTGATTATTACAGTGTAGATGCTGCCAGTAATTTTATAGTTTTAAGTTTTGAAATGTTTCCTAGAATCATGGCTACATAAATATGTATTTAAACTTTTCGTTTTGAACAACAGCTATTACTTATAAATATTATTCAGCCCGAGAATAAATACTTGCTACAGAAGCGATACTAACAATACCTAGCGTGGGAATGTTGTGACATTACACACAACAGTAGAATTCACACTGTTAATATACATATATCCTTATGTTTGCCTTAATAATAGGATTTGGTAAAAACTGATTCTGAATTTTCTTTTATAGATTCCCATTTCATGTATCCTGTTCGCAGCTATAACATCTCATGTAATTTAAAAAAAAATAATCTTGATTTAATGACACGGTCATTTTATTCACAAATTTTTTATTTCTCGTTTTATTATCTTATCTTAGTATTAGTATTAGTATTAGTAGTAATAGTAGTTAGAAAATAAAATGATTTCTGCATCTCTTCCCATAATAGTAACTCTTAAATGAGAGAAAGAGGAAATCAAATGAGACTATTTTTTGAACCACGCTTTACTGCAGGTGCTTTATTATTATTATTATTATTATTATTATTATTATTATTATTATTATTATTATTAAAGAAAAATGACAGGTGTAACTCTTCCAATACTTTTTACAATTACAAAATTGAACAAGAAAAATATTGTATGTAAGTTTATTTTGTCGTGAGTGCTATATTATTATTATTCTTATTCTTTTTATTTTCTTTGATATCTGGCGTTTACACATTTCTTTCCGGGTCTTGCCCAGGGACCTAAGGTTAGAAATTGCATCATGACACTTTCCACCGCAAAAAGAATTACTTAGATAAAGCACTTCGTAAAGTGTGGGCTGTACTTGTCAGAATAATCTTTTGTATCTCTTTGAGGCATGGACTTCCAGGGATCCCTTCAATTATTCTACTGGAATCTTTTTCCAACCAATCTTAAGGCTCCAACTACAACAGGGATTGTTGATGTTCCCATGTGCCACATTTTTTAGATTTCTGTTTCATGGTCCTTGTATTTTAACAGCTTTTCGAATATCTTCAAAGACACATTGCAGTCTGCAGGGACTGCCATATCAATAAGGAAGCATTTTTTTTGTTTGTGATCTTTAATAACAATGTCTGGGCGGTTGACTTTGATTGTTCTGTCAGTGTATATTGTGTAGTCCCATAGAATTGTAACAGGCCCTATCCCCGTAACCGGGTCTGGGTGGTGTTCGTACCAGTTTCTTTCGGTTGCTTCCCGTAGAAGTTGCAAATTTTCCAGTGCAGATATTGGCCCACTCTTTCATGTCGGGTTTTATATTATATTTATTATTATTATTATTATTATTATTATTATTATTATTATTATTATTATTATTTCCTTTGATTTTTATTGTATACATATTTCCTTCCAGGCCCCAACCAGACACCTAAGGTCAGAAATGGCTTCATGACATCTACCACTGATCCTTTTGTTTGTATAAAAAAAGAAAAAACCCTAAGATTACACATATTTTATATAGATCATTCTTCGTAATATGTCAACTGTACTTGCGAGTAAAGTTTTTGGGAATTCTTTAATGCATGGTCTACGAGGAATCCCTTCAATTAGTCTATCGAAAGTTTTTCCAATCAATGATTGATTTGATAGTTTTTGGAGATCTTCAAAGATACATTAATATCTGCAGAGACTGCCATGTCTATAAGAAAACACATTCTGTTTTTATGGTCTTTGATAACAATGACTAGACGATTAGATTTTATTATGCTATGTGTGTATTGTAAGGTCCCATGAAATTGTTACATGTACTGCAACCGGGTCTGGGTGATATTCATACCAGTTTCTTGTAGTTTCCGTAACATAAAAGTGGCACAATTTTCAGTATAGATACTGGCAGAGTTATTATTATTATTATTATTATTATTATTATTATTAAAGAAAATGATTGATGTAACTCTTCCAATATATATATATATATATATATATATATATATTACCTCCTGAAACAGTCATAACTATTTCAATGTTTCTAGTCTTTAAACGATGTCTAGTCTATTTATATTGTAGATTATAATAACTAAAATACTTCCTGCTCAGCATGCTTTTGACATTTGCAAGTATTATACATGCCTCTGGCTCTGCAGTAATCACCCATTGTTGAGTCCTGTATTTATTTATATCAACATTGTTACTCCATAGCACATATCGATAAAATTCGAAATTTTATTCCCAGGTGTTTATAATTTTTTATCTGTTGTCTCTTAGGATCATTTTTGTTATATTAGCTGCATTCTTGCATCTCATAGATTTCCTTCAAAATTGTCTTTAAGTTTCTTTAATAAATGTATGATCTTTAATACGTTCCATCTTTACTGATTTAATATTATTATTATTATTATTATTATTATTATTATTATTATTATTATTATTATTATTATTATTATTGCTGCTGTTGTTTTTGTTGTAGTGGCCTGTTTCAAACTGTTGACCAAGCCAGATTATGCGCTTTCTCTCGGATATTGTAACTAAGGACTGCTCAACATAGTTGTATTATAAACCACAAGTGGGCTGTGTGGGTCTCAAACAAACACAAATGTACCTGCGCATGCGTCGTCAATAGGGATTGGTTTGACGACCTCGCTGACAGATAACATCGGAGACGAGCAGTCAGCCATTATATCATCATCATCAACAGCAGCATAATCAGCATCATCATAATCCTTTTATTAATTTTAGTATAATTATTTTATCAAATATATTAGTGGTGTTGGTGCTGATACAAACTCCATTATCATTATGATTATTAATATTATGCTTATTATTATTATGGGTATTAATAATATAATTATTATTATTATTAAATCAAAGACATTGAAGTGTCGATCTTAAGCTTGTATTGATTGAATTTTCATTATCACTATTATATGAAATTAAATAATTTTTTAATATATAATACATAATATTTATATGTAATATTTTACTAAAATGTATTACAGAAAAAGCATGACAGGATAATTTTTAAATGGAAGGATCAAGTTTTATTGATGAAATAAAATCCAAAATAAGACGTTGGTTACAAAGATCAACTAATTTACGGCCTTCTACAAATACATAATAAACTTTTCTTCATTACACCCGATTTGTAGTGGATATGGATTTTGCAGTGCAAATATGACTCTTTACTTTCCAAACCATAAAGGTGTTCTTCTGATATTCCGGATATATTTGATTCTTTAACAAAATCCATAAATTCTCAGGATGAAAAAAAAAATGATTTTGAAGATTGCTTTTTATTCACCCTGGGGGCATTCTTTCTTTATTCATCATAGCGAATGCATTAAGGGCTGTAGCAAAGTATTTGAGAAATTCAAAACAAAATTATTCCGTCAAATCTCTCTAGACACATACGTTTCGTCTTGGAATTCAAGGCAATGAAGTCTGGACAAATGTTTTACCACCAAACCAAAGTATATACAATGGGTATCCCACTGCCGTTAATTTTGAAAAAATCTCACAATGACTACGCAGAAATACCAATTCAAAGCTTTCAAACGACAACCTGTCCATGAAAGCAGTACTTTACAGTAAAGCTTTGCAGGAATGTCTAACAATGTTGTGATAACCTTTGCAAAAAAACAATTTTCGATCAAACTATCTTTTAACCATTAAATAAAAGCTATCAAAGATTCATCTAATAACCGAGTTATTTCGCAACCATCTATTTATCTTCACCAACGTTTTGGCGATTCTTATCACATAATAAAATCAAGCCAGAATTCTCATAACGAACATACACAGACATATAAAAGATTATTGGAAGCATGCCCGTGATTTCGTTCGGCGTTACGGTAACTGTGGGTATCAAGCGTGGTAGATGAAATAAATTTTCAATGAAAGGGCTGGAAAAAATGTTGCCATAATTTTACTGCAGATCAAAACAGCAAAAAGCGCTATCAAAATTCATACCGAATCAATTTAGTCATTAACAGCCACCGAAATATTGCTCGCCTTTCTAAAGTACTGCACGGCATCTATGAACATATTTTTGAAGAAATATGCACGTTTGAAGGAGATTATTCCACAACCCGCCTATTTTCTTTTAACGAAGACAAACGAACACACTCAAAACTTCATTGGGATTTCCGATCATTGTACTTTAGAAAAACGTCATAGAAAGGGAAAATCATGTTCGTTATTCAACAATCTAAGTCAATTCCATCACAAATTCAAAGAGAACCATTACAATTTCCTCAGAAGGCAATTGAGCTGATCCCCCATTTGATATACCCGCACGAATGCGCCAAGCATGACTTGATTATGGTGGCTTTCACAACTGAAAATCTAAACAAAAGATTTAATGATGTTTGACATCAATAGAACTTGTGGAACATTTTATCACAAACGACTGTAATTCAGACGGACACCAAACTTCAGAAAAAATATTCAGAATCCTCTGGCCTTTCAGCTCTTAAAACGCATTAAGATAATTACATATGTAAATTACTGACGTCCCAACCGCGGAAGATTGACTAAAATGACAGGGAAGTTCCAAAAGTTTTTTACTAAACTATTCGAATATTGGCTACTAATAACTAAGCAACTCATGGAAAATTTCAAAATGAGCATAGTTACCATCAGGCTTAAAACCAGAATACTATGCTAAGATGATGCTAAGGGCATTAGGGCTATTTTTGTAATTTAACCTCCAGTATAAGCCACTTCTAGTGTAAACATTCGATTAGTCAATAATAATCAGTCAGTTATGTGCCATGCGTGATACACGCTTAAGCCATCATATATCTTTCGATACATGACTGCTGAGGCAGACTTTTTTCCCGCAGTAGGTTGCCATTTCTTTTTGCGATAGACTAGTTGCCATCCAAGGCTGTAGAAACAGGTGTGGCCTGCTATTTTCCCATAGCTGGTGGGAGAAGAGGATTCATACCTTTCCCAAGGGTATGTAATGAATTCGACTGGAATTCGAACTCGGTTCTCCGATTTCTCAATCGAAGCCGCTACCCATTACTCCACCGTGCCCTAATAATAATAATATACAATTCGACATGATAGAGAGGACCAATATCTGCACTGTAACATATGCAAAACTTTACGGGAAGAAAATTGCAAGAAACTTAGTTACAAAGATAGGACCTGTAACAATTTTATGGGAAGTTGCAATATACACAGACAGAACAATGAAAGTTAATCGCCCAGACATTGCGATCAAAGACAACAAGAATAGAATGTGCTTTCTTATTGCTATGGCAAACGTTCACATGGTACTGTATCTTTGAAGACCTTCAAAAAGCCCTAAAAATACAGGTATCACGAAATGGAAATCTCAAATATGTAGCACATGAGGACATCAGTAATTCCAGTTGTAGCTCGGATTGTTTCGGATAGTTTCTGATAGTTTCCTTGATGTTATTCCTTGTAGCTCATACCTTAAAGAAATACAAAAATCATAATCACAAGCACAGCTCATATATTACGAACAGATTCATCTATGTAAAAGTGTGTGATCTTATGTTTTTTTTTTTTTGCAAAAACAATCGGTGGAAAATGTCATGAAGCCATTTCTAACCTTAGGTTTCTAGATGAGACGCGGAATGGAATGTGTATCCAACAGAAACCCAAGGAAATAATAATAATAATAATAATAATAATAATAATAATAATAATAATAATAATAGCAATTTAAGCGCACAAAAGTGAATTCACTTGTATAAAGGTAAGGTTTAAAATTAAAATATGACCATTTGGTCTTTTATGCGTAAAATGGATAATTTCACAGAAGCCATCGGTTTAAAAGGATATCAAATCCTCTCTTTTCTGCTCCGGATCTGGGATTTTTTTTCATTTATTCTTGAATATAATTTCTTCTTCCTTGTATGGTGCAGTCGATCTGAGTACGGAAATTCTAAAGTCGTTATTCAAAGGCACGCTCACACAGCCGATGTCTAACACAAGGGGTTGTTTAAGGTGCGTTAGGTTATATGCGTACATTAACTGCGGGCAAAACTTTGTTCAAGTGCCATAGCTAACATTTCTTGTTTTGGGAATGCTTCACGCGTTAGTAATGATCCTAGCCCGTCCCCAAAGGAACAGTAATTCATGGAAGTGTTACATTCTTTGGGTCCGTGAAATCCCACAATATTTTGCCATTTCCATTACTCAAAACAGAGAACCGTCCCTGCTCCCATTAGAATGTCTGAAGCTCAACTTCTCGAAAGCTCCTCTTTGCAACAACTCAGCCTCACATTGACTGCTGACCTGAGATGGAACAAATACATTGAGAATAGCTTCGTCCACCGCAAGGAAATTTGGCTCCCTGTGTCGCGCCAGGAAATTTCTCTCGCCGCAGTCGATCCTTATACCTACAAATCAACCCTTCGCCCTTGCAGGAAGTATTGCTGCTATATATGGTCTGGTGGCCCTTATGTTTGTCTCAAGGTTCCTGATAAGATTCAGAGACGGATATGCAACGTAATTGGCTCTGATCTGGCATCTCGACTGCAGTTGCTTTCTCACAGACGTGTCGTCGCCTCCCTCTGTCTTTTTTTTACAAATAATTTATACACTATTTGTAAAAATAGAATTCCTACTTGGTAATGGCTAAAAGTATAGCCGAAAGAGTTCGGACATACAAAGTTGTGGACAAATAAAAAATAAAAAAAGATGGATTGCTGCCCAAATACACAGTTACATATATATATATATATATATATATATATATATATATATATATATATATATATATATATATATATAACTGCTGGTTACCAAACTTCATGAATTTAAGCGTTCTACTAGGCTGGCATCTTGCTCACACCCTTTCACTGTCGAAACTGTTAAATATAGCCGTCTCTTCTACTCCAATAGCTTCATGTGTCGCACCTCTCGCCTGTGTATATGCATCCCTTCTTCCTGTTTCCCTGATAAATAAAATCTCAACTATTCAAATGTAATGTCAATCGACGTCTCCAGATGCCCTGATCTATCCCCTATTCTTCTCTTCATCCTTTCCTCTATCACTCCTCTTTGCTCTCGCTCCAACTCTCTGTAACCCCTTTGCATGCTAGTGGGTTCCCACCTTGCTTGGGGTGAAACGCTTAAATAAAAAATAAAAAACTATTTTCCAAGACAGTTTCTCTTTTTAGCTGATACGATTTGGCCACTTATTCGAACCCCAACACGTTGAGCAGTTCTCTGTAAATAACTGCGCCCACCCTGACGTCCCTACACATAAGCCTAACCGTCACTTTAATCCTTTTCGGCTAATTATAGTAATTACTTTTATTTTACTATTTCTTTCCCCTCAATGATTGGATGCTTTCTTATTTTTAAAATGTTTGCGTCAATGAAGCCATACCATATTTCTTCATATTCCAGCTGTCATCTTTTTATAGAAAATGGAATCTTGATTTCCAGGAAGTCTCCCGGAAAACAGCTTTCTCTCATTCTTGTCGGATCAAGTTTACAACGGAAATTACTGAGATTTCTTTTATGTTATTACGGTTAGAGCCAGGCGTTCCATGTTTCTTCATGAATCAGTGTCATCCCCTTGTCATAATCATCGTATCACTATCCGAGAATTTATTCATGGCTTCGAAAACGTTATAGTGCTAAAGATTGACTGACGGCCAAGACATATTGATCTTTTAACATAGATGCTTCACCCAAATTATATCGCAAAAGCAGCAATACCTACTTACATACACTGACATGCCAATATTCGTTGGATATCTGCTTAGTACCAGAAAGGATACCTCTCAATTTAGAAATCGAGGTAGTATTGTCTCAAGCGGAAGAGAAATGAGAGTTGTTTTTTTTTTCATCTTCATATTCCACCATTAGTTTCCAGATGTGCCAATTATTTTTTAATCGTAAAACCGAGTTGTTAGAAAATTAGTATAGCATCTACGATAGGAACTTGGCATTATCAAGGCTTCATCACGTTGAAACACCGTTTCCCGTACGATCAGCGAAGTTAAGCAGCGTTGAGCCTTGTCAGTACCTAGATGAATGATTGTTTGGGAATGCCAGCTGCTCTAAATTTGTATGTATGGTTGATGTAATGTTATAACTGAGGTTGAGTCGGACAGAGAAAGTTTCACACCGTTTTAAGTATACTGCAACTAATACGTCATCATCATTTTATTCTTTTATTTATCGAGCTTTAGTCCATGTGGGGCACGGTGTAGCAATGTAGAACAGATAGGACTGAGGAATCGTAGAGCCGATTTCGAATTCCAGTGGAGTCTATTACACTCATTTAAGACATGAAACCATGTCCTTTCCACCCATCTATTGGTGAATAGCCTTTATTAGCGACTAATATAGAAGTAAAATTCTGAAGATAGATGAGCTGACTCAGGCTATCTTACCCAGAAATCACCACTGCTACTGGAGTTGCACTAAGTATGGTGCCTTCACGGCCATAAAGGATTATGAGACACGTGATCATTTAGTCCATGGTTGATCATAGCATTCGCCAGTTTCTATAGTTTGTAGCTATTAAGAGGGTTTGTCTTTTTGTCATCGTTACCACTATATACCTTCTATTTTCCCAAATATTTTAATGGGTATTTATATCTGTTCATCTTGCTGTTTTTGAATCTCAAATCTTCCACGCCCTCTCTTCTCATGATGTATCCTAGAAATGACAACTGCGTCTCTGAGAATAATTTTCCATTTGGTTTCCTTTTCATTAATATTTCTACGCTACTCAGACGATGTATTCTCAACATCTTTTTCTAGAATTACACATCTGTTGCCTGAAGTCTCTTCTTCATCTCTGAACTGATCGACCAATTTTCGCTGCGTTTGGGGAAAGATATATTTAATAAGAAATCAGCTTTTCCTAAAGTTAAAATAACACGGACATTTTCTATTTATTAATACTTTGCTTAGCTTCTGGAATGCATTTAACATTTTCCGAGCTCTCTTTCGGTTTCGATGTCACATTTTCTGTACTCTGCCAAAATCACTTACCAGATATTTAAGTTTACGTACTTACTTGATTTTGAGATCTTGTGGTTCGCAATTTTATGTTTTATCATTGAAATACTAATTTTACTAAGTTGGCCGGACGGAGAAAGTCTCATCCCCCATTCCTGTCTTATTCTTTTCTTCTTCTTCTTCTTCTTCTCCTCCTCCTCCTCCTCATTATTATTATTATTATTATTATTATTATTATTATTATTATTATTATTATTCTGTCTGCTTCTTTCAAGGTGTTCGTGATCATGACACTCCGCAATTTCTTGTCCTTTCTAGCTCTACATAAATTATGTCTATTTGCTATTTCCCCTGAACCCTGATCCGCCAACATTCATACATTGTTTTTCCCTCTCATACCGACCTTTAATTTGTCCGGTGAATTTCCGATTTTCCAAGCCCTCTTTGCTCCAAATATTTCAACTGTCTCTTCTTGATGTTAAATATAATTATCATCTTGCTTCGATTTTCCATAAAACTCACATATTCAGTCAATGATATTCCCAGCATCCTTCTGTAGAATCACCTGTGATGAAATTGTTCAGCATTCATTGCCATATTGGAGGACGGATATTACATAACATTTCTATAGTCTCTAGTGATATCTTTCTGTTTCTTAATACTTTGATGAGCTTTTGAACGTCATCTTTCACTGTCCTCATAGCGCTTTTGGATTTCCCTGGCGAACTTTCCGTCCTCTGTTAAAACGCTTCTGAGATATTTAAATTCTTTCGTAGGGGACTGAGACTTATAAAAGAAATACATATTGGAATGGTGAAAATTTAACACGTTTTTATTACACGTAGAGATTTAATTAGAAAGATCGAGTATGTTCGGGTTGGTCTTTACTATTTGATAATGGCATAATCAACGGCAATAAATCAAAATTCGGTTCACACAACAAGGTACATCGCAGAAATCATATGAGCGTTGAAAGGTATTTGAAAGTACGTATATACGAGAATGATTGGAGGTTTCCCAATTTAATGGAAAGAAAATTAATGGAGAGAAGTTCTAATTGTATCTTCTTTCTAAACGCCACAAAACGGACACGTCACTGAAAAATAGGTTGTACTGATATCTAAATATTATTATTTAATTTCACTTCAAAGACTCTAGAATAATGTCTGCTTCGGGACACGATCACAGCAACGCTGGAGAGTGCCAGGAAACCATAGTACAGTTTGGCTGAAACCTTGCGAGTGAACTGGAGCAGAGTAAACATCGCGGAAGCCAACGATGTTTGCTTGAGCACAAATTTATATACGTTCCTGACCGATGTACTAGCCTTGTTCTAATGGTGATAACGACAGATCTTGGGGACTTTCCCAGAAATCGCAGAACAGCACAGCGGATATTCGTAAAGGCAATGACAAGAATTTTAATTCAATATGATCATAAACAACCAAAAAATATAAATCTATACCAGCTAAAAAAATACGCCTAAACCCTTTACCATTTCCTTCGAAAATATCCGTGGTATTCGCAACAACATCTGCAGTGTGGAATCGTTCCTCTTCGAAATATCTCCAGATATACTATCTCTCTGTGAGATTAACCTTAACTAGTCAATCCCTTCCACTGATTTCTCGTTTCCGTGCTATATTCCTATCCACAGAAAGGATTCAATAATTCAAAGGATTCATAGCTGGGCGTTTACGTCCGCGAACATCTCCCGTTGGCTAGGGATCTCTCTTTGGAAAATCTAGACCATTCGAATGTGATCCGTTTATCTCTCTTCAATTCAGTAAGCTATTCTTCTTTCTCTACCCTTCCCCTTCCACTCAAGACTGTTGCGATAGCATTTCCGATAACATAGGTAAGGCTATGTGTCTACCTCTGTTTGTAAAGATATTCGTGTTCGGTGATTTTAACGCCCACCATACTATATGGCTTAAACACTGTGTAACAGACCACGCTGGCATCCAAACCTTTAACTTTTCAATCACTCAATCACTCAAGCAAGTGGTTGACTTTCCAACGCGTTTCTCCAGTAACTCGTACGTTAACGCTTCCCTTTTTGATTTCTGGTTTACATCCATCACCGACTCTTGTCGGGCTACGCAGCTCTGCCCTCTTGGCAACTCTGATCCTGCGGTGGTGTCTGTTAATATCTTCTTCCACTCCACCTCGTGTCAGGAACCTCCTACCAACAGAATGTCTTTCAGTTATCAACGCGAAGATTGGGACTCGTTCCGTGATTTGCTTCCCGACGTCCCTTGGAACGTGTTTTTAAATCTTCCCGTTCAAAAATGTGCGTCTGAGGTTTCCGCCTGTATAAAAGCCGACATCGAGCGTTTATCCTAGCAAGAAAATATCAAAGTGACTCGAGCTCATCTCCTTAGTTCTTACCTGCTTGCTCAGACGCTATGGCCCATAGGAATCATTCCTACCGTCTGTACCTGAGCGACATATCTGAGTGCTTGAAGTGTCTCTTTGTTTCTGCTCGAAATGAGTGTAAGCGTGTCCTCAGTGAAGCAAAGTTTGCGTTTGCCTATAGAATGAAACAACGTATAGCATCCGGAAAGTTTGGTTCTAAATATTACTGGCGGCTCTGCAAATGTGTGCTGAACAACAAGTCCTCAATACCTCCTCTTTTCAATCAATTCGAAGTCCTAATATCCACAGCTGAAAAGGCTTTGCTCGGAAAATTCTCATCCAACTCAACACTTGACCCATCTTGATCACCTTAGAACTGGGGCTCTACTGAGTGAGATGTGCATAATCCCACCGATGGTACTGGACATCTATGTCTATAATTCTCAAAATGTGTGTGTATGTGTGTGTGCGTGTGTATGTATGTGTGTGTGTGTATGTGATCGGATGTTGTTTATGCGTTCCCATTGTTTTCATCCGATTTTCCATGTTTTTTTTTTGTCTGATCGATAATTCTTCAGCGTTGGTTTTGAGTCTAAATTGTTAGCGAAAATGGCTCTCTTCTGCTTCCTGTCCATTATAACACAGCAACGTTTTACTATTTACTATCTGTTCTTGGATATATATCTTTCACAAAAACTTTAATAAAATAAATACTTTAAATTATTACAAGAATATTACTTATCATTATACATCTAAATTTGTATAATTAATTATATCTATATCTATAATTCTAAAAATGTTTGTTTATGTATGTATGTATGTGTTTGTGTGTGTGTGTGTGTTTGTGTGTGTGTGTGTGTGTTTGTGTGTGTGTGTGTGTGTGTGCGTGTTTGTGTGTGTGTTTCTATGTATGTGTGTCTGTGTGTGTTTGTTGGTGTGTGGGTGTGCGTGTGTGTGGGTGTGCGTGTGTGTGGGTGTGCGTGTGTGTGGGTGTGCGTGCGTGTGTGCGTGCGTGTGTGCGCACGCGCGTGTGTGTGTATGATCGGATGTTTATGCATTTCCACATTTTTCATACGATTTTGATGATTTTTTTGTTTGATAGATAATTCTTCAGTGCCGCTTTTGAGTCCAAACTTTTGGCGACAATGACTCTCCACTACTTCCTGTCCATTATGATTCTTAGCAAAGCGTTCCTCTTTACCGTCTGTTCTTGACTATATATATATATATTTCATAAAAAGCTTAATAAGAATAATAGTTTATATTATTAAAATAACATTAAATTTTATTATTATACAGTTCCCTTTTCAGGGTCACCCCCCATTCAAATTGTTACCACCATTCAAATTGTTACCCCACCATTTGGGGATGTGCCTCAATTGCACCCAAATGTTTTTACTAATATTGAATTTCGGGTGGGCTGACATTAAAATTAAACTACTCCGAAATCGTGGAAAATCCCAATAACGAAAGAACCAGACGGATTTTACTGCTAGTCATCTCTAAATTAGACTCTCATAAAGCAAGTGGTTGTAAGGGGATACCAACCATAGTCCTAAAGAAATGTGCTTCTGAGTTGGTCCCAGTTCTCTCCAACCGACACAACTATTGCATCGCTGATTCTTGCTTTCCAGCCACTTGGAATTCCTTCTCTGTCGTCGCTGTTTTCAAGAACTTTGGAGACCTTTCTGACGCATTTAACTCTCATCCTATCAGTCTCCTACGACACTTCGGCAAAGTCTTCGAGGTATTAATAAATGCCGAAGCGGTTAAGCATCTTACCTCCCACGATATAATCTCTGACAAAAAAATGGTTTCCTATTTACCCTGTTCATTGCAGATGTGCTTACAGCCATAACTGAATATGTATACCCAACTCTTGATTATGACGGCGAAGCTCGATCTGTTGCTCTAGATATCTCGTAGGCGTTTGGCAGGGTTTGTCCTTCTATGCAAGCTTCAGGGATACCGTATTTCAGGAGAATTATTTGATTTAATCCAATCATTCCTATCAAACCGTGTAATGTAGGTCGTCCTGAAATGGTTCTCTTCCAGTTAATTCATGCAAACGCTGGCGTACTCCAGGGCTCTATCCAGGGTTCTACACTGTTTTTGGTCTTCATCAAGGACCTTTCCGGCGTCAGCAGTTCTCAAGTATGCATTTACGCAGACGTCGCTAACATTTACTCATGTCTCAATAGTAAATCAGGCAAGTTAATCTGACCGTTGGTCTCGAAAAGGACCTCAGTTACCGTAATTAACTACGAAATATAGCATCAGCTCAACTACACATCTCTTCCATCTAACAAGATTCAGTACGACATCTTAGCATTGTTTAGCGTTCAAAATTTGTTCACTAAAGCACCAGTCCATAAAACATTTGAGAGTATTTGAAATTACATTTATCACCATTCCTCTCTGCCACCCACACATAAAAACGAATCACACAACACACACACACACACACACACACACACATATATATATATATATATATATATATATATATATATATATATATATATATTAGCGTCCACGATACAAATGAGAGCAAAAGTGAGGAAGATGTGGAGTGCCATTATTACCTACAGACTGAATGGACACTGTAGATAAAAGAAGTTAATTGCCGTCGGAACAAAAATAAAGAGGTGTGGTAACTTGTAAAGAATTTATTTAAAATGGCAGGTATCTGTGGAGTGGCATGATCACGCACATCCTTTTTTTTCAATAATGTCCACCCTCTACAAAGACAAAGTGTATCTCGTGGTAGAGAGTTTGCAGAATGAAATGTAAAAGCCATAGTTTATAGGGATATTTGAGAAAGATAAGGTTTAACACTAAAAATGGACAGGGGAAGACTGTATTGATTGGGGAAGCGTGCACTTGGGAGTTGGTTCCACAAAGTAACGTTTCGTGGGAACATTCTGATTCAGAACTTATATCTTATCACTGGAATACGAAGGTAATGTGTGTGTCTCTCTACAATATGCGTAACATAGCTGGTCTTAGCCATTAAGTTTAGATCTGATGAAACTAAGGAAATGCTATTTATCTGAAAACTTACAGCCGAATTATTGTCCGAATAGCGAGAGCTTTCCGAATGTTTAGTCTCTGCGAAAGATCTGGTAGGGGGGAAAGTGAATGATCCCCCAAAGGGATGCAGCTACGCTTTTGGAATTTATCGCACCTGGAATGATAACAAAAGAAGAACTGCTAAAGATAATCCAATTTTTCCTACAAACTGCGCACGAAAGGATAACTAATCCCTTTCGGCTAATTAATCAGTGATGGAAGCAATCGGCGCTTATTATATCACCGGTTACTCATCTTCCCTATATGACATCCGGCGTTTTCTATTTATACCTGTGTTTAGCAAACCATGAATAATTCTAGATGAGTGTTTGGCAACGCTTCCCCATCTGTTCGTCTTTGTCTCTACATTTCCCTTGAACTGAAGTCTTCCCTGTCGGACTGCCGGTTTTCGGGAAATTAAGTTCTCATTAGGAAAGGCGATGGCATTATTTAGTGATTATACACAAGGTTAACAATTAGTCTATAAAGGCAGAATGAAAATTATTTTACTGGCACGAAATTTCACAAGCTATTTACCACTTCACATGAGTTGTTTCGCTATAACATGTCTTTTTTTTTTGTATGTTCCTTGAATTACCAGCACACGGAATTCTCAATTTATTTAATTCTTTATTTATTTTTATCTGTCTTTTACTAAATTTCACAGATTGCACTGTTTGAGAAATCCTCGAGGTTGGTTGTCGTAGTCGAAAGTCTGTGGAGGTAGTGTAACTGTTAGACAACCAGAAAGATAAATTCGAAGAACCGAGTTCGAATCCCGTCAATATTAATACATTCGCTTTCACACAAATGCCTTTGGAATAAGTTTTAAATCCCACACCTTTTCCCACAGCTATGAGTTAAATGTCAGAGCAGACTGTATTTTCTAGTCGTAGTTGGCAGCGAGACAGGACAACTCTTTATTCAACACCTCATGTAGTGTATTATATTGCTGTTCGGCGGAAATAAGGCGACAAACACTTATAAAAATATATATAAATATGTTTATTGTTCGAATTGCTACAAATGGGTGGAGTGACGAGAGACACAGAGGTTAAGATTTCGCACACAGGAATTGACAGAGACAAATCTTCGGTGAACCTCTAACCAGCCTCTCTGTCCAGGGCTGGCTATATAGCATTTGGACACCTATGCAACTTCACGTGACTGCGTCTTCTTCCGGTATGTCACCTAAGCAACTTCGTATGCCCACGCCTCTTCCGGTATGCGCCCACGCAAGGACACATTTCCTTCCGCTCACGATACCTGTGCACCCTGTTTATTCAAGGCAAAGGACATCTGTATGTTCTGTTTATTTTAGTCACAGGATGCATTTCTTGTTTAGCCAATCACCAGTTCCGATTTCCTCTCATATGCTGGTGCAGCAGAAATAAGACCAAAAGTATTTTCTCAACCGATATCCAACAGTAACCCCCATCGACACGCATACTACTCCTCGATTGAAAAGATTGTGGTGTTCACGATTAATATGCACAGGGTGTGCATTCAGTGATTTAAACGGAAGACAAATAAAGGAAGATAAAGAGCGATATTTATTGGACCTTTTCTTGAAGTACTCATGGTAGCAGCCACGAATACTTGGTAAAAAAAATGTCTGAGTGGAACTTTCGCCTTATATTTAGAACTGGGGTGATTCGACTCTTTTGTAGGGTCGGGCTTACTTTACTTCCTGCTCTCTCTCTCTCTCTCTCTCTCTCTCTGTCTCTCTGTGTCTCTCTCTGTCTTCTACTATTGTGAAAATGAACTGTTCCAAATTATAAATATGGCCATATTAGAGGAAGATTTGAGGAGTATTTATTTACTCAAGTTCATTTTCCCTTCTATGTCAGAGTATAGAAAGACATTTACCATTCATCATCTTTCCCTATTTTACGACCTATCCGCAGCAGCAGATTAGGCAGGTTACTTGATCCTTTTCCTGACTACTCTTATTTTCTACATTTCCTAAGTGTTAAATTCTATAGGCATTTTTCCTCATTTACTGTCCCTGAAACTGTTGTAGAGTAGGACCCAGCGTACTTCTTGCCCTTCCCTGCAACTGAGACATTTGAGTCCTCCTACTTATAACTATGTTAAGTAGACACATTAGATTAGGTTTTGAGTACTATTTGATATACTTAGGTTATTTTCGTTCTATATATGAGTAGGAACTAAACCTCTTCTTTCTTTCCTCTGTCTAGACATCTGTTCCTTCACTACTCTCCTTAACTATGGCCTTCCTAATTCTCGGCTATTTTGAACACAGAGATCATTACAACAGACTGCGAGGAGCTTGCTATCCATATCCCAGCTGTAAATGTTTGTACTGGTGGAAGTATAGAATGGAACCCATTTGAACATTTATCATTGGGATAGACAGAGTAGAACTAGTTTTGTATTATTGCGTTGGTTTTGCGACAATAAACAGCTATCTATAAAACCGGAATCGTGATTTTTTTTCTTTTCTGACTTATTGAAACAGTTCCTTTTCATTTATTGTTATTTGTAATCAAAGACGTCTCCATGGTCATTTTAGAACTTCGGTTCATGGCCTATCTATAAATGATACATGCAAAGTACTTCGGCGTCGTATAATGTTTTAACAAACGTGTTTTGCTAAATCAGTTACAAATGAGTATTGATTCCGTTCCCCACTAGGCACACAGTAATTGCGGCTACATCTAAGCTATGCTTAATAAACCACTATGAATGTAATAAGCATTAAGATACGAGGGTCATTCAATAAATAAGGTGAATTTTTCGGTATAAGGACTTCTAATACAGATAGAAGCTTACTCTTTTTTATTTATTTTTTGTTTTACTTCTTTTTCACATGGATTTAATTTCTTTTGCAGATTAAAAAAAAAACTTTGAGAGTTTTGGGGACTAACAAAGATGGCCGAACAGTGAAGCATGGTCCAGGATTGAACAGCGGTCAGTTATCAAGATTTTGGTTGCTGAAGGGTGCAAACCAGTTGAAATTCATAGGAGAATTTCAACTATGTATGGTGCCACATGTTTCAGCCAAAAATGTCTACAAGTGGGCTAAATTGTTTAAAGAAGGACGGAGCCGTGTTGAGGTTGAAGACAGTCCTGGAGGGCCTACAGAAGTGAGGTTTCCTGAGGTGATCGAATCAGTCAATGACCTGATTCAGTCTGACAGAAGGGTGACAGTGGATGACATTGCAAGGACTTTGAGCTCATTTGTTGGGAAAAATGCATCAGACAGAAAGAGTCATCTTGCATCATGACAACGCAAGACCTCATACAGCAGCCCAAACGGTCCCTTGAAAGCGTTCACGAGAGGCACGAAGTTTAAAAGTGACGATGAAGTCAAAAGTGTTGTGAGCGACTGGCTGAGACATCAGTCCAAAGATTTTTACGCTGGGGGAATACAGAAGCTTGTGCACAGATGGGAAAAGTGTGTGACAGTGCTGGGAGACTACGTTGAAAAATAAACAAAGTAAGCTTCTATCTGTATTAGATGTCCTTATACCGTAAAATTCACCTTATTTATTGAATGACCCTCGTATATATAACTTTCTGTCTATACAAAGAAAATGTGAGGTTGACAAGACGCCATTATTTTGATGTGTCCCTTCAGGACGTGGGAGTTCATGGCCCTCTATAGTTTCCTATCATTTGTAGTTCTAAGTAATATTCCTCTCTTTACTATTCTCCCCAGTTCATTTTCTACTCGAACTTTATAAAAGTCCTTAATTTCGTCTTTGTTTTTGTTCTCGGCTACACTTGTCTTTAGTATGCCCTTTATCACATTCTCAAAGCTTAGTTCCCAAATATATTTCAGAAATTTCAACATTTATTTTTTTATTAATTAGCCATCTACATTTGCAACTCTTTTCACTAATCTATACCCAATGCAGTAATGCTACTATTAACCCCTTAATGTGGACACGCATACAACTATTAATCAAACTGCAACTTACGAAAGGCAAGTAAACTAAACCCGATTTGTCTTCAGAGAAGCTAAGTCCAAACATTTCATTTAAACAATGCCAATATTTGAGATAATATCCGAGCTCTAAATTTTCCATTGAGCATTACGAC
The DNA here is from genome assembly GCA_964036315.1 of Acanthosepion esculentum. NCBI lineage: Eukaryota > Metazoa > Mollusca > Cephalopoda > Sepiida > Sepiidae > Acanthosepion > Acanthosepion esculentum. The sequence continues at coordinate 67,363,919 of OZ038491.1, forward strand.
AGTACACAATTAAAATTATCAAAAAACTAAATGCAATAAATCAATTGCAACTTATACCGTGTGTAACAGCAAACCTGTCAAATCATGTAACAGCAAAATTGTCCATCCCCCCAAAAAGTTTAATAACTAAAATAAAACACTAAACTGATTGAGTTACTTTTATCTAGGTTTTCAGATAAGAGTTTTAGCCATCTTGATGCCATTCGTCGTAAGAATCACTGAAAAGCCTTTTGAGTTATTCAGCTATAAAGAGAACAGGTTCAAATTATTTTGTGTCAGCACCAATGTCTTCCCAATGGAGCAATGATGAGAGGAAAAAGATCATTCAGGCCTTCCGTATAGGTACCAACTTTCATGCTTCCATCTCCAAAGTCCATTCAAGAACCATCACGAGAACGGTGAATAAGTTTTTTAAAAAAGATAGAACAGTAGAGAGGAAAACTGAATCAGGTCACAACAGGAAGAAGGATCATTATTTCAACTTAGAGGCAAAGAGATGGATTAGAAATCTTCCAACTCAATTCATACGACATTTGGCACGTGAGAGAGGGTTTTCAGCTACGACAGTCCAAAGAGCAGTGAAAAAGACTTGAAAATGAAATCGTACGTTAAATGTTTGAGACGCCTTGTTATTCCAGGACAGAAAGATAGGTTAAAGAGGACAAAGATGAATAAGTTAGTAAATAATTCTGGAATATATATATATATATATATATATATATATATATATATATATATATATATATATGTATATATGTGTGTGTGTGTGTGTGTGTGTGTGTGTGTGTGTGTGTGTGTATTGAACTTAGCTATGATTAATTAATGATGCACATTTCATTTCATCTGTTAAGCTTGGAGAGTAATTATACATTCTTATTGCTCTTGTGCGTTGGCCAAAATGTCTGTGCCACAATCTGGATTTAAGGATATGCGGAATTCATAGCTTCTTTGGATTAATTAATACATTCAAAGCTAAAACAATAAAACTATTTAATTTATTACTGCATAACATCCGTTCTTTTGGGTAGGAGATAAATTTAAAACAAGCTAACGTACAGAATACCATTAGCCACCTAGATAGATTAGTCAAATATTATGCGACAGTTAATTTAGTTATTATTATTATCATTATTATTATTATTATTATTATTATTATTATTATCATCATCATCATCATTTTTCTTATTGGATATATACAGTAAATTACTTCAGGAAGCGAACTTCCCTCTGGCACGAAATGTGATATAAATTAATTTTGAGTGAGTAGAGAGTGGCCCCAATCATTTGACCTATAGTGTTTGTATATATATATATATATATATATATATATATATATATATATATATATATATATATATATATATATATATATATATATATATATATATATATATATATATACTATAGGCAGAAATATTAGGAAAACCAAATGTAGTTTTCCCTTTTACAAATTAATTTACAAGCGAAATTGATAATCATTTATTCCTTGACTCCAATCTATTGGCTTATCAATATATATATATATATATATATATATATATATATATATATATACACATACACATATATATATATATATATATATATATATATATATATGTATAAAGACCTGTGTTAGTTTAGTGGAACGCATTGAGATATCATTCGATGAGTCAAAGAATATTCTGTGTGATAAAATGTTTGATATCTGCTTTCTTTACTGAAGGATCTATTTCTGCTTTCGGATTAAGATAGCAGAATTCCTTTTGCTTAAGCTGGAGATTTGCTTATTACATTAATAACAGGATTACAAGCTAAGAATCTGCATCTGTTGTTCGACAAATTACGTAAGATCGTCACAGACTTCAAGTCAAAAATGTATGCTCTCTGAATTCCCGCACACGGAACGATGCTTCACTACAGAAATTGAAAATGAATTCCTGTTTCATGGGTGTGCGGTAATATGGAGGTCGTCGGCACTCGAACTGGATTCGATAGAGTTCAATTTCTGCCCAATGCTCTTGTTTCGACTTTCATATTATTTCATTAAGACGGAAGTGAATCCATCTATTTTCTAAGCAAGAATTATGTGTTAATTAATGAGTTAATTAGCAATGTGCGCTGAAATAGTAGCATAATGTGGAGTAATTGATAGCAGGTCGGATTGCGGAATCGGACAGCCGAGTTCGAATTCCAGGCGATTCCATTACATTCAATTACGTGCTAATACATTTGGGAAAGGTGTGAATACTCTTATTCTTCTACACCCACCAGCTATATGTAAATAGCAGGAGAGACCGGGTTCTATAGCCTTTAATGGCAACTGGTCTACCGCAGAAAGAAATGATAACCTAATGCAGTCATATATCGATAGATACATGATCGTCTAAGCGTGTATCACGGATGTCAGATAAATAACTGAGTCTAAATCAAAGAAACCTCTGAATTCCAAACCCTTGTAGAAGACGACGAGAAAACACACTACGAAACGTGTGGCAATACATACATCATAAAGTATGGTGTGGAGGTTCATGATCTACGTTTAGAAGGTCATGAGGCATGTAGTAGATTTCGTGGTTGGTTTATCTTGTTTAGCGGCATAACTACTTATATATGTTAATTACTGCCGCAATTCTATACCTTTAAATCCAGATATTTTGGAGATAATTTTATACTTTCAGGGTAAGCATATGAGTTTTAAGAAATACCGTTTACTATCTTAAATGCCGCACGATCGGGCAGCATTTAGCTAGCTCAAGCTGAGGTCTCTTCAGTGGGATTTCGTGATGTTCACGAGGTTAGGAGTCCCTACATTGCATATTCTCACCCTTGAAAGATCTCCTGGCTGCAGTTTTTTCTGTGTTTTCATTTGCATGGGACTTTCTTTTCCTTGCTGCAGCCTTAGCTATTTTGACTGCAATCTGGTCCTCGTTTGACGGAGATTTCTTTTTGTGAGTCATAGAGCTGCCATATGCGATAGGCAACAATAACCTACAGAAGAACTCAAAATTGATCGCTGCATTTAAATATTACATTAATATTTAAGCTTACCTTTTAAAAGTTCAACGATAATTCTGCTGTCACTTAATTTAAAGAGGATTGATGTACGTAGGTACATACTATCCGTACAAACTATTTCTTTTTCTTTCATGATTGACTTCTCTGGATTTCTCATTTAATTTCAATTATTCCCAAATATATTTTTAAATTATAAAAATTGTTATCGTACAAAATAAAAAAAATGTCGCAAAAACGTCACGTAAATCTCATCGAAAACAATCGCAGTAATGAAATAATGGGAATCCAAAATTTCATGATTGCTGGTCCGGACCCGGCTCGGAATGTATTTAATTTACTCACAGAGTCGGCCTGATTCCAAAATGGTATAATATTTTGGGCTATGACCTCTAGGAGTAAAGTTGAAAAAGTGTGACACACAGACATTCGCATTTGTTTATACAGATAGATAGGAAAAAATGTTTTTTTAAGTTTTGCTTGTAATTTTACTAGAAAAAAATATTCATTTCACTGTAAAAATCTACTTTTATACATTTTTATTGCGTTATCATTTTGCTATAAAAATGTGTAGTTTTTCATTTTATTAAAAAATTTACCGTTGATTTTTGTTTGTGTGATATCTATTTGCCCATAGCTGGTACCAGGAAAGGTGTATCTACCCACCGGTCAGGTTCGACCTGGGAACAACTGCAGTTAAGTGTTGGTTACTCGCTCCTGAAAACCTGCAATTTCCTGATCACAGACCTTGCTGCCGGATGTAGTTTATCGTCATAACCGAGATTCCTTACATTAGATAATCTCTGCATATCTCAATTTGTGTGTCTACCGGAGAAACAGTGGAAACAGTTACTAAAAGGAAATTACCCACTTTTATGAGTTAGCACTTGTTTTAGAATTTCTTAAATATACCTATGCATAAGATATAACTAAGTCAAATGAAATTTTACAATCGTTAACCACATTCATATATATATATATACATATATATATATATATATATATATATATATATATATATATATATATATATATATATATACACATACACACACACACATATATATATACATATATATATATATATATATACACATATATATATATATATATATATATATATATATATATATGTATATATATATAACAATATATTTCATTTCACGTTGCTGAATATCTCTCACTTGTCTAATCCAACTAACACTTCGATATACGGTTATATCACATATCAATAATCCCGATAAAACGTCCAGATCCATTGCATTTGTTGTCAACATGGATAAAAAGCATAATATTTATCTAACGCAGGATTTATTGCATGTCACTCGTTCAAATTCTAGTTGAGATTTTCGCCCTTGATCTAGAAACACCATTGGGAAATTATAAATCCATCTCTTTTTGGAGTTAGGTTTTAATAGCCGCTGAAATTAGGCTCTCCAAAATTGACTGGGAAATTTTAATAGAAGGAATTCTTTGATTTTGAAACTGTTTGGGCGTTGAACTGGCAACTTCCTAAAACCTAGTTTTCTATGTGATTTTGTTCTTGACAATTGATTTAAATTCGCTTGATTAACAAAAACGACTATTCGTAAAGTGTAGTTTCTTCATTTAGTTATCTGGATTGACTACATTCTATCATATATAAACTGCAGTTCGAATGTTTAAGCACACATCCTACTATTTTTTCATTGACCCAAAATGTAGCTGTTTTGTAATTTAAATAAGAAAACATTATTATACACATTTAAAAAATAGTGAGAGAAGATTGTTTTAAGAACATTATGACAAATTCGAAAATGAAATCGTTATATCATCAAATTCTTGCTCTCGTCAAAATATCCTTTAGCCGCGATTCGTTGCAAAAGTCTCTCAATATATATATTTGATAACTGACGCCATTCTTTTTCAATGATTTTAAGGGCTCTTTATCATTTAATTCACTTTTATACCTAGCTTATCCCATGTTAATTCTGGTGTTGCTTGAAACATTTGAACTGTAGTGTACATACATACACACACACAACGTGCGCGCAGACACAAACACACGCAGGCACACACACACTCACACACACATATATATCTCTGTCTGTGTGTGTATGGGTGTGTGCGTGTGTATGTGCGTGCATGTGCATAATTATTACAAGCAAAACGTTTGGGCTGAAAACAAAAACATACCTAAAAATGAAAAATAGTTGTATGTGTTATAAAAGAAAAGATGCAACTTCATTAACTACTGTGTAATTTCATTTATTTTAGCAAAAATAAACACGGAACTATAAACTGTGGTCATACAAAAGGATCGTGTTTTGTGTTCGTCAATAAAGCCACCAACTACTTTAATTATTGCTTTAAAATTATTGGCATTCTTTCGAACAGATTTTTTTAAGTAGCTGGCATATCTCCCAAAGTATTCTTCAAGTACATAAAAAAACTCATTCTCACACCTTAAGTATTCTCTTTGAAGTCTCCTGTCAAACGCATCCTTTACTAATTTAATGGAAGTATCTAAACTATAATCATGTATTATAATTTTGGGAAAAAAATAATTCACAGAAATATATTTGAACGTTTTTAGGTGTTCATCTGAAATTGCAACAAAATAGTCAAAATATATTTAAAAATAAATCATCAGTTGAAACTCACATGAGGATATAAGTACATAAAATACTAACCATATTACCTGCACCTTGTTGTCTGTCACACATTTTTTGTAAGAAAATGATGATTGACTCTAAATCATTGGTATAATTTCTGGAGAAAAATGATTCATTTCAATATTACCCAAGTTAACTCGCCGATGTGATCTTCATATTCTGGATTTTCCCTTTTATATTTTGGATAGGAATGATTCCCTTATTCAAATTTCAATTCAATTTAAATCAAAGAGAAAAAAAATTCAGTGGGATGTTTGTGCTCCTCAGGGACCCCCTTTAATCAAAATGAAATATACTTATCCAAGTACTCTAGGAATCATTCCCTTATTCAAATTTAAATTTAATTTATATCAAACGAAAAAGAAAATCAGGGCAGGAGATTGAGGCAGCCAAGACATAATTTTCAAAGTCTTGTTATTTTTTACAAGATAAAATTTTGGTATAATTTAGAAAAGTGTTTCGGTTCGTTGTCTTGTTGATATTTTTTTTATTTTCAGTAACGTATAAACCTAATGGTATAGCTTATCTTTAGAATATCGAATGGTATTTTTCTTTTATAATGATTCCCTTGATATGAATTAAATATGTTGGCATTTTGGTAATTTCAAATTGGTAATCTGGTTAATGGTGAAAACAAAATACAATGTTTCTCATACAAAATATTCATTTTTATCAAAACATACTGTAGACAGACGAAGCCAAATTTGAACTTTTTGATAGTAAGTGAAGCTTGAAGAGAAATTGAAATATAAATGCAAATACGCCGGAGTTACTGAAATGTTATCTCTTACATTAAAAAATTAAAAAAATATCTGATTCTTAATTGTTTTTTAAAGTAATGCATGGAGATCCCAAACAATTTGTCCAGTTGTATACATATACAGGCTCTATCAAAAATATTTTACAAACTTTGTGTGTTGTTTCTTCAAACCCCAAATGAATTTTTTTTCTCTTTGATTTAAATTGAATTGAAATTTGCATAAGGGAATCATTCCTATCCAAAATATAAAAGGGAAAATCCAGAATATGAAGATCACATCGGCGAGTTAACTTGGGTAATACTGAAATGAATCATTTTTCTCCAGAAATTATACCAATGATTTAGAGTCAATCATCATTTTCTTACAAAAAATTCCATATAAATGCATGTCTTTAAATCATTCGATATTGAGTTGTTATTATGATTATGATTGGTCAGGCATATTGGGTAGAGGTGGATTTCGGTCTTCCCCGATCCATATTTTGTGGTGCCACGTATTCTGTCTTGGAAACGAAAACTGATACAGCCCTACTTCCTCACGTCCATTACTGTTCGGGCGGCCGTATGTAAAAGTCATATCTCCCTGATCACAAGATAAATATCGTGTCATTGTTAAACGAAATAATTTTCCGTTAACTCACTACTACACACATTAAACGTTGAAGTCAGACTAGCCGCCAATATACAAGAATGACAAATGTGACCTAGTCCTCATGCCAAAACAACACCATCTACCGTAAACTTTCTTTAAACTTAATAACTCAAAAACGAAGTATATTTGAACATATGTTTATATGGACTTTGTCATTGTTTTGCTATGAGGAACCCGCCCCCATAATTTGTGAAAATTATTATTGATACACCATATATATATATATATATATATATATATATATATATATATATATATATGCGTGTATGTATATGTGTGTGTGTTTGAAAATTCTATTAGTAAGTTTCAGCTTATATTCATGATTATCCTGGCTTATCACACAAAGTATTTATAGACCGCTCTTACACTTGCCAATTCTATTGAAGTAATATCCCTCTCCATTATACTTCTTATGGAGACAAAAAAACTATCTAAATGTGTACACGTAACGTAATGTTTATTCGCGCGAAATGGGGATTAGTCTGTTGAGTTAAAAATCCAAACCTGCCTGATGCCTTTGACTTCGCACAAATAACACTGGAACAGGTAGGAAATCTGTCATTTTTCCGTAGATAGGGGTTAACAGAGGCGCAAACCGGGCTTTTCAACTTTGATCAGTAACGTGTCTAGAAGAAGGCCATATCTGTATTCACACCGGCTTTGGCGTTGGTCTTGAACCTTCATCCTCTGAAAATTTACCTGCTGCAGAAAACAGAATCACAACACATACCGACGTAAAGCTGCCGTCTTACATTCCAGAGGGGTATCTTCAAAACATACATACATTAACAATCTACCATTTTCTGGTCAGGCTTCTAATTTCAAATGGCGAAGTTGATGATGCTTTATTGCAGAAGTAATTGCATTTAAAGCAAGAGTAAGTACACACGGTCATTAAGAATGACAATGTCGTTGAATGCTGTGTTTGTGAAGACTGTAGTTTATTGTGTATCTTAAAAGTTGTTATGGCGCTGCCATAGAATATAAAGGCCCAAACTGCGAACAAAGATCTATTGCCAATAATTATGAGTTGTGGACGAAACCCGCCGACTCGCCACCGCCTCCAACTCAGCCAGCTTGTTTGATAAAATCGTAAAAAGAGAGACCGATATACATTAAATGTCCTCCAACTCAACGTCGTCATTTACAAACGTCTGGAAGCCTCGGGTCGCGCTGTAATGAATCGGGAAATTTATCAAAGTACGCTATCAAAAAGAACTATCTTCGAATCGAAGTGTGTAAGTTGTTTATTTATTTCTTGGAGACAAGTCGTGGGTAAAGGGTAAGAAGAGTCGCGGAGGAGAAACAAGACGACTAATATGGCTAAGCAGAAACAGGAAAATAAAGAAAGATAATAATGAAAGCGAGCGAATGATATAATTATATCGCATACTTAAAGGTAGATTTTACTTTATTAGGACTTTGTTTTCTTTAATAAAAAGAAGATGAATTTGTATTAATATACTGTGACGTGACAAAAGATATTTTAACAGTATATAAAGGAAAAGCCAATTGGCACACCAAAACTTGGCGTCATCGAAATACTCAAACTTATACCAGTAGTGCTCTGAACTCTAGCAGTTCCATATAAAGAGCTTGTATAATACTAATGGTAAGGCCACGTGATTTATCGATTACAAAAACAGATTACACGCGGATGTGATCTTTCATTTCAGTGATTGTGGAAAATTTTGATATATTTCGTTTAATGCTTTCACTTTTAGACGTAATAGCAAATGGAAGACGGTGCTGCCCGCTGTAGACAGCGCAGTTACTGACCCTGTGTCATTAAGGAAGTTACATGAAGCGGTAAGTAGAATTGTATGTGATTAACCTACAAGCAATGCTGGTTTGAATACCATTCACATCCAAAAAATCATTCCCAGCAGTTCCTTATAACGTTCTTCAGTTTGCATTCTGGAATCGAAAATATAATCGCCCATTCTTTGTAAAAGAGCCTGGGGTAAGAAAAGAGTTTTTTTTTGGGGGGGGGGGGGTTAACGCACAAGAATATACCCGGCTCCTACTGCCATGCTGTGCTTTTACAAGCGTCAGATCAGGACAAGCATGGAGTATCGTTGCTGTATCTGGGGCTGGTTAGGCCACGATTCACTGTCCAACTTTTACAGTGTTAAAAAGTGATTATGCAGCATTGTACGTAATTAATTATTTTCACCCAAGTCTATCGCTATTTCCATGGCAAATGTTCAAACGAGCTACATTCCTTCGTCACATCACTTCTGACTTCCACAGCTAGAACTCGTCATGCCAAATACACTGACATCAACTCATCCGTTTTCCCTTCCTTTTACTTTAGTCAAGTGGAAGATCTGCTCAATCGGCTTCTTCTCTTATCTTGTAAATATGTGTATAGGACTCCCGAAATGCTTCCCCGATCAGTACCATCTTATTCTCCTCAAATCTGGAATCAACCACTGTTGATCCTATATATTCTCATAATATACAGCTCTTACCTGCTCCTTTTATGTCCTTAAAACATCATCATTGATTAACTCCTTACTTTGAGAGGATCTTGGGCCTTGCATTGGATGAATAAAAGTATAAGAAATATGGAAACAGAACTATCAAGAGAGTGGTCTTGTTCAGATTGCGTTACAAGAGACAGTGCAACATGTGAGGGCGGGAGGTCAATAACTTGACACTGAAGGATTGACAATGTACTCCGATAACATTCTGTATTGGTTGGATAGAGAAAAGGGTGCGGGGAACACGTAAACAACATGGCAGCATAGATCCCAGTGGTTAACGAAAAGTTTTTAAGGTGTTGGTTCCATAATATCCTGGTGTAGGTTTATATGGAATGGACACATCATTGTTCGCTGACGACTATTTATATTACCTCGTGATCATTTATATCCATTTATAGCTTCCATATACTCCTGGATCTCTGGGCACCCCGAGGCGGTGTAATGGTTAGCAAGCTTGTCTCACCAAAACTATTACGACTGAGTAGTGAGTTCGATCTTCGCTACATTCGGCATTGGGCCACATCTAAGCTACGTTTGGAAAATCACTATAATACTTCGTGATCGTTTACATCCATTTATGTATACCATATACTCCCGCATACCTGTGCACCTCGAGGCGGTGTAATGGCTAGCAAGCTTGTCTCGCTAAAACAGTTACGACTGAGTAGTGAGTTCAACCCTCACTGGGTGCCCATCTACATTCGGTCATGTGCTACGTCTAAGCTAAGATCCTCATTCATCTTGGGTATTTCTTATCGGGATAATGCACCATTTTCATCGGGCCAGAGTAACCCAGGATATATACTAAGAAGAGTTCGGCCGCCACAATCGCTCGCTAGGATTTCAAATTAACATATATAAGACATGGTGGAGAGATTTTTTTCTAAAAGAAAATGACAATTCAACTGGAACTACAAATAACAGGGTATTGTGGGCAGTATCCCGACATATGTTTTCCAGTCTTTGCCCTTCCACTGGTTAAAATGGCGTCTTAGATGATTTTCTTTCATAGCAGTGATAGGAGAGAATATGACGTATACATTTTTACATATTAAATATATATTCTGATATTCTGATATTTATATATCAGGACGATGTTAGGTAAATAAAGAGAACTATTTTAACGAAAGGGACCATATTTTCAATTCAAAAAATGATACTTTAATTAGAAATGGTAGCAATTTACTAACACAAAAGTCTATAAAAAGTTCCTTAATCGCTAGATCATAGGCAGTAGTTTTGCGTCCAGATTATTCCGACCATTCAACTTTCTTGGCAAATCAGTTGTCATAGGCGGGAATCATTAATGATAAAAGAAAGGAAAACAAAGGCGAAACTAAATAAAATTGAATCGACCATATCCCTAAACAGATCTCAATTTAAAAGTTTAAAGTTGTCGCGTTTTAACACTTTCAGCGTTTCTTATATATGAATAATTTTAACCAACGTTTGAATTTTTCTATTCCCCTCCCCTTCATACGTGTATATGATTTATTCTAGAAAAATATCATTCATTCCGATGTAGTCCTAAATAAAGAAAGATATCAAAGATATTTTGTCCCACTTGGTTATAAATTTATCTAATATCTGCAGATAAATGCAATGTGTGTGGATTTGTGTACGCATGTGTGTGTGTGTGTGTGTGTGTGTGTGTGTGTGTGTGTGTGTGTGTGTGTGTGTGCGCGCGCGCGCGCGCGCGCGGGGTGGGGAATAAATGAGACAGTAAAGAAAAGCTATTTTAATTAAACGCGTGTCGGCTTCGTGAATTCGGCACGCATCTCAAGTCAGAATAAAAAACAAAACTGTGTTTTATATATATATATATATATATATATATATATATATATATATATATATATATATATATATATATATATATATATATATATATTAAAACTGTTAGTGTCGGTTTGTTAGGTTGACGTCTAACGGGATTGTATGAAAGAAGGAAATCGCGTGTTCCTTTTTCGTTTTTAAATTAATTTCGTTAATTTCTGTTATTTGAATTCCAACAGCTATTACTGACTTTAATACAACAACAAAAAATACAAAAAAAAACGAGGTAGTTTTTTTTTTCTTTTATCTGTCCGGAAGACACTTACCTAAAAGACGAATCTCGTTGTCATTAAAAGGCTATACCACTTTATCTCATTTCACTATTTTTGTTCCTCTTCGATATCCGACTAAATACACAAACACACAGGCACACAAATACACACACGCAGAAACACACACATACCAATTTATCTATCTATCTATCTATCTATCTATCTATATATATATATATATATATATATATATATATATATATATATATATGTGTGTGTGTGTGTGTGTGTGTGTGTGTGTGTGTGTGTGTGTGTGTGTGTGTGTGTGTGTGTGTGTGTGTCTGTTTAGAAGAATAGTTCACATGTTCTTCTTGTAGTATTTAATATAGATAGGTTGGTTAATAAAACAAGGGTAAACAAAATGGTACCAATGGGATCAGTGTGAAAAGAATTTATTGTATATTAATTGTTAATCACAACTCGGAAATGAAGCACGGAGATTAAAGTTATTAGTCCGGAATTTTCGGTCATGCCTGTGCCCTTCATCAGCGGCACGAGAAATAAACAGAAACGGGGAAGACTCACCAACAGAGTTTATTTTTTTTTGGCTTGTGTGAACCCGTTGTGGATGGTATTATTAGTACAAATCTGATCCCTGCTTTATTCCTCGCCTGCGAAAATTTCTTTGAAAATGCTCAGGATGAAGGCATTAGTCTGTTTTGTCTTTATCGGTGTGGAAGGTGGGGGACTGTGGTTTTGAACTAGAGGAAGATGCTTTTAGGATTTGGTGTGGGGAAGACGTCTCTTATGTGGTCAGTGTTGATTAGATGGGTAGAGAGTGAGAAGGCAAGAATTTATTAAAATTAAAATGAAAGGGAAAAAAGAAGAGAAGAACCGCAAAAAAAAAGGAAAAATATTTTGATAAAAATTCTTTTGGAAAAATATAGCCAAAAAATGGGGGTGCAGAAAAAATAAACATATAGAAACATAATTATCGTAATATCAGTGCAGGAAGCAAAGAGTGGAGAGTCGTCTACAAAAAATAGGTGCTTTGTGTGTTTAAGTATGATAAGTGTAAATATACCCTAGCTATCTTATAAAATTTCGAAATCTTAGGTCTCAGAGCAGAAAAAATAAAGGGGGTGGAGAAATGTTCGTTAAAATTTTGATTATGAATTGGGGAGGCTACTCATTCGTGGAGTGGTGTTGCTGGTAATGGATTTCCTTGTGGAAAGTATACTCTTTGAGTAAACCCAAATCTCTGTTTAGACCTTTTATGTGGGAGTGTAATTTCAGCATGTATTTCAACTCTGACCTGCGTGTATTTTCCCGGATGTCAAACTCAGATTCTAAATGCACGCACCTGACGTCGTTGACGCTGTGAACGGGTTGTTTGAAGTGTACGGATACCGGGAAATTGTTGTTGTTGTCCCTGATGCTCTTCTTGTGGTTATTGAACCGTAATCGGAACTCAGTTCCGGTTTCTTCCACGTAATTCAACTTCTCTCGTTTGTGGCAGAAGAGTAGATATAGATTAGAGTAGGGGGGTCTAAATACTACGTGAGTGTCTGGGGTGCGTAGATGTTTTGAGTGTTGATGTGTTTGCAGACCAGGCACCTGTGTTTGTTGCAGATGACATTCCCATGGTGTGCAAATTTTTGATGATGATAAAAGTCTGAATAGGTTGGGCGGCTATCGCCTCGCGTGTTATCCCTAAACAAACTGCTGATAGACTTGTCTGATTTTATGTGTTGGAAATCTTTCGTTAATGTTGGGTAAGTTTATGTATGTTGTGATTAAAATAAAAGACCATGGGTATTCTGGAATTCTTCTATTTAGTTACATAGACGAAGAGAATGTTCCTGTTGAGCTTGAAAGCTCTAGTGATGGATTCTTTGATTATTTTGGATGGGTAATTACTGTTTAGAACGTGACTGTAGTGTTGTCTGATGTGTAAGTCGTAATCTTCCTTGTGAGAACGGATGCGTGTAATACGTAAGCACTGGCTGTCGACTATAGATTTATTTATGTTTGTGGGGTGACAACTTTTGAATCTGAGGTATCAATGACCCTCAGTAGGCTTGGTGTAAAGTGTAGTAGAGATGTGGTTGTTTTTGATACGTATCATTGTGTCCAGAAACAGAATGGAAATGGCGAAATATTACATAGTGAATTTGATGGTGTGGTGGAACGTATTGAGGTGATTTTTAAGATCTTTTCTCCATGTGCCCATATGAAGAAGATGTCGACTATGTACCTGTGGTATTGGAGGGATGTCAGATGGTATCTACTAAACATGTCTTGCTCGAGGGCATCCATGAAGATAGTAGCATAGCCGAGGGCCATGTTCGTTCCCATTGCAGTGCCTCTAACTTAAGGAAAATTGTGTCCGTTGGACTAGAAGTTGTTATGTGTGAGTATGAAATCTATAAGTTTCGAAATATCTCGAATCTGGTGTTCGAGGAAGTCTCTGGTGCTCAAAACATTCTTGCAGGCTAGTATGCCCTCCTCATGTGGAATGATAGAATATAAGGAGGAAACATCTAAGATCACAATAGGTGCATTGTCTGGTAAACTTCCTATGTTACTAAGGATTCTCGGGAAATGTGTAGTCTATTTAATGTGACTAAAGATGGAGGATAATAGAGGCTGGAGTATGTCGTCAATGTAACCAGAGATGTGCTGAGTCAGATTTCCTATACCAGAAACGATTGACCGGCCAGGTGGATGGATCTTTAGGGATTCCATTAGTTCATGCATCTTATGTGGGTTGTTGTTGATACCCTCTATAGAGATGTGGTTGTTGTGTCTTTGATTATTTTAGGAAGTTTATGTACTCTATGGAGGGTGTAGAATATGTCGGGTCTTGACTATTCGGGATCAAGTCATTGATTTGTGTCTGGGTGTTGTGGTCTAAATGGCTGATATATATAATTAGAATGCAGAATCATTAAACAAATATATGCATATACACATAAACAGACACATACAGGTGCATACACACATATACACATAGAGACATCCATACATAAATACATATACATACACCTACACGTATACATATAAATATATGTCGATAATAATAATAATAATAATAATAATAATAATAATAATAATAATAATAATAATAATAAAATATAGATAAAGAAAAGAAAATTAATTCATAATTTATGTTTAAAACCGATGCAAGCAAAAAAGCCACATAATTGATCATATATTTAAAAACACCGGGAATCGTTGCGTTTATACATGTCAGTATCCATTAAAATATTCAACACTGCAAAATTAATATTATTAGGTAATTTTAAAACGGTTCTTCTGTCTACACCTGAAGATATATATATATATATATATATATATATATATATATATATATATATATATGTGTGTGTGTGTGTGTGTGTGTGTGTGTGCGCGCGCGCTCGCCCTTGTGATTGTCTGGAGAAACGAGCAATGGACGATTGTTTAATCTGATATTATTTATTTTAATTTAATCGATATTTATTGTGGTCACACAGGATTGGATAAACAACGCAGTTATTTTCCTTTAACACAGAAAATTTCGACGTTCGGAGCCGTCAGATGTTAATTCCACTTTTGAAATTTTTTACAAAATAAGCATGGCGACTGATATGTATGTATGTCTTAAAACTTATATATATATATATATATATATATATATATATATATATATATATATATATATATATATATATATATATATCAATTATGTGGTGCGTGTTCAATTTATATAACGTAAATCATTCATAATTAACTTCATTATTTGTTTTTCCTATGAATGATTTACGTTATATATATATATATATATATATATATATATATATATATATATATATATATATATATATCACATAATTCTGGTGTTAAGCAAACAGTGTTCGATGTAATTAAACAGACCTATCAATTATAATATATCATGCACAATGCAATGTTCAGATGCTGCCTATAAACTACAACTAGAGATTATATGCAAAAGAGGTATTGTCAAATATTTTATGTAAAATTCATAGATATGTGCTATCCAATGAAATAGATGGTACTATTATGTATAGCGAGTAAGCATGACAACAATTAAGTCCCAATTTCAGGTTGATATTTAGTATTTTTTCAGTAAAATGAATGAAAATAACTGTATAATCAAGGAAATTAGCAAAGGAAATCTCCGCTTCAAATTTCTATGGATTTGAAAAGGGATCATCGAACAATCAAGAAAATATGTCAAATGGGAATTCAACCAAGGAAAAAAAGTCTCAGGCTGAATTCAGGAATTTAACAAAGCGAGATCTATCACATATCCGAAGAGAATTAATAAGAAACCCAAATGCCTCAAGTGCATTCATATTTGAGGCCGCTGGAGCTCCTATGGTGTCAAGAAGGGAAACAAGGTGTAAAGCATTAAGGAAGTTTGCTGATGTAAAAAAGCAAATAAAGAAATCCATTTTAACAAAAAAGAAGGAAAGAAGATTGCAGTGGGCAAAGAATACATGAAAACTGATTTCAGTAAAGTAGTTTTTACAGACGAATTAAGGATCGCCCTCAATGGACCCGATGGATGGGCTCGAGGATGGGTTTGCAAGCAACATGACTGAAGAAAAATTTTTTAAACGCCAACAAGGCGGCGGTGGGATCATAATATGGGCTGGGTTATTGGTAATGAGCTCGTGGGTCCATTTAAACTGAAAGACGGGGTTAAAATGAATTCCAAAATTTTTCTTTGAATGGCTTGATAACAGTCTGGTTACTCTATTGTCGGCGCAGTCAAATATTAGTATTAGATTTATATATATATATATATATATATATATATATATATATATATATATATATATATATTTGTGTGTGTATGTGTGTGTAGGGGGTGTAAAAATTATTTTAGAGTTGCGAATATTAATTTTTTATATGAAGCAAAAAGTTCGTTAAGAAAAGCGTAATTTACATTAAAAATTTATTCGGATCAACGTATTTCAACAGATTATTATTATTATTATTATTATTATTATCATTATTATTATTATTATTATTATTATTATTCCTGAATGTAACCATCAATTCATTTCACTTGTTTAATACGCTAGTTTAATTTAAGAGTTTTAAAATAACTAATTTTTCAATAAGGCATAAATTACAGCTATCGCCTTTTTCATTGTAACCTTTGTCTTTAGCTATAATGTTCCCCGTAATAATATGTGTATTAACACCATTCTTTATTTGCTAGTAATATTTTGAGAGAGCAGTGCTGTTTATGTATTTTATATTGCCTAAATTCATTTGATGATTGTCGAAACGAAATTTCTAAGTATTTTCAGTGGAACCAAAATAAAATTTTACATAGTAATTGGAATGTATGCTAGCTCGGTATACAACATTACCATTAACACATTTTCCGTTTATGGGACAACTCATATTTTCTGCAGTTGTATTTATTAAAAGAATTAACTTCGTTGGACCTATATCTGTTTAATATAACATTGTTATGTTGTGATATAGATTTATCAATGTGCTTATGCAGCTATAGCAAGTTTTAACATTTAAAACAAACTTTTTTAGTGTTGGTGTATGGTTAAAATATTTATGTATTAAATTTATGAAAATTACGCCGATATTAATTTGAACGCTTACGGTGTTTCTGTCTATTTTTAAGTATTTTTTATTTTTCTAAATATTTTACATTTACTTTGTTCGCTTAGCTCTAAAGCTTTTATGTACCCAATGTTATTATTATCAAATGTTTCCTTATTACTAGAGTTAGTAGTTAATCTAATCTGGACTGATTTATGTAAATTATCCAGAATTTTATGATGGCGGTTTGAATATTTATTGACGCATCTAAGGTTATGTACTTCCTTGGTATATGACTTGTAATAGCCAGTATTCAATCCAAGGTTACATTGGTGGTAGAGGTGATATTTTGCTCATGATCTTTCTACAGAGCAGAATTACACCGCCATCTCTATAGAGTCCGGTGTCCTTAGTGACGATATTAAATCTCACTCTCCACAGTAACAAGATTCCAACAATTTCACATGCATCGAAATATCATATGCTCCTGTAGCAATGTTAAATTAAGTATTATTTCTTTTGGTCCACAGATAACAGCTAATAAGACATTGGCAGATTTTTTGTAATTAACGATTAAAAGTCACAAATATTAAATTCGATGAACGTACATATTTGTATCTGATATATTTATTATTATTATTATTATTATTATTATTATTATTAAACGTTAGCTTTAGTCGATACTCGTATTTAAGTAGACGTTCCGTTTATTTTAAAAAATGTTTTCCTGTCTACCGGTCAACATACCCAAGAAAACTTAATAAAGAAGATGTGCCCTTCGGTGAAAGGATGCAGACTGGAATCCTCTCTGTGGTCCCATTTTCTCAACTACGAAGGCTGGTAGGCGAAATAAATACTGTTTAAGATAAAAGGAGCATATATTCAAATACGGTTATCCACTAAAGATAATGTTTGAAGCTGATTATATATATATATATATATATATATATATATATATATAGTCACTACATCGTGAAAAATTGCTGATGCTTTCCTAAAATTATGTAAGGGGGAGAGACACTTGTAAAATATATTTTTTACCAAGATTTTAAAAGAACATTTTCTCAAAAAATATTTTCATTCATTTGTGAATAAGTCCTGAAAATTTCATTGAAATTCGACCATGATTTGATTTTTGCAAGAATTTCAAGATTCATGTGTCTCTTACCGCAAAAAAGAGGCAAACATTTGCTATGGTAAACGTTGGTACAACCGGTGCCGAAAGAAAAAAACATTTTTTTTAATCAAAATTTAAAATGTTCTAAAAATGAGTAATACATTAAAAAAAAATAATAAATAATTTGCTCCTTCCTCTTAATAATAACATAATGATTTTGAGTATACAACTATGTTTTCATTACATGTGGAACATGTTTTCATCACGGTATGCTGATTATTTAGCGTTTTCGTGGATGTAATTATGTTAATGATAACGTATTTTAAGTAAAAAAATATAATAAAATTCCTGTTATGATAACGTATTTAAAGTAGAAAATATATTAAAAATATGCTAATGATAATTTATTTTTAATAGAAATATATTAAAAATTCAGTTCATGATAACGTATTTTGAGTAAAAAATATATTCAAAATTAAATTAATAATGAAGTATTTTGAGTAAAAAATATATTCAAAATTATGTTAATGATGAAGTATTTTGAGTAAAAAATATATTCAAAATTATGTTAATGATGAAGTATTTTGAGTAAAAAATATATTCAAAATTATGTTAATGATGAAGTATTTTGAGTAAAAAATATATTCAAAATTATGTTAATGATGAAGTATTTTGAGTAAAAATTATATTAAAAATTCTGTTTATAATAGCGTTTTAAACTTATTGATCAACTGGAATATTTTGATGTAAGACGATAAAATATTTACACGAGTAAAGAAAATTCCCCAGAAGCTGTCGGAATAAAACGCGACAATAATGATGAAAATATTTTCTTGTGAATTTTCAATTTAATTTTAAAAAGTAATCTAATCTATTTACATGGGAAGCCACACGCCTCGTACGTACAAAGACCTAAACCTCTTTATTATTAGGTGCAGAAAAGTATACTCATATTGAAATCTTGGTTTATTCACTAGTAAATTCCGGACATTTACAATGATGTTTGCACTGCAAAGGCCCGGTAGCCACTCGAGGTAGAGGAATTATAAAGTAAGAAATCAAACTATGCGGATATGAGAGGAAGATAACGGTTAACCCTAGACTTGAACAGGCTAAAATTGTATTGACCGACGGGAGTCGGTTCCGCAAAGAAACGGTTTCTGGGAAGAAGTTGCTCGAGGGGAAGTTACATCTCATCAATATAATAGGAAGCAAGTTAGGGTGTTTCGCTATAAAGTGCGTAGCATGGAGAGTTTTAACAGTGAAGGTTAGAACTGGTGGTAATAAAGAATGTAGTTCGTCTGAACAATTCGCATGGAAATAGCGATAGAGTAGTGATAGGCTTGCAACGTTCCGTCTGTGGTAAATGGTTGTAGGGTGGGAATTAATTTGTCATCCACAAGGCTACGGTAAATTATATTGCATCACTACTCCATGGTTAGCAAGAGGTGCAGTCCAGGGAACTGGACATTTTTTTTAGCGTCTTTAGCGATGAATCGTATGTACACTTGTCACTAGAGATCAGATCGAATTGAAGTTGCACTAGACATTTCAAGTCGCGAGGTCTCCCGGTGGGAACATCCGTTTCTCATGATTGGTGACAGATATAAATCTGATCGTCGAAAAAGAAATAACTACCGTATCTGTCGGCGCACAGTACACAGAATATTCTGAAATATATCTAAAAAATTGGAAAACGATGATTAGGGATTTCATAGGTCCGTGACAGTATCTGGGTACCTGGAAAGAGTTTTGACGGAGGACGGTAGGTGGGACGCTGAGATCCGAAGATGGATTGGGATGGCCAAGGAATCATTCCAGAAGCTGGGCAAAGTACTGCGAAACAGGAGGATTTCTTCGGTGACAAAGAAAAGAGCACTGAGCTCCAGCGAATATTGGACGGTCTCCTCAAAGATGGAGGTACCTGAGATGTGGTTCTACAGAACGATACTGAGGATATCATGGACCGAGCGTGTGAGCATGAGGTCTTGGAGAGGATGAAAACAAGTAGGAAGATTATGCTTAACATAAAGAAGAGGCGGATTAAATTTCTGGGACACGTGATGAGAAAGGAGGGCCTGGAGAATCTGATACTCACAGGGCGAATAGAAGGAAAACGAGACAGGGGAAAGCAGCGCATGACATACGTGGCGGGTTTAGGCAGGTGGCTGATGGAGCTTAGCCTAGGTGAGTTGGCAGAAACACACAACCTGTTGAGAGCCACAAGTGATAGTGGAAGTGGAGGGCCATGATCACCTACGTCCTGAAAGGACACTGCACATAAAAAGGTAACCCAGACAAATGTTGTCTATGCCACACGTTAAACTGAATTCCTGTATTTTGGAGACTCATTTCCGGAAAGAAAATTCTGTTCTTGTCGCCGGCAAATACGGCTATTTTGTTATTATAGACACTGAAAGTAACCAGCCAGTTTTCTCCCCACTGAGCTGTTAGAGGTAGGTGAAACGCGAACTCAGCTTCCAGCATCTGGTCGTCTAGAGTTTTGGAGGTTCACCTGTATACCATTGTATCGTAACCATATATATTCCCAAATAATCGGTGTATACTCACTACCTAATTCATGTACATATTCCACCCTCACTTTTACATAGTGTATTTTAATTAAATATCAAGTACCTACAAGTATAGATTCTTCAATACACAACATTATTGTTAGCATTCTTATCTGATTTTAATAATAGATACAATTCTTGCACGGATTTCAGTTTTTGTTTTTAAATATTTGCAAAACTTTCCAAGATGGCTCCAAGCGCTTTCGTTTGACCTGGATATAACTTTTCACGATTTAAATGCTTATTCTCTTTTTTTTTTTTTTTAAGCGTTTCACCGCAAGCAAGTCGTGAAGCCACTAGTACGCAAGGGGTTACAAAGAGTTGGAGCGGAAGCAAATAGGAGTAATAGAGGAAAGGATGAAGAGAAGGATAGGTCATAGATCAAGGCATCTGGAGACCTCGATTGACATTACATTTGAATAGTTAGAGATTATAGCTATCAGGAAAATTGGAAAACAGGAAAAGGGAAGGTCTGGCAAGATCGTTATATTGATTTAGTCAATCATTTTTAATATTGCTCTGTGCGTGGTTTGGCACTTTGGGACACTTCCGAAAGCCCAAGAAATAAAAATAAGGAATTTAATATTGTTAATATCAGTCGTGTTTTCTGTGACTGCTTACATCACAGTTATTTTCTAAATTTTGAAGCTGAAGTTTAGTCAATATTATATTTTTTTCTTCATTTTTCCTTTCTTTTTCCTTTGCGTTTGATTTGTTAACGTTCTAAAAATGTTGTGGAAACTGACGTAAGATTTACTGAGGATTATCTTAGTCTGTCACAAGGCAACAAGTTTGAAGCACCCAGTAAGTTTGGAGATTTATGTGTACCGTAAGGAGAGAGGATATGTGGGCTATCAAAATTTCCCCCCTTTTTGTGGCTAAGAATAACATTTAACCATATAACACGCCTCTTCGCTCGTGTTCTCTTACACACACACTTGTCAAGTTGTTTATTGTTTGCACAAAGGATCACGGTCGCATCACGTTGTACCGTCCACAGAATTTAAGCAACGTCGATCCTGGCCAGTACCTAGATGGGTGACAGCTTGGTAAAACCAGATGATGTAAGCGTGGGTGTGCGTTTCGGGTAATGGATAACGAACCCAACGGGAATTGGTTATAGGAGAGCCGAGTTCCAATTCTCTTTGGATTCGTTATGTTTATTTCCGAACAAACATGTTTCTTCTACCCCAGCTATGATTTGAATCACAGAACCATTATCATAACTGAATCACTGAAGCATTATTAGAATTGAATCACAGAACCATTATTAGAATTGAATCACTGAAACATTATTAACATTGAATCACTGAAACATTATTAGAATTGAAACTCAGAACGAATTATTATAATTGATTCAATGACCCATTATTATAATTGAATCACTGAAACATTATTAGAATTGAACCACTGAACCATTATTAGAATTGAACCACTGAACCATTATTAGAATTGAATTACTGAAACCTTATTATCTCAAAGAACGTCTTACGATCTAAGAATATTTTCTGGAGTTAAATAATAAGCAAAGCTTGATAAGCTGTAAAATATGAATAAAATTTGCATAAAGTCGTTTCCTAGGTTTCTTTCGATTCTCCTCCATTCTGGAAAACACTTCAGGTGAGGACAATTGTTGGACGTAGTTCTTTTAGCAGTAGACCGATCGATCTTCAGTAAATGAATTACCCAATGATTTTTAAGTTAGACATGAAGTATTGAAATACCTTAAACAAACATTACATGTACAAATGTCGCCAAAAATACTTTCGGATATACACTGTAACCCGGATATAAGAGAGTTGTCGGGACCGGAGAATAAGTCTCTTATATCCGGGTTTCTCTTATATCCGACTTTGGTCTATTATATACACATTAACACAGGCTCTAATTTGGGACCAGAGAAAATCTCTCTTATTTCCGGGTTTCTCTTATATCAGGGTCTCTTATACCCGGGTTACACTGTAATTGAAGACCTATCACGTGTTATTTTTGCAAATGTGGCTTAAGAGATTTAACACTCGAAGAACACACAGAAATCATATTCTCTTAGTGTTAGGTTCTCTAAGCATATTTTATGATTATGCGTCCCAGAGATTTCCGCTGTCACAATTTGATTTTAATTGTTTCTTTCAATTTCGGGGATGGGACGTTTATTATTGATATTATTTATATTCGAAATAATGTCCTTAGCTTTTTGTTATCATGACAACATTTCGGGTGTTGTATTCTCCTACGTTCTCCTGGTGTCTGTAGATCCGAACAACTTTCAGGGAACATGTAACTGGACACTTTATTTCATTTAGTTTAAATCAAATGTTCATCACTATCTAATGCTCCCCCCCGATTACGCTTCCTCCGTTTATACTCGCCCCCTAGAAATATTCCCTTTTCTAACTCTTCAACAACAAGTAATTCCATTATATCTCAGTGGCTTTATTACCTTACATGGGGTGAACTCGATTATTTAAAAAAAAGCGGATGAAAATTGTTTCTTTTTTTCTCCTGCCCATACCTAACGTTATCTCTTTTTGATCTTATGTAATACTGCTCCCCTATTTCTTTCGCTGTTGCCGCCGACTCTCTGTCAGTACTACATAACCTAGAGACCGAATATCAATTTTTTGATATGTACAATATAAAGTGTTCGATAGAATAGACGATAAAACTATTTTTTATAGAAGCAGTTACTTTCCAAAAGCCTTGATACTGCAGTTATATGACTACGTTGTAATGTTGTATGCATCTAAATATAGACAACGATTTTCTTTGATAAAAACAATTATAACGAAGAAAAGAATTCGAATTCTGATCATGTAAGAATCAAGTTTTTTTTTCTGTTTAATGCATAACACTTATAGAATGTAATGGTTGATACGTTGTTATAAAAACTACAAAGATGAGTAGAATAGTCTGACTAAAAATAATGTAAATATTGCAAGTTCACTATATGTTAATGATATCTTAACAGTTTCAATATAACGATTAATTCGGCATTGTCCGAGCAGTCAGTACTGATGTCAGTTTAAATTTATGAAAACTTTATTTTAAAATATTATTTTCCGAAAGATAGGTTTCTCAGTCCCGCAGATCTTATCGCATTTTTTTATTGGTGGCGGTTTCCTTCCTAGCCTTTTATTTGAAGTAGTGTGCAATATCAAAATCTTCATTATGTCATTATCCATTTTAGCTGTTGCTTCTGCTGAAAATACTCAATTGACATAAATATGTTGTAGTGGTGATCGATGCGGAAAGCGGTATTGAAGTACCGTGTTAAAAAAATCCTTTCGTCCCACTTTCGTTCGAGTTCAAATACCAATAGGAAGCTATGAATCGGTTCCTTCTCACAAGCTGGTGGTTCCTAGCAGCTCAGACCATGATCTCTATCTTCGGCAGGGAGACAGATTTGAGGGACAACTCTGAATTCAAAAGCGTATAAGAATTAAATCCTATTTTCCAACCAATAAAATCCCATCAGAAGCACCGGACCAGATGTGGCAACGATGTTTCATGCATGGACGAATGGTAGACTTATAAACGTGTAAAATAGAATCGCGTGAGGAAAATTGTCTGTTGGACGTAATTCCTTTAGCAACAGACCGAGTAAACTAATGATCGATCTTCAGTCAATGAATAATATAATTATTTTAAGTTAGACATGAAGTATATTCATTCATGAAACAATCATTACAATGGCAAATACCGCCAAAAATATTTTCGGACATAGTTGAAGACGTATCACGTGTTATTTTTGGATTGTTTAGGTAAAAAGAACAATAATAACTCCCTTCGCCATTACCGAAAATTCGAGAAAAAGACGTTCTCGAGCCGGTATGAAATTATTTTCTAATCATTGAAATGATTATATTTAAAAAGTTCATACCTCAATTTTGATTACTTACACGGATATAAAAATAGAAGCATAATACTTCTCGAGAATCAAAACAATTTAGGAGGCCTGTTTGATCTACATATGCGTGCAGAAACGCACACCCACACACACGTGCACAATGGAAGGGATACAGCCAGATCCGCCAAATAAGGCCTTGTCCACGCAAGCAAAATAAATGATTAACAAGCAAATGCCAAACCAGTCATTTTTCGACGAAGTCACAAACAAATTAAGCTGACCGTCATAAAGTAATCTGCTCACACACATCTACTCCGAACTACGAACATTTACTTACTTTATGAAAGGGATACAGCCCGCTCCGCCAACTAAGGCCTTATCCGCGCAAACAATAGAAGGGATTAAACGGCAAAGGCCGAGCCAGCCATTTGTCTACGAACTCACAAACAAATTAGGTTGACCGTCACAAAGTAAGTCTCACACCGAACTATGAACATTTACTTAATTTATAATACAAACTTTGTTCTAAGAAAAAAATGAATATTTCATTGCTATTGCATATCTCTGAAAAGAATATATACATTTTATTTCAAATGACGTTCTACTTATATTATTCTACTTCTATGTTTCATTTAAAAGATGTGTTGTTGATGTCGTTAAATGTTTGGAATCCAGACTCCTAGATAGCGACAAAAAATAAAACTGGGTAAACGGATCCCAAAAATTGATTATCGTAGGCCTATTAATTTTACCCCATACCGATCTACTCGATCCAGAACTACAGCATCTGCGACTAGGATAATGAGTCTGTAGTCATATGGTCTCTCAGGGAATCTACAAGATAAATACATAGCATTTATCTATTGTATTTTATTGCTGACGTTGTTTTAATTATTTAATCTTGTCGCTCTTACCATAATTCATGTCTTTGCAATTTGACACGAATTTTTAACATGTCTTTTAGATCTGTTCACACACGAAGATTATTCAAAGAATTATTCGGTCATGTTTCTTCGCATTCTTTGTTTTAGTATTACTGTTTTTTTCTTACTTTAGACAGCTGAATTATTTTTTTTGCATTTTCTGTGACTTATCTGTATCCGAGATGAACTTTGAAGTTCGAGCAATGTTTTAATGTATATTTTCTATTGCGAGATTTTAATTTCCTTTAACGTAAACTCCTCACACTCTCTTTATTCGCCTTAACGCGACTCTACGTTCGTTAGGCTCCATTGAAAAAAATAACTAGCAGACTTAACGAAATACCATTACCACTATTTACTGCGATATTTTCTATTATACGGAGAATCGTATGTATTTGGTCGCATAGCATTTATCTGGAATACGGCAGTCAGTGCGTGCCCTCCCGACTCTGAATCTAAAACAAAGCTTCAATCATAAACTACTGATTTTCTCATCTTATCCTAATGAGAATTCATGATCTACGGTGCATATCTCGTGGACTCGTTAATAAATTTAAGTTCTGAGCAAAATATCAGTTCTCTAAGTGGATAAGTTTTTATTCCTACTAGGTGTCTCTAAGTGGATATGTGCGTATTTATACGTCACTTGATGACTGTTTTGGAGCTCAAAGCTAAAATAGGCTTATCTTTCAAACTAGAAACTGGCTTTCGAGATAGCTAACAGAATTTAAGATGTTGATTT
>OZ038491.1:67392797-67487797 GCA_964036315.1 Acanthosepion esculentum
AATGATTTCATTTTTTGTACATTCAGTTTGTACCTCGCGTGTCGAAATGTTCCTTTTTCTCGTTTTAGTCATTTCTTCTCGCTTTCTATATGTTTATTAAATAACTACATAAACTTTCGGAAAACCCTCTGTATGCAACATCGTCTGGTTGTAGTTAGGGTTAATAGAGTAGTGATGAAAAAAGATTGGTTTGCTTTAGAAGGGCTGAAAATTTTACAAATGCATTAATGGTTTATTCAATTATCTCATGGATCTGATAAGCGTGTTTGACTTGAAAGAAACAATAGATATTTTATTTGCGGGGTTATGGTAATCACATAGTATTACATGAATGAAATGGTGTATATCTGCCCCAAGCTATGAGTTAATAAATTAATACTTATTAAAATGTTTACTTCCACTAATAAGTCTCCAGATAGATCCCAAAAATAAGGTATCCTCCGATGTACCGCTCCACAGAACGATTTTTCGCTACACAAAGGCAGACTGGATCAGATTTCGATCCTACATTATGAGTCCGATGAGTATATTTACGAGATAACATCAATCTGAACCTGTTCATAGCGAGGGTTAACCGTTATCTACTTTTATAAAAACAAATTGTCTCCAAACGTAACCATCTGCCTCGAGTGGCCGCAGGGCCTTGTAAAGTGTGAACCTCGCTGTAAAGAAAAATAAAATTTATATCTATTATAGGTCAGTCGATAAATTATTCGCTAGTCCTGGGTATGGGAATAAAGGCCTCTGCTGTGAAGATTGAAGATTTTGAGGAGCGTGAAACCATCTCTTAGCTGCTGTTGTTACCAGGTCCATGATGACTCGGGTTAGTAGAACCTGTTAAGGTCCTAGCGATGGGCAAATAGTGAATCCTCCAAAAAGGAACATAACTCGATGAAAGGGTAGAAGTACATTTTTGCATACTAGGAGTAGAAGCAATAACTATCTGCTTGAATAAATTACCCAAAATACGTATTTATCGTAGAATCACCAACAGTACATTTTATAATAGAATTACCAACAATACATTTTATATTTGAATTTCCAACAAAAGATGTTATAATAGAATTAAAATAATACATTTTATAATAGAAATACCAATAATAATTTTCATAGTAGCATTACCAACAATACATTATATATCAAAATGACTTTTTAATACTTTTTATCTGTAGTTGAAAGCAAGCCATTACGTTCAAAACTTTTAGTTGAAGCCATAAATGGTTTATGGGGGTCGAAGTGCCGCTGAACAAGGTAAACCAACCAAACAACAAGAAATATCTCATTCATGATATAAATCCATATGGACCCTAAAATCTCTTTAAAAAAATGAAACTGAATTACAAAATATAAGTTAAAAAAAAACTACAAAATAAATCCCATACCACTACCTTTATTAATTATGACCACAGAAATATGTATGCACAAATGTTGAGTACCATCTACCATGTATACAGTTGTGAAAGCAGAATAACATATTATATTTGTATATATTCAAAGCTCGCAAGATAATTTAAATTTCGGCATTAGACCAGCCATAAGGAGTGGATACCCCGCAAAACGAATAAATAAAAAAATCAGCTCGTGTTTCGGTTTTGGTTAAAGAAAGACTATATTAGTTACAATTTAAATTAAACATGCATGTATGAATGGACTACCGTCGTTTTTCACTTAGTATCAACTGACAACAAATTCCTTTTTCTATCTCATGCCTGTTACGAGTTAGTTGTGTGCAATGTATCGGTTTTCATGGGAAAATTGAGGTACGCTCCCGGAACGGATAGATAGGGGATTTTTTTAAGCATTTCAATCCAAGCAAGGTGGGAGGCCACTAGCTCGCAAGGGGTTACAGAGAGTTGCAGCGAGTACAAAGAGGAGTGATAGAGGAAATGATGAAGAGAAGGACAGGGGATACATCAAAGCATCTGGAGACGTCGATTGACATTACATTTGAATAGTTGGAGATTATAGCTTTCAGAGAAACAGGAAAAGGGGAGGGCGTTCCACAGACGAGAAGTGCTAGACATGAAGCTATTAGAGTAGAAGAGACGGCTACATTTAACAGTTTCGACAGTGAAAGGGTGAGGGCGAAATGCCAGCCAAGTTGAACCCATAAATTCATGAAGTCTGGGAATCAGCGAAAGCAGCTAATCGGAGCAGTTACCATGAAAGTATTTGTAAAAAAGACAGGGGAATGCGACGGCAGGTCTGTGAGAGAGCGACTGCAGACGAGATGCCAGATCAGGGCCAATTACATTGCATATCCGTCTCTGGACTTTATCAAGGACCTTAAGAAAAACAGAAGGGGCTTCAGACCATATATGGCAGCAATATTCCATGCAAGGGCGAATGGTTGCTTTGTAGATTTGAAGGATCGACTGGCGAGAAAATTTTCCTGGCACGGCACAGGGAGTCAACTCTCCTTGCGGTGGACGAAGCTATTGGCTCAATGTATTTGTTCCACCCCAGGACAGCAGACACTGTGAGACCAAGCAGTCGCAAAGAGATGCTCTCGTGGAGTTGAGCGTCAGACATTCTAATGCGAGGCAGGGATGATTCTCTCTGGTGAGTAATAGAAAGCAGTTTTGTTTTTGAGGCATTAAATTTAACCAGCCAATTCCTGTCCCAGTCCACGACCTATTTGAGGTCCTTTTCGAGACAAACGACCAGGTTAGTTTTGTCACCGACATTACCTTTGTTTTTGAGGCAGAAGTAAATAGTAGTGTCGTCCGCATAGAAGCCTACTTGCGAACCTAAGACATCAGAAAGATCGTTAATGAAGATAAGGAACAGAGTAGGGCCTAGGAACGAGCCTTGGGGAACACCTGCGTTCGTGGGATAGGAGCTGGAGGAGAATTCGTTGCGAACGACCTTCAATACAAGGTTTGATAGGAATGACTGTATTAACCCAAGCAACCGACTTGAAATTCCATGACCCTGAGGCTTGCGAAGAAGGCCGGCATGCCAAACCCTATCACACACTTTGGAGATATCTATAGACACTGCACGAGCTGTTCCGGTAATATAAATTCGTTCTTTTAGATTTTTAAGCATCCAGATTGCGAGACGCACACATAGTAGCTTATTTGTTAATATATATATATATATATATATATATATATATATATATATATATATATATATATATATATATATATATATATATATATATACTGGTAATAATTATTTGACAAATAATCCAAGTGAATCCTATTAATAAATATATAACAACTGGTTCACATGGGGTGCTGGTTGTTTTATTCAAGCAGATGATGCATTACATCCAATAGGAAATAAGCTTAATTGATATTGGATGTAATTATATATATACATATACATATATATATATATATATATATATATATATATATATATATATATATATATATATATATACATACATACACACATAAGTAGAGCCGAAAGCTCTCGGGCACATTCGAACAATTTCTAAAAAGTGACGAAAATTAAAAGAGCAGAAGAAAAAATAAAGGTAAAACTTAATTGCAGTACATTGTCAGACATGTTTAGTTAAACTTATATAAAAGAGGGATTACAGCCAAAATACACAGACACACACGCACATATATATATATGTTAAATAGGATCCCTCACTTCCTATCTATCTATCTATCTATCTATCTATATATATATATATATATATATATATATATATATATATATATATATATATATAAAATAAGGTCTATATAGGTAGCAACAATTTTCTCAATCATAACTTCTAAGTAATATGGACAACTTCTGTCTATCACTTTTCGTACTAAATTTTTAAAGTTTCCGAATAAGTTCTTTTGTTTTATCAGTAAATTTACAAATATTATATTAAGTTTCATTTTATAGAGTGGGTAATTTGTAGCCATTTTATATTTCTAATTTCGCGAGGTATTTTTTTTTGTTTTTTTGTCCACTGAATTGCATGTTCAGTTGGCCACCGTCAGTGAAAAAAAAAAGAGCACCATGATGCAATTCACTCTGCCTGACATTTGGAAACGCCATACTGTACATCTTGGCATTTCCACCGAAAACTCAAATAATACCATTTCAGAGTGTTTGGGTGTTAATCTGAGGACAGTGCAGAGAATTCGGAAAGAGTGGAATGAGTCTAATGGGGATTACGAAGGTAATTGGCGTGAACACTAGTGATGGCGAATTTATAATTCCATTCTTCTCTCCACAGGACATCAGACTCAATACCGAGGTGTACATTAATTGCCTTGAGGAGGTATTGCTACAATGGCTCAATGTCCTATGTCTGGCAACATAACTCTGCATCATGTCACACAAGCAGGACAACCTATTCATGGTCATCAGACTATTTATGCGACTACATCCCCTTTTACATCTTGCAAACTAATTCCCAGAGTGCAACCCCCTTGATTATTACGTGTTTGTGTATGTGTGCCTGTTCGTTATATATGTATATACGTTTTTCATTTTTCTTGGGTCTTATTTTCTTCAGCCTATCAATAGTCGCTTCCCAGAATTAATAGATTTTTCCCACCTCCTACCTCAACTTCCACATAAACGCAACATTACTTATCGGTAATGCATCCCAAGTAGTCAGATGAGTTTTAGTTATACCAGTTCAAACATTACAACGCTGACTCACCATTCTACCTCCCGGAGAAGTCCAAGTGTAAAGAAGATGTAATAGTCAGTTTTTGAGATTTTTATTTGCCCAATGCTGTGAACGTGTAGAATAAACTACTGTGTAGATGTTGTTTTTATTTTTGACAACTACAATTTTAAACACTTACGCTCTAGTGTCAATCTTTATATATATTCCTTATCGTCACTTCCTTCTCCATTTTCTTACATTGATATAACACACTTCATTCAGTAAATGTCTGCCTTGGGGCGGGGAGTTCAGTTTTGTATTTTGCTGAAATTTAATATCTGATCGGGATATTGTGAAGGAATGGCTATTTTGCCAGTCGCGGTAAAATAGACACCAAAACTATTTTTGCCAAAATATAAGTAGTGTTAGATCTAAGAATATATTATACATCCGGTCGTCAGCGCACCGGTTGTGTGAGCTCTGTAGGCAGGACATGAACAACATGGAGTTTGTGATCTGTGACCGTTGTCTTCAAAGGGTGCACCTGAATTGTATTGGCACGTGAACCATGCCCATGGGAAAGTTTTGGATTTGCTGAGACTTATGCCAGATGTGATTAAAATATCCAGATACTTCTATATTTCTTTTAATAATAATTGATGACGAATAATTGATTTTAACATGTGTTTTAACAATTTCTGAAGGAAAATATTTTAATTTGTCTTAATAATTAATAGTGAAAATAAATAAACGTTTGTGTTAAATATGTGTTGTTATTTTACCAACAAAATAGAGTGTAAAATAAGCATTTTGATTTCTATTTCACAGGGACCGGTAAAATAGCCTCTTCTTTCTGTAAAAGTCAAGTAAAACAATTATCGTGGAGTTATTTCAGGATTAATACAGACGTAGATATTCGATCGTAATAATAGATAACACAAAACAGCTTCTGCTAGAAATGTCTAACAAAACAACTTCAATTTAACATAAAATATATATAGTTTGAATGTATCAATCCGCCGTAAGAAGTAATTTGTTCAATGTAACAGCACAAATGTCTCGTAGTACCCATTCAGGAATTCTTAAGGTCTTCCATATCAGAGGTTGGCAGTGGATATTTGGAAAGCATAGGAAAACGTACTTTTGCAGGTCTCCTCATCTGACAGGTTAGCAGTAGATCTTCCGAAAAAGAAAACAAAATGGCCGCCTTTATACACATCGGGTCGAATATTTCTAGTCTTCTGATTGGTTAACCTTTTATGGGTGTACTATAAAATGAGTCAGCTCATTTTGGCTCACTAGTACATTATGTACTCAAAATAACCTAACAATTTTTACGAAAAGCAATACGCTGACGTCTCCAAACAAATTTATTTTTATGACAATCAAATTCTAGTTTTGGCTCACCTGAATGAGATACGCTTAACAAAAATGTTAATCTGTCTAAGTCAAACATTATTACAAATGCCTTAAGTAATGTAGTTTAATGATGTCAGCATTGCCTCCGAGCGTGCAGAGGGATACCGTAGGAGAATGTCATGATGGTTTCATTTCAACGGGTTTCAAGCTAATTCCTTGAAAGCCTTAGCTGTAATATCTGGGTTAATTTCAACTGTTCTTAAAAGGTTTCTTACCGTTTCTTCGTCATCCCAGTTCGGTTTTATTTTCAGCAGTTTTTCCTTTCATTTCAGGCAAAACAAATCAATAAAGTCCACGAGTCGCACTGGGTCACGGATTTTGAGAGAATTAGGAACAAAATATTAATAAGTGAGAACACGAAAAGAACATGAATTAACAAGACAGAAGATAAAGACTGACATTGCAAATCTTGAAGGATCAAAGTCGACTGGAAAAGCAAAAAGACGGAAGACAGTTCCACAAGAAAAGTCGTGCGAGAGAATAAATATGTAACTTTCGGGAGAATGCAGCCATTTCAATTGTAAAATAACGAGACCTTGCCGCCGATCTTGCACTGCGTTTAAAAATATTGGATAGAAGAAAGTTCATCGGAAATATTGCCATGAATGTATTTATAGAAAAGGCAGAGGGAAACTAGATTTCGTCGAAGAAAAAATATGACTGAATCCAAGATGTAGATTTTTTTTGTACTTTATCAAGGATCTCTAAATGCAGAACAAAAGTACCAGGCCTGACGGAATGGCAATACTCTATGCATATACCAATACATTTATACAGCTGGCCACACGTATTCGAGTATTCCTGTCTATTAGGCCGTCTAGCCAATCCCTATTGCAGCCGCTTGCTGAGGCGCATTTGTGTTTATTGAACACCCACAGAGCCCACCTGTGGTTTATACTACAACTGTGCTGAGCAGCCCTTACTTACTGTTTCTGGGAAAAGAGCGTGTTATCTAGCGTGACCAACAATTTGATCAAGGCCAGCATGCTCAAACCCTCGGCCACGATGACTTGTGACTTCGTGCTAGCACAGCTATCGACAACCAAATTTCATTCACTTGGCTTGGGTCATGCCATGGTATGTTTTTCAGACACTTTCCAAAGGTACCACACGCTGTGATCAACCCCTCCAATCCGATAACCAATCGATCATGGAGAGATTCGAACCAGGGTCAGAATGCGAATTTTCTAACTACTCGGCCACGTGCCCACAATACACGAATGGTATACTAATAAAGATAAAAGGTAGATTCGGACGAGAAAATTGTTTAGCACGACACAGGGAACCAATTTTCCTAGCAGCAGACCTAGCAATTGATTCAACGTAATCTTTTCCTTTCATATCAGCGGAAAACAGGGCGTATTGAAACACTCACATGGAGCTTAGCAAGAGCCATCATTTGAAGCATAGACCCGCTGATTTAACGTTAGAACATCGAAGTAGTTAGAATTGATATAATACTAAATGCATAATTTATAAGACGGAATAACGTGGGTTCTAATTTCCAAAAAATTCAGATATTTTCACCATCATCTGCTTTTAAAGAAGGTTTAGTGCAATATTAAAGATTCAAGAAAATCATTTACGTTATGAAATAAAGTTTTCGGGAGATTCAGTTCATCGACCTAGATTCTTCAGGAAATAAAAAAACACATATATATATATATATTAAAAATTACTACATAATATTCATTACTTTTCATGAAGAAAATATAATTTCCTTTTAATTATAGACATACATATGTATTTATTTTCTTATAATTGTTATTCTGTTTATCCACGCGTAAAGTTAATGAAACCCAAAATTAAAAAGTCAACTGTAACAGTTTTTAAATTTATTCGCCATAAACCAAAAGACAAAAAGATCTAAGCAAAAGCGCCAATAACTTCTGACAAAAGTACATTTTATAAACAGATACTCACGTGCATATACACGTGCACACACACACACACACTCACACACACACATATATATACATATATATATAAGTATGTATATTTATATATACTCACGCACAAATACATAAATATATATATATATATATATATATATGTATATATATATATATATATATATATATATATATATATATATATATATATATATATATATATATATACATATATATATATATATATATATATATATATATATATAGGTAGCACAGATTATAAATATGTATATATATATATATATATATATATATATATATATATATATATATATATATATATATATATATATATATATATATATCCTACAGGGTTACATCCACAAAAACAGAACCCATAAATATTGTAATAAACATCAAAAAGTTTCAGTTGATTTCATGAAACATGATGGATTTATACTACAGCAAATGTACGATCTCTCCCCATCATATTCCTCTTTGGGGATTTCCCTGATTTTTGCTGTGGTTGCTGGCTTCAGTTCACCAAACGTTTGAGTGTTGTTCTGGTAAATATCATCGTTGAGATACCCCAACAAATATAATACTATGGTGTTCAAGTCCGGGTGTATGTCGTTCACATTTAACGTCACACTTCTTGCTGATCAGTCTCTCCTGAGATCTCTCTCGGCTCTACTTACTGTTTGAGGTCTCTCATTTTCGTCTTTGAACCAATATGGGCCAATAATAACATGTTTAGAAATTGCAACGCATTCTGTGCGTTTTGTTGCGTGTAACGGCCTCTGTAACACAACCTCCGTGCGGCTGTACCCCAATATTCATTGTTTACATGTTCTGAAAGCAGAGAACTAAACATGATCCAAGAAGCCTGGATTGTCTTCGATTGTGTCACAAAATCATTCACACATGGTCACGCTTTTGTCCATGTCCATCTCCGTAAGATATTGCTTGACTTGGATGTTGTAAGGATACAAATGAAGATCTGATTTAAGAACACGCCTAAACTTTCTCAAGAGATTCTCAACTGTTGACATTTTTCATTAAAGTGATTTCTTAGGGCACGGCCCCACTGTGTCCCGCACGTCAATGTTCCTTTCTGTTCTAGTACTCACACTACGACCAGAATAAGTGTCCCACAGACTTCAACAGTTCAGAAACAAATTCTGATTCTTGAAGGGGCATGATGACACTAAAACATTCTCCAAATTTTTTCCTTGGCTGAACAAGACCAAGAAGATTATTGTGCCAATATTTCATGCACAAATTCAAATTATATAATCTGAAAGAAAAAAAGAAGAAAAATTAATATTAACAGTTTTATTCAAAAGCTTTCAGTTTTGCTTTTATGGTGGGGAGGTCACCATGGAATATATAAAGCGTGAAACCCATATACGTGAATACGATTGCTCTATCACTGATATTGAGCACTTTCTAATGAGTATTTCACATATAAAATAATACACACACACACACACACACATATATATATATATATATATATATATATATATATATATATATATATATATATATATATATATATATACTAAAAGCAACGTAGATACATATATTTTCCTGTGATATGTGTCATCCTTTAGAACATCATCTCACGAAATAATGTTTTCATTGATGTGATTGCACATGAACATGATGGAAATGTTACGTTGAAATTTCAATCTTTGTAATTTCAATTTTGCTATTAAATATGTATTTGGGTGCTGTTTATGTTCATATGTATGTCGTCAAATATACATATATATATATATATATATATATATATATATATATATATATATATATATATATATGTATATGTGTGTATGTATAAAATATAAAAAAAATTGACCTACATTCCGAAGGATTTCGTTTAAAAAATCATTCATGATCCAATAGAAAATATTTCAACTGAGACATATATATATATATTTATATATATATATATATATATATATATATATATATATATATATATATATATATATATATATATATATGTATATATATATTTATATATATATATATATATTTGTATATGTTTATGTATATATATATATATATATATATATATATATATATATAGAGAGAGAGAGAGAGAGTGATACATATATAGGTAAAATGTACATTACATTAGGAATTAATATATAAATATATATGTCCTTATGTGCCAGTAATATATATATATATATATATATATATATATATATATATATATATATATATGAATATGATTAATATGTACATTTGTCAACGTTCCATTTATATATATATATATATATATATATATATATATATATATATATATCATAAATTATTTACATATGAGAGAGTGTTCCGTTCATATGATTATTTCCGAAATTATCTGATATTCTCTGTCTTTCTTAAAAGTAATGGCTTCCTCAATTTCGTACGGTTTCCTCTAAATCGTCCAACTAATTCCCAAGAAAATGATAACAGCCATCTTCCAATGAGATTCGCATTTTATTTCAATTTTAATGTCAGCAAGGAGACCAAATCTTATCCGCGAGATTATGTAAAATATTTATTTAGTGTGTAAAATATATTACCGAGGAAAATTACTAAATTTAGATGCAATATTGAATGTAAAGATAAATGCCAAACTCATCGTAAAATCCTTTTCTATCTTAAAATGTCAAACAAAAAATTACTTCAAATAACTTTAATTATTTTTTTACATATATATGTAAAGAGATAGATAGAGAGAGGGAGAAATCTGTAGGTCTGATCAACTGGATTGCGTTTACGATTTCAATGTAATAAATTATGACCATGGAATATTAGTGTTTGAGCCTTTTACATATATATATATATATATATATATATATATATATATATATATATATATATATATATATAGGTTCAATCGATTTGCATATTTTGTTATTAAGATTCCATCCACCAGTAAGAAATCCTGGTGAAATTGGCAAAATAACATACATTCTATTGTTAATTTGCCCAAGTACTGGCTTCTTAAGTTTTATGACTCCAAAATGAAACTGCTCCCTATCAATCCTCTGCGAGAACCCTTTCTGCTTTCCATCAGAATGCCTCTTTCTAATTTCCAACAGAGCTTTCACCGGCAAACGTTTTCTGCTGACTTGAAGTTGAAAGATTATATTGAATTAACTGCAATGTCTGCTGCTATAAATACTGTTAAACATTATCGTGCTAGACAATTTTTCTTCGCCAAATCTATTTACACCTATTTACAAGTTTAATATTCTTCCATACTTTGAATATGGCTGACACATATGGCCCAGTGCTCCTGCTTCCAAAGAAGAATCATTTCTGTTATTGGTTCTGATCTGACATCTCGGCTTCTGTCATCTACCAACCACCGCATTTTATTTGCGTGAGCCCTTTCTATAAACAATTTTATGGTAATTTTTCGGAAGATCTCTTACCTAGATATTATGAATTTAAATACAGTAAGAAGTTGGCAAAAACTTTTATTCAATGCACAGTTGCATTGGCTAGATGTAACAACAAGTTC
Source organism: Acanthosepion esculentum (assembly GCA_964036315.1). Classification (NCBI taxonomy): domain Eukaryota; kingdom Metazoa; phylum Mollusca; class Cephalopoda; order Sepiida; family Sepiidae; genus Acanthosepion; species Acanthosepion esculentum. Next base: position 67,404,214 of record OZ038491.1, read on the forward strand.
TATGCTAACAGCTTCTTTTTGGGAACTTCTCGCTTGTGGAAATCTCTTCCGACTCAACGTTTTTCCTCCAACTTTGGTCTTTAAAATTTTAAATGTAATGTCGATCGTTATCGACTGTCTTCCTGCTAACTCGTCTAGTGTTATCGATCCTTCATAATTTTTCTGATTTTAATTTTTTTCACACCCAGCAACCACTGTTGTCTTAGTAACTTTGCATGTCTTGCTTGTGGTCAATTCCATTTTTTTTAATCTCTAAATAATCCATCGTTCTTTGGTAGTATTAAAATTACCTTAAATCTGTCGTAACGTCTTTGAGTGTCTCACGCTTTCACGAGCAATGTGTTAAATGCCATTTTTTTAAAGATTGCTATTCTGTAAGTACTGAAGATTAAAAATAAAATGGAATAAAAATTATATTATTTTATCAATGTAATGTTGTGGAAATCTATTTAAATATTGTGGTTTTTATCGTTGTCTTCCGTTAAGAAAGGGTTAGTAAGATTATCACATATATTCTCAAACATGGGCACTTCGACACGATCTAATGGTTAGCAAGCTTGTCTCGCTTGATCAATTATAACTGAGTAGTGAGTTCGATCCCCACTGGGTGCCCCATACTTTCGGCATTGTACTACGCTTCGTAAATCACCATATATTCTCACCCATAGAATGTCTTCTTTTCCTGGCTCAATATATTTTACAATACCTGGTCATCTTAATAATGTCGTTTTTTGACGTTCAACTTCATGTGAGAAAACGACATTATTTTTGCACCAACCTAATAATATGAACCAAGGCAGATATACTTTACAATACCTGGTCAGCTTAATCGGCCCCCCGTTCAAGTAAAGACCAGTTACAACGTTGCTTAAAACGATCAAATCTGATTGAGATATCGCATCATAACTTTGTACTCAAAGCATTCCCACATACGTTTCTAAAGAAATCACAGCTTTAAATCACGAACTTCAAACTTGGAATTGTAACTTCGCATTCAGTGTCATTTACACAGTTTATTTCGGGGACTGAAGTGCTTTGACTCGCACCACTGAACCGAAGCAACGGTGGGGTTGTAACATAACTTCCGCCATAGTATCATCGGACATACTTTGAAAATTGAAACGATTTTGTAATAACTTTCGCCAGACAAATCTAGAGGAGAGGATAATGCTATATCTATGAATATCAATAGTCAGCTATTTCAGGAAGTGAAAAGCGTCTGCCTCCTCAAACTTCAATTGTATCAGATTCACTTAATTGAAATGTTCCTGGATCTTTATTTGACAAATCGTGTTCATAAATATATATATTTGTGAATGTACGAAATAGGTTAGTCGAATGTTAATTCTTTCAAAGCGAAGTTTGTGTCTATGGTCGTCACTAGGGCGCCAGGGAAAACCAAACGTATTAAGTAAATGCTTCAAAAATCTAGAATTTACTGAAAATATCAAAACGATAAATATTAAAGTCTTATCCAAACAGAGTACATGGATCGAACGTATAAGCAACGATGAGGTTTTGGAGAGAATGCAAACAAGGAGGAGGCTAATACTTAATATCAGGAAGAGACAGCTGAAATTTCTGGGACACGTAATGAGAAAGGTGGGTTTGGAGAGTTTGAAACTCACAGGACGAATAGAGAGAGACAAAGCGAAAGCAACGCATGACATACCTAGACGGCATAAGCAAGTGGATGTCAGAACAGGGTCTGGGAGAAGTAGCAAAGGCACAAAACTTACTCAGAGCTACAAGGGATAGGGGGAAGTGGAGAGCAATGATTGCCTACGTCCTGAAGGGACACATCACATAAAAGAAGACAGAAGAACTTTTTTGAGGAACCATTGACGGGAAGTGACATCAGTTAATGTCGAATAATAAACAAAAGAAAGTAAATGATATTGTTGAATTGTTTTTCTGCAATTAAAATTTATATTAGTTTAGTATCGAATAAATATGTGCCTTACGTATTTTAAAAAACAGGAGTTTATGAAATTAACCGTTTTATTTTAGCATTTTTATACTCATGTATATTCAGTATATGTCTATATTTCTGAGATGAGGTATTATTGACACTATTTACATCATTCGGACTATTGTCCTCATCTTTGTCGCCATATTTGTTACAACGTTGGACACAAGGTACAGTGGAGAAAGGCGTTAGTTAGATCCAGTGACAGGACCCAAAGAGTGTGAGTTCAATACCCGGTTAAGGCAGTGGAGAAATTGGTGAGAGGGAATTAACAGTAGATAACTGATAACTAACACCCATTAAACGTGGGACGTGGACCTAGAACAATCTACCCCAGTGAGGGAAATAAAGGGTTCAGTTTGACATTCCAACACCCTGAAGAAGGCCGGAGCGTACAATGGCTGAAACGTTGGAATAAATATGGCGTCAAAGGTGAGGACAATAGTCCGAATAATATAATCATGTATATTCACTTTGGAAAGAGGTCATTCTTTCAGGAATGGAAATTTTGAAAATAATCGGCGGTGGAGATTCACAATTTGATATGTTTCGATTAGAGCACTCTTGGGAATCTTCCGTCTAAATAAAGTGATACCTTTTTTATTAAGTGTGGCGGTATTTAGACCAAGTTTGAGTTGATTTTGTGTAACTAATACATTTCATGTATTGTTACATCAGGACACGAAGTGCATCGCCTAGGACAAGTTTTACTTTTGTCTTTATTCATATACATACATACTTATCTTATTAAAGAAAATATTTGCTCTTCGCCAAGGCTACGCCGTGGCCGAGTCGGTTAGGCCACTTCGCAGCATCGAATCCTTTCGGTGAGCGCATATTTTTTAGGAATATGCAGTCCAATAGAGAAAAATAAATAAATACACTGTTTAATAAATTAATGGAGCGTCTAATTATATAAGTATCCTCTGCAAAATAATGTTTATATATATATATATATATATATATATGTATATATATATATATATATATATATATATATATATATATATATATATATATATATACCCACAAATGGAACATTGAAGTCAACACTCAGGGGCGACATGATGTTTCATGTTGGATGCAATCGTCAGGCCGCTTGACAATTGCGTCCAACATGAAACAGCCTGTCGCCTCTGAGTTTTGACTTTAATGTTTACTTTTATATTTATATTTCCATACGCTCTATCTGTGATTGAGCAATTTATCCCATAAATATAGCACATCTTATATATATATATATATATATATATATATATATATATATATATATATATATATATATATATATATATATATATATATATATATATATATGTTAGTTAATAAAACACGATAATAATCATATAATCTGTATGATATTTATTACATATTAATTATTAACCATATGACAGAAAATATCGGAATTTTGGGACACGCCTGTGTCCTTCATCAAGGGACCGAAAAATAAACCGACAGATACGTTTTGTAGATAGGTACTTTCCAGTGAAAATCGTATTGTTAGCAAAAACCTGATCTCTGTAAATAAATATAAAATGTTGATCGCTGTAAAAGCGTTAAGCAAGTTTATTATTACTAGTGTGGGGAGTGAGATTGTAAACATAGATGAAGAGAGTTATAGGCTGGGGAAGGGAAAATATGCCTCGCGTGACGCAAGTTGTAGCAAAAATTGGCGGACCAATTTGTCAAGCGTAAAAAGACGGTTTGTGGCTAGAATATGTTGTGATTAAAACGAAGGAAGAGAAAGTGAGAAAAAGAAAAAGATGAGGAAAAAGGGAATATATAATAATAAAATATTATTAAATTAATGAAATGAAAAAAGAAGAAAGATGCATATATATATATATATATATATATATATATATATATATATATATATACATATATATATATATATATATATATATATATATATATATATATATATATTGACCACATCAATTAATAGAACACTTATTTCTATACAAACCAAGAAGACTCCATAAATTATTGAACCAATTTTCGATTATACCATGTGTAAAAAAATAATCTCGTATCAAATTAATCCCCATTTAGTCAATTTTAAAAATCAGTATCAGTTATGTGTCATGCGTGATGCACGATTAGGCGATCATGTATCTTTCGATACATGACTGACGCGGAAGATTTTTTTCCCGCAGTATGTTTTGAAAATAATAATTTCAAATTCGAAAGAATAGCGCACATTTAATCAAAATGTATTTCTCTTCAAAATCGGGAAAACTATTTGCCAAGAAATGTTTCGAATCTTCTAAAACAATCTTTTAATCTTTAGAATAAACAACGGTTGTCTACTAAGTTTTTCAGTGCAATAAAACAATCCTGAAACCAGAGAGAATATAAAACATCATATCTAAATGAAGTAATTTTAATCATCTATTAAACATTACAACAATTGTCTGATAGCTCGCGAATCCTAGCAAATAATTTGACAAGAGACACAGTAGAGGGAACCGATGGTAAACACTTTGAAATTGGTCTTTATACGAATTATAGGAATCTAGATTATAGAATTGCCTGTTGCTTATTGATTCTCCCTTTACTATGTGCACTTGTTGAGACAATGGAATCATTCTTGGAACACGTTACCGAATGTCACGGATCGCAGCATGCGGGTGCTACCATTTTTTATACTTGTCTGATAAGTCTGATAGATTCGCTAAAATCAAATTGGCAGCTGACTTCGAAAACCACCGAGAATCGGTTTTAGACTGGGACAAGAAGTTGTCTGTCAATTTTATCGCCTCTAAAACGAAACTACTCTCTATTGATCCTCTTAAAGATAGCATTATTTCCTTACATTCGCAAGACCTATACACTGTACATTCTTGGTCTCAGGTTTTCCCCAGACATGAAGCGATGAGGGTTATGTTGAATCATAATTATGATGCTCGTAATATTTAATCATAATTCTGATGCTCGTTACATTGAATCGTAATTCTGATGCTCTGAAAATCGATTCACTATGCCGTCATTTGTCCCCGTCAGAATCTATCATGCATATCGATGGCTATACTATTTGTCGAGTAGCGAATATTGCTGTCTCCTTTAGAATGCAGTTTCTGTTATGTGTTTAGATATTGATGACAAAATCCAAAGAATCGGCAACGTTATCGATCCTGACCTGGCATCTCTTCTTCTGTCACTTTCCCACCGCTGTAATGCATATTCATTTACCTCTTCTATAAATATTTGCCCTGTCCATCTTGCCTCGTTGTTACCTCGACTTCACGAATATAAACGCAGTTCTAGATCGGCAGCAGTCTCGGAATTTTACTGTTGGGAATTGCGTCATGTAAACATAGGTTCTATGGATCTCTTTCTCTACTTATCGCGTGGGCAACTCTCTTCCGGACTCCTGCTTTCCTGTCTTCTGCAAACAATTTAAATTTAATGCCAATCGTCCCCCGCGAACACTGTTCATTTATTGTCCTCGTTGTTTATGTAATTCTCAGTAACCCCTTGAATATTGGTGGCTTTAATATCTTGATTAACGGTGAATTTATCATCAGAAAAAATGAAGCGGTTATATGTCAGCGATGATCCCCATTATCGTAATTCGGTTGACTGGCGCTACAGAATCACTGACAACTAACTGTAGCGAATGACAGTAACGGCATCACTTGAGGACATTCAGCAGTAGCAACAACGTAAATGGATGGCACATGTAAGTCGAAAACAATATAATGTCAGAATCAAGATGATTCGTGTTCAAATCTGCTTCAATCGAAATTTAAGAAGGGTGCCCCCATCAATACTGGAAAGATCGATAACATTTTGCAGCCATAAGAAACCTTATTGTACGAGAATGATTGTATAAGTTTCAGTAACACAGGATGTTCGGTCAGTGAATGCCAAATATTTGCAAATAAGGACACTGCTAATTTTATCCTTAATAACAAAACCATTCCAAATAAACTCCCCGGATATTTTCTGAATTAAATTGCCCACCTTCGTATAATAGGAAACGTCTTTTCAAGCATACATATATCTTCTTCAAAAGACAGAAAAATCCGTTAAACCTCTTGGTTCTAAGTGGTCTTATTATCTTGCTCGGGGTAAAATGATTATAAAATTACACCCCTCAACCATAGTACCTATATCTATTGATATAAGAATATACAATGTTTTGAATAAAATTATGTATTTTATTTTGATCAATAGAAGAAACTGACATCCATATTAATGGTTTGTATCGTTTCAATATTTACACTAACAGGCAGTCTCCTTTTGGTCTTTTCAATTGTGTTCACTGACATGTTTGCAACTTTCAGTGAGTTTCTACGCAAAGTTCTGGACATCTACCAGTTTGATTCACTCACGGCCAGGACGAGTAGGGTAATTAAGACACGCTTCATGGAAACGATTACCCGCCTTTTAGGGAAATCGGTATTGGCCAACTTCCAACAACCTGCAACGACTGTCAAGGTTTTGTGATATCGGGCCGCGTGAAGTACATTCAGGTCTAAGCAAGCATGCACAAATATTTACATATGTATATATACACGCATCAACCATAAATCTTCTTCCCTCCCTCCGTATGTGTGTCTTGTTATATATATATATATATATATATATATATATATATATATATATATATATATATATATATATATATATATGTATATATATATATAATATATCTATGTATATATATATATAATATATATATATATATATATATATATATATATATATATATATATATATATATATATATATATATATATATACAGAGAAAAAGAAAGCGAGAGAGAGACCCGAGTTCGAAATCCATTCGAATCCATTACATTCACTTATGTTGGGAAAGGTATTAACCCTCTTCTTCTCCCCTCAGCTATGGGTAAATAGCAGGACAGAATGGGTTCTATAGCCTTGTATGAGAACTGGTCTAGGAGATTTCAATTCCCTGCATAGGGTCGTTTGGGGACCTTGTGGCACATACTGCACCAAGTGTCTGTACGCGGCCCTTTAAAAAGTGAGGTTGGTTCTGCACAAAGCCTTCATCACTATAATCATATCATATGTGCAGGTGTCTGGCTGTCGGTTCCTAGGGAGAGTCCACTATATATATATATATATATATATATATATATATATATTATTTTTTATATATACAGTAGAATTCCTTAATTGTAATTGTTTTGGTAATTGTTTTGATATGGACAATTACAACTAAATAGTCGTTCTGTATATATGAAAAATGATATTATCAATGCCCTATTTTTAATATTGAGCACAATATGAAAATATCTGCTTCACTTTTATATCTTAAATAATAAATTTTATATGTATAAATATACACATATATATATATATATGTGTGTGCGCGCGCGTGCGTTTTTGTGTGTGAGTGGGTGTTGGGTTATCATTAGAGTAAAAGGACTATAATAACTCACCATAGCCGACGCCGACTCGTTGCAAAATACCTCAAACCTCTTGGTCCTAAGTGGCTTTATTATCTTGCTTGGGGTGAAAGGATTAAAAATACACCCCTCAAGCATAGCACATATCTCTACTGATATAAGTACATAGAATGATTTGAATAATTTATATTTGCTTTGATAAAGTCAATCAGAGTACGAGGCGCGTCGGTTAGGATGAGATTTAATTATATCTTTGTTCATACACTTCGTAACTCTTTTCTTAAAGGCTGTATTTTATTTAAATTTAACTATTTATCCAGAATATTATTGCTTGATAGGAATTTCTCATCGGAATAGACACAGTAATATCCTGTATACGCTTCATGTGACCTCGTCAGCCTATTGGGTCCCTCTTTCCGTATTAAACACTTAATATACTATCTTGCATTTGATATCAGCCATGGAGAAACGCGTCTAGTTGGTTTGATGACAATGTTACACGTATATGCACCTCATTCCTGCATAGAAATGTCATCTCTCGATTAATTTACAACACAGCGGGTGAAGGACAATGCATCATTAATTTCAGAATGCAGTTGCATTGAATGGGTTAAGAAGACTATGCCATGTTGAACAAATATACGATTCAGACTCATCAAACATGGCTTCGTTACTAGACTCCGTGTACTGATATAAAGGATAGGAAATGTATTTTTCATATCATTAATAATGAATGCTGCTCTCACTGGGTGTAACAAGTGTTACTTTGTCATTAAAAGTAGGTTGATTTCTTTAGCGGCATGTCAAAAACGCTATGGATTGTTTAATGCCGAAATCTAAATATTTTGAACAAGATTGTATGGTTCCAACTAAATATATACTACAAATAGTTACTGTTGGTAAGTTTGCTATAAATAAGTAGTGTTTGTAATTTTGCCATAAATATCTATTGTTGGTAATATGTTTTATATAAAAATATATTTTTATACTCTCATAGTGTTTTGTTTTGTTTGTGGAGTAGACAATTTACTCATAGCTTGGAGCGTAACATGTTCTAGTAACTAAGGTCAAGGTGAACCTGGGAAAACAGCAATTAAGAGGTCGTTCCACGCGCCAAAAAACCTGCAATATCCGAAACCTTGCTGCAGGATGCAGTTTATCATCATACCCAGGACTAAAACTACGTAGCGTAAATAACATCCTTAAGCATAGAGGATAAGGAAAGGCAACATAAAAAACATCTGACTAGGGTAGCAATTTGCTACAAAACCGAAACACTAACGTAAAAAATCGTTTTAGTCAATAGTCTCGTAATATTGAGATTTTCATATAATTCCATGCATGGAATTAGACTCGGTCAGAAATATCTAAACTGTCAGCTGTATAAAACTTCTTTTTCTAATTAGAATTTAAACTTGTATTCAAAATGGGAAATATAACATTTAGGTCATAGCGAACAACATCCCTCTCGGAACATCAGAATTTAACTTAGAATCTTTTATAGATTTAATCTTGAACATGTAAAAAGATGAGATGCGTTTACTTTCTTTTACATGAGTTCAAATTTAGTGATAATACTTCACAAACTGCCGCGAACATTAACAGAACATACAGCGAAGGATTAACACGTAATTGGTCAGTAGACACTATTTTCGGAGAGTTCCGCAGTTGGGATACGAATCTTGATTCAAGGTGCTAGAGTAAGTCCATCTGAAATTTGCCAACGGCATCTTGAAACGCTAAATCAAAACAAAAAATCACGTCAAAGTGTCAGAGTAATGTCTCAGATAATAGCTGTTAGAATTTCAACAATAGCAGACCATCTCAAGTTGAATAAACACGATAAATGTGTTCCACATGAACTCAGTGATAGGCAAATAGTTCGACGTTTTGAAATGGGTTCGATGCTGTGTCTGCGAAATTCGAATGATCCATTCCCTGATCGAATGGTGACTTGTGATTAAAAATTGTTCATGTATGACAATTATAAAGGATCGGAACAATGGCTGGAACATAACGAAGGGCCCAAACACTTTCCAAAAACTAAACTGCGCCAAAGGAAGTTTATGGCGCGTGTCTGGTGGTCCGCCATTATTCATTTCAATTTTCTGGAATCTAACCAAATAATCAGTGCCGAAGTTTACTGCCAGCAGATAGATGAAATACACATTCAGTTAAGCAAATTGCGATAGGCACTGTTTAATTGACGATATCCAATTCTACTTCCTGACAATTCTCGACCGCATTTTGACAGAATGAGACTGCGGACGCTCGCCAAAACAGGATACGAGACTTTACCACATACTACATATTCTCCTGATTTCTCTTCTGCTGACTGTCACTTTTTCAAGAATATTGACATTTTTGTTATGGTCCAAGTTAGGACCAAGGAAGAACAACACGAACACAAGAGTAGAAATAACGAAGATATATTACACGGTATAATAATACAAGATGTGGAAAGTGTTAGTATGACTGTCAGTCTGGTTTGGAGTGAACTACTATCGGCTCGACTCGATTCGTCTTTCTCTCTTGAGAGGCGTAGTATACATAGTGTTAGGAAGAGTTCATTCTGTAGTTATAGGTAAGGACCCATAACAATTTTGTTAAGCCAGAAGTCATTCCACTGCAAAGACGATGCAGAAAGTATATTCAAAGATTTTTCTAGGGTTTAAACCTTCATGGTTTTATCGCAAAAACATAAATAACACTGGAGCTTGATGGCAGGAATGAATAAATGACCATAACTCCTATTTTGATCGGTTTAAACAGTGTTTAAATACATTAATTTAGAAATAAATGTTGTTTATAAAATCAGACGTTATTTTATGAATAATCTAATAACTGCATCTTCTTTATTTCTTTTTTCTCCACTTTCTTCATGTTTGCTCTCCTTTCTTCCAAATCGTTATCCTCTATATATTCTTTGCTCTCTTTCAATTTATACTTGTTATCGCATTGTCTTTACCCATTAGTTAATTTCGCCTTCTCTACAGTCCTTTTCTGTTCCGTCTTACTTTTCTTACTTAATCCCTGATTTCTTTCCTCCTATTTATACAAGATATCTACATGTTCTCCGTTCTTTCGGTTTCTTCTACATCCTAAAATTATTCTTTCAGTTTACTTTAAGTCTTTCCAATACTCCTGTCACTTTCTTTTTCTCTTCTTGATATCTATCTCTTCTTTTTGTTAATCGAATTTATGCAAGGCGATAAAGCCAATAAGGCACAAGTAGTTAGTTGGTGTGAAAGAATTAGGAAACATTACGTCTTTTCAATAGTCCTATGACTTTCTTTTTCTCTTATGATATCTATCTCTTCTTTTTCGTAATCGAATTTATGCAAGGCAATAAAGCCAATAAGACACAGGTAGTTAGTTGGTGTGAAAGAATTAGGAAACATTACGTCTTTTCAATAGTCCTGTGACATTCTTTTTCTCTTATGATATCTATCTCTTCTTTTTCGTAATCGAATTTATGCAAGGCAATAAAGCCAATAAGACACAGGTAGTTAGTTGGTGTGAAAGAATTAGGAAACATTACGTCTTTTCAATAGTCCTGTGACTTTCTTTTTCTCTTATGATATCTATCTCTTCTTTTTCGTAATCGAACTTATGCAAGGCAATAAAGCCAATAAGACACAGGTAGTTAGTTGGTGTGAAAGAATTCGGAAACATTACGTCTTTTCAATAGTCCTGTGACTTTCTTTTTCTCTTATGATACCTATCTCTTCTTTTTGTTAATCGAATTTATGCAAGGCAATAAAGCCAATAAGACACAGGTAGTTAGTTGGTGTGAAAGAATTAGGAAATATTACGTCTTTTCAATAGTCCTGTGACTTTCATTTTCTCTTATGATATCTATCTCTTCTTTTTCGTAATCGAATTTATGCAAGGCAATAAAGCCAATAAGACACAGGTAGTTAGTTGGTGTGAAAGAATTAGGAAACATTACGTCTTTTCAATAGTCCTGTGACTTTCATTTTCTCTTATGATATCTATCTCTTCTTTTTCGTAATCGAATTTATGCAGGGCAATAAAGCCAATAAGACACAAGTAGTTAGTTGGTGTGAAAGAATTAGGAAACATTAACTCTTTTCAATAGTCCTGTGACTTTCATTTTCTCTTATGATATCTATCTCTTCTTTTTGTTAATCGAATTTATGCAAGGCAATAAAGCCAATAAGACACAGGTAGTTAGTTGGTGTGAAAGAATTAGGAAACATTACGTCTTTTCAATAGTCCTGTGACTTTCTTTTTCTCTTATGATATCTATCTCTTCTTTTTCGTAATCGAATTTATGCAAGGCAATAAAGCCAATAAGACACAGGTAGTTAGTTGGTGTGAAAGAATTAGGAAACATTACGTCTTTTCAATAGTCCTGTGACTTTCTTTTTCTCTTATGATACCTATCTCTTCTTTTTGTTAATCGAATTTATGCAAGGCAATAAAGCCAATAAGACACAGGTAGTTAGTTGGTGTGAAAGAATTAGGAAACGTTACGTCTTTTCAATAGTCCTGTGACTTTCTTTTTCTCTTATGATATCTATCTCTTCTTTTTCGTAATCGAATTTATGCAAGGCAATAAAGCCAATAAGACACAGGTAGTTAGTTGGTGTGAAAGAATTAGGAAACATTACGTCTTTTCAATAGTCCTGTGACTTTCATTTTCTCTTATGATATCTATCTCTTCTTTTTGTTAATCGAATTTATGCAAGGCAATAAAGCCAATAATACACAGGTAGTTAGTTGGTGTGAAAGAATTAAGAAACATTACGTCTTTTCAATAGTCCTGTGACTTTCTTTTTCTCTTATGATATCTATCTCTCCTTTTTGTTAATCGAATTTATGCAAGGCAATAAAGCCAATAAGACACAGGTAGTTAGTTGGTGTAAAAGAATTAGGAAACATTACGTCTTTTCAATAGTCCTGTGACTTTCATTTTCTCTTATGATATCTATCTCTTCTTTTTCGTAATCGAATTCATCCAAAGCAAGTCAATAAGACACAAGTAGTTACTTGGTGTGAAAGAATTAGGAAACACAAACATTATTAAGTGGGTGCGAACAATAGAAGTGTAATAAGGAAATCAGTGTATAACAACTGACATGGCATTTAAAATTTTAGATCAAATTTGCTGGAAAGCATGACACCAGAAGAATGTTCCACGAGATAGAAATACGTGAAAAGAAACTGTTAGGATTGAATTTACGGATACATCTGGCTAATGTAAATTGATGAAGCCTTTTGCAAATCTGGTACAGCGCTAAACTTCACAAAACCCAGGTACCACAAGAGATAATCCGAACATGAAAGTATTTATAGAAAAGGTAGTAGCAGCAGCTTTACGACGCTGGCTAAGTGACTGAAACCGAGACATCTTGTCAGTACCAATAACGTTTCTTCGTCGGATTTTATCAAGAATATCTTAACAGCAGGACCACCAAACCAAATGTTTCAGCAATATTTCAATCATGTTAAACATATAGATATGTATGATTGATTCCGTGCAGAAAAATAGCCTTGCACGAACACATAGGAACCAAATTTCTTAGCATCTGACCTAGCAAGGAATTCAATATATTTTTTCATTTCATGTCTGTCGAGAATATTTGACCGAAAAGCCGCAACCAGTCATTGAGGTTACTAACAACCATTCTTACAGAAGGTGTAAAAGGATCTTAATATAGAGCACTTTGCTTTTAGGGGCGTTAAAATTAACAAGAAATACTTTTCCGCATTTAATGACAGATTATATATCGTTTTTGACTTTAGTCGCCAGTTTAATCTGATGAAACATACAATTGAGAACGCATTAAATGGATGTGACATCAGCATATTTATTATGTTTAGACCTGATGCCATCAGGAAGGTCGCTAATGAAATTAGGATCAAGGATAGAGCACCGATGGACACTTGCATGAGTACAAAAATATATACAAGTGTGGGCGTTCAGGTTAAATTCCATTTTATGATTTGATAAGGAAGACTCAATAAGTTCAAAAATTCGTCCGGGAATACCATTACTTTTCAACTTGTGATGAAGACCAGTAAACCAAACCATGTCCAAAGCAACAACTTGAGATTCAACATTCCGCAGTAATCATTAATACATCATCTGAACTAGAAAAACGTAAGCCATATTGATTGTCTGAAAGAAAGACCTGGAATGAGAGACGCTCAACCAATTTAACATTGATTAGGGCTTGTCATAGTTTACAAAAAATAGGTCGAAGGCTAATAGACCGAGGATCGGACGGTTCACCTGGGTTCTTAAAGAGTGACGTGACCGATAAAGATTTCCAACAAAAAGAAAGCAAGAAACAGCGAGGTATTTATTATACAGTTCAGAGAGAAAAAGGAGTCAGTTCAGGAGAACATTTTCTATGGTCTATTACAGGGATACTATCAGGTCCACATTCTTTGAGAAGATTCAGATTAGAGACGATAAGAGAAATCATAGAAGGGCTTATATTTATATCAATCAATAGAGAAGCAGTTCTAAATGGATAGTTAGGCTGCGATTCTCTAGTCGAGTCAAAAGTAGATTTCAAGGCGAATTTACGGACAAAATATAATACCTCAAATTGATTGAATAATGGAGAAATAGAAAACTTATTCTTATTTAATACACTATTAGAGAAACGCTAGTAATCATATGACCCAAAGCTGTTACAAGCAATAAGCTGCCTCATTCTCTCAGCAAAGACTTGACTCCTTCGAAAACACGTTTACATTTCTTGTGTGCTGCCGCGAGTGATCGGAAATGTCACGATGGTATATCCGGAAATAGTGGTTCCTGTGGGCTATTATGGCAGAACTTGCTGGTGTGAACCAGGTAGAAGATTGAGGGTTCACCTGGTATTTCTAAGAAGCTATAAATGCGTTCATGTCGGATTTGAGCCAAGAAGAAACCTCACTGGCGCAATTGTTAGTACGAAGGTATAAATGTATCTGTCCAAGGTGCGTCTCGAAGAAAGTCATGAAGTACGTCACAATCAGCATGCACACTATTTACAATATTCGGACTATTATCCTCATCTTTGTTGCCATATTTATCACAACGTTTCGGCCATTGTACGCTCCGGTCTTCTTCATGTGGTTGGTATGTCGAACTGAACCCTTTATTTCGCTCCCTGGTGTAGACTATTCGAGTTCCACGTGCCTTGTCTAATGGATGTCAGTTATAGGTTATCACTTGTTAATTCACCTCTCCAAGTTCTCCACTGCCTTAACCAGGTATTGAACTTACAACTCTTTGTGTCCTGTCACTGGATCTAACCAACGCCTTTATCCACCGTGCCGTATGTTCTTAAGGACATCTGTGTATGAATTTTTTTCAGACATAAACTTAATACCATCAACAACAATTTTCCAGAGCTCATATTGCAATGTTTGCTGTTATCATTGCATGTTTTTTACCAGTGCTCATATTTCAATTTCTTTGTTATTATTGCTTTTCTCTGGCACTCCTTATCACCGGTTCCCATATTTTATTTATTTCTATGCTTGGTTGTACAACCACCGAAACGTGATAAATATGGCAACAAAGATGAGGACAATAGTCCGAATAATATAAATAGTGTACTTGATGACTCATCTCAGAAATATAGACAGATCCAACCACCTGAAGAAGGCCGGAGCGTACAACGGCCGAAAATGGCGACAAAGATGAAGACAATGGTCCGAATAATATAAATAGTGTATATAGTACATCTCGAAATACAGACAGAATCATCATGTTTTTAAGGAAAAGATGTATGAATAGGTGCTTCCTGTGTAATAGATGATTGGAACGAAATATCAATAGATTCTACAACCTAATCTGAATTGCCAAGAGAGTATACTGCGACGCTCTACAAGAGCTAGGTGAGGCTGTAAGGAACTGATCAAGTAAAGTATTGCTCAGATTTATTAGGGAAACAAGTAGCAGAATTACACGATTTAACGATTAATGTTGTGTAGGATCTACCTAATCTGCATAGGTGACTACCAACTATATAAATAATGGTTGATACCGGAAGACGTGGAATCACGAGATCCAGCTAGAGACTCTGATCGACTGCGACTAGTCAACACATTCTCCAGGAACGTCTTCCCAGAAATATACAGAAATACTATATGTACTTATTGTGTACACTTTCTTGTTATAATACATTTTTGTTCCAAGTACATTTTGTGTTGCATTATTATTCCATGAAATAGGCGAGATTCAACATTGAGTCAAGACTCAACAATTAACTTTATTTATTTGCCGGCTTTTTCTCACTATCAATCATTTCTTCTATTTTGTCTTTTCATTTGAACATTTCACCCAATACTACTATAAATGTTCTCGGCTCAGCTGAATTACTACAAACTAAGCAAATATATACATTTTCTATGGTATACATTGGTACTAATATGGGCACGTGGCCGAGTGGTTTGAACGTTCGCATCCTGTCCATGAGAGCCGGGTTCGAATATCAACCTTGTAAATTTGTCAGGAGAGAGACTTCCTGAAGCTATCGGATTGGAGGGTTTGATGCCAGCGTGCAGCACCTTTGGAAAGTGCGTGAAAACCATACCCAGGTATTCTTCTTCTTTTTTTCCTTTGCTCCCTATTCATTTTCTTTGGTAGACGGAATCCTTGGGTGCCGTCGATAGCTGTGCTAGCACGAAGTCACAAGCCGTGGCCGAGGTCTTGAGCCTGCTAGCCTTGTTCAAAGTGTTTATCACGCTCTTTACCAGAAACCTTAACTAAGGTGGGCTGTTGAATAAAATCAAATGCACCTGAGAAAGTTTGCAATAGGGGTTGGCTAGTCGCCCTAATAGACAGGTACCATCGAATACCAGTGCCCAGGTATACATTCGGCTACTTCTTTTTCAATTTATCTTTTCTTGCTCTCTCTATCATTTTCAAATTGTTTTCCTTCCTTTACAAAAGTGGCAACTGTCTACTTTTCCCTCCTTTCGGTCAACTTCCACATCGTTTTATGTCATTTCTCAGAGTGGGTTAGTTGCTTTGTTATCTTTTCCAAATGCACCTCATTCCTCTCCTCTTCTGTCGTTAGATTACACATCGGTTTTTTTTTTTCGTAATTTCTCAGATTACTTTCGCTTTCCGCTCTTTCAATTTTCTACTGGTTAATTTATCTTTCTAACATTTCGTTCGACATTTTCATTTCATTTTATCATTTTCAGCTTCATTTTCCCCCTTGCTTTCTTTCCTTGTACATTTGCTGTCTTTCGCTTTCTACTTGCTCTCCTTCTTTTTCTACTTGCTCTCCTTCTTTTTCAGCTTGTTCTTCATTTCATTTTCTAAACTTTCGCTCGACATTCTCATTCGTTTTTGTCATTTTTCAATTTCTTTTCACTTTTCACTACTTCCATTTTTACATTGCTCTCTTTCCATTTCTACTTTCTCTCTTTACTTTTCGTTTTGCTCTCTTTCGATAAACATTCTCATTCTTTTTGTCATGCATTTCTCTTTGCCGTCTTTCCTGTTCTACTTGATCTCCTTCTTTTTCTAGTTGTTTTTCTTTTCTATTTTCTAAACTTTCCATCAACATCCTCATTCTTTTTGTCATGCATTTCTCTTTGCCGTCTTTCCTGTTCTACTTGATCTCCTTCTTTTTCTATTTGTTTTCTTTTCTATTTTCTAAACTTTCCATCAACATCCTCATTCTTTTTGTCATGCATTTCTCTTTGCCGTCTTTCCTGTTCTACTTGATCTCCTTCTTTTTCTATTTGTTTTCTTTTCTATTTTCTAAACTTTCCATCAACATCCTCATTCTTTTTGTCATGCATTTCTCTTTGCCGTCTTTCCTGTTCTACTTGATCTCCTTTTTCTATTTGTTTTTCTTTTCCATTTTCTAAACTTTCCATCAACATTCTCATTCTTTTTGTCATGCATTTTTCTTTGACGTCTTTCCTGTTCTAATTGATCTATTTCTTCTAGTTGTTCTTCATTTCCTTTTTCTAACCTTTCGCTTGATATTCTCATTATCATTTTTCAGTTTCGTTTTCCTTTCCTTGTCTTCCTATTTTACTTTGCTCTTTTCACTTTTCTCTTCGCTCCTTTTCCTTTTCTACTCGAGATCCTCCAGTTTCTTTTTGCTGTCTCTCCTTTTCTACTTGCTTCCCTACTTTTTCTGTTTGTTCTTCATTTCTTTTTTCTTAACTTTCTTCGGACTTTCTTATTCTTTTTTCTCATTTGCAGCTTCTTTTCTTTTTGCTGCACCTCCTTTTCTGCTTCTTCTTCATTTCTCGAGATCCTTCATTTTCGCTTAGCTGTTTTTCCTTTTCTACTTGCTTCCCTTCATTTTCTACTTGTTCTTCATTTCTTTTTTCTTCTGTTGTTCACATTCTCTTTCTTTGTTATTCCTCAGCTTCTTTTCCCTTTGCTGCCCCTCCTTTTCTGCTCGTTCTTTATTTCTCAGATCAGTCATGTTGCTCTCTTTCCTTTTCTACTTGTTCACCTTTGTTTTCGCTTGTCCCTCTTTCCTTTTATACTTTCTTAACTGCCTTTTCTCTTTGCTCTCTTTCTTTTTCTAATTATTATTTATTTATATTTTTGGTTTTTTCTCCGTTGGATTTTCATATGGGTTCGTCGTTTTGTTTTCTTTGTTTCCCTTCTTTTTAACTTAATTTCCTTTCCTTATTAACACTTCTTCTTGTCCCATTTATGCTTCTTTGCTCGCATTCTATCGCTTTCCTTCTTTTAAAACATGGTGTCTTTCTGTCCCTCGAGTCGACATTCATTCCTATAATTCTTCATTCTTCCTTTTTTTCTTCTCTCCTTTTTATGTTGATTTAATTCTTTCTGGTATTTCCCTTTCAACACCGCTTCTATTTATCCCTTCTTCATCTTTTTAATCGTTTCATGTCGTTTTCCATCTATTCATTCCCGCTTCATTGCTTTATCATACATTTCTGATGCAATTTCCTTTCGTCAGTCCTTTCATATTTAACAATATTTTATAACCCGTATTTATCTTTTGCACGCTCTTAACGCATCAAAATTCTCATTATTTTATTCCATATTTAGCAATCTTCGGAATGTTTCTCTCTTTAGCGTTTTCAATTCTACTCGTCTCTATTCATTTAAATTTCAGCTCTACTCCGATTCCATAGCAAGGTTTTCTTTCATTTCTAATAAGTAAATGCAATAAAATAACGATAAACACTAACAAGTTACTCTACTTAACTTATGCGGCAGCGTGCCAAATGGCATTTTGGCTGCAATAATCCACGGATTCTAAAGTATCGGCGATATTTTTCGTGAATATTACTTGTGTCTATTTCCCATAATTCCCAGTCGTCTGTTTATTTTTCTGTCTAAAACATGTTCAATCAGAGTATCGGCCATTTCCGCTTTAATTGAATTGTGACCGTGAATATTATTACAATCCGATTAAAAAAAGCAAATAAATAAGTGAATACATATCGTTTTATTAAAATGCAGTATACAAGAAAAAATGTTTTATTAAAATGCTGTATACATGAAATGCAATGTGTCCCTAAATTATCTGTACAACCCCCACATTTTATTTTAGCTGCTTCCAGTGATTCGGAAAAAAAAATTAGCATACTATGATGGAAAAATGCCCCAAAGATAATAAAGACAATGTGTAATCTTCAAAATAATTGTTATTATTAAGTGGAAAGACCAAAATATTGATTATTAAATTATATTTTTAAATCGTTTAAGGACATTATTTACATTATTCGGGATGTTATCCTCATTTCCATTTCCATATTCACAACGCTACGGTCGTTTACGCTCCGGCCTTCTTCTGGAAGTTTTTCAGGACCCAGTGGATAAAGACGTTGATTAGATCTACTAACTAGACCCAAACAGATGTGAGTTCAATACCAAGTTAAAGCAGTGGAAAATCAAAAAACTTGGAGTGTTGGGTTAAAGGGAAATAACTAAGACATCGGTAAGAGGCATGGTTCTTTTCGAAAAGTGTTCGGTGGATGAAATAAAGTTTTTGGTTCGAAATATCAATCACCTGAAGAAGGCTGGATCGTACAACGGCCGAAACGTTTTGATTATGGCAATGAAGATGACGATAATAATCCGAATAATGTAAATAATGTAAATAATCATAATACAGAGATACAGACAAACCTTTTTAGAACGTTCGAAATTTTGTTAAATATCATGCTTTTGTACGTTAGCCGGAGAGGGGTTGCAAAGATGAATATAGGGAATTTTAGCGTCATTTTGTCGTGAAAAACATTGATTTCGAAATTATTGCAAAAATAAAATAATTGTCAGGTTTTATTGAAACTTTAAGGGTTTATTTAAGATAAATGAAATTACTTCATAAACGTTTCTTTCTTAGAAAATTTTGGTAATGAATATATTTTAACCTCTGTTACTTCCACTTAGTTAATTTTATTAAATTTCGACAAATTAAATTTTGAACCACTTAATGTTCATAATAGTTGTTATATACCGCACCTATGAACACTCATGGGTTTGTTCCAATCCTCATAAATACGTTGGACAATGTTGTAAATGGGAGTAGTAATAAGCTATCTAAGTAGTCCACCACTATCAGTGGTTTACCTACTTCATGCCGCTGGCGAGTATTGTATTTTGTTGATAATATGAATATTACCATTTCATTTTCAACCTCCATTTTGCTTTTTCCTCATTCGGTAACATTTTCTAGGTTGTAACATTAGTTAAAAGCAGAATTCCTTGGAGGATTTAAATCATTAATTTATTTTTGTAAAACATGTCCTCCCGTTACCAAAAATTTACTCTGAATCATAAAATAAAACAAGGCAATAAAACTAATACATCATTTAATTAGAAAAATCTTTTAATTGCATTTATGAATAAAATATATTGTGGGCACTGTAGTCTGACGAAAATAAAATTCAATGAATAATGAATTTTTACAACGATTGTTTTTCTATTTTTAAAATTAAATATAATAATTCTGTCTTAATTTTTATTGGTTAAGTGATATTATTATTAAGTAAAACTATATTTATTAATCATAAATGGAAAAGCTGCTTACAATTTAGCGAACACAAATAGTTAAAAAGTAATTTTGCATTTTGTCTATGTGTCTGTATATAACATTACTGATTTTTATAAATACGGATGTCCATAAACGACACTATCAGAAATAAGTGTGATAACTCTAGTAAATTTAAAGCCAGTGTATCTAAAATTCAATAAAACATTAGATAAGAGAGAATATTTTCCTAAATTTTTAAGATTAATGAACAGTTAAAAATTATATGAGAAAGGCACTCACGTTATATTCCTCATGTAATTGTTACATACATATCCACTATAGAACAAAATTAGATAAACTTCCGTCTGTCAGTCAAGATGGCAAACTGTCAAGAAGATGTTACATAAACACCGAGCGACCTATTAATTATTAATTAATTTCTGCGATATTCAAAGGTTAAAATAAGTATTATTTGTTTTGAATGTAATTAATTAAACTTTAAATCAGCTAATATTCCTCGAATAATGTTTCAGAAAAGTAGATTTTATCTTTGAAAGATTTTATAATAAATAGAATGACATCGTGATGACAGAAAGCTAAAACAACGCTAATATCCGCTAGTTTCAAAATTTCCAAACAAAAACTATTTCCAGTCAATTTAAATTAGATTTGAAATACAGAAAAATTATTTTGCTTGTAAGAAATATTAAAGTTAATATATTAGCCTAAAATGAAAATAAAATAAAAGCTTCAAGAAAAAAATTTCATTTTCTTAAAATAATTTTAAACATTGGGCATAATGTTTCTGGGGGGGGTACCTATATTGTATCCAGTAGAGTTAAGATATGTATACATGTTAATGAAATATTATCAAAACTGAAATTATTATATAGTTTCTTCGTATATAGTTATGCTTCATTTGTTCTTTTCAGGTAGATGTTAAAAGTCCTTATAATTTCACATTGTCATTTAAAAGCGGACCTTCATTTTTTTCCTTTCATAAGATTTCTCGAATAGTCAGGCCGTTAGACAAAATAAATGACAGTTAGTTATGTGCCATATGTGATACACGCTTAGGCGAACATTTATCTTTCGATTCATGAATGATGAGGCTGATTTTCTCCCGCAGTAAATTGCCATTTCGTTCTGCGGTAGAACAATTGCCACCCAAGTCTATAGGACCCGAACTGTCCTGTTATTTACCAATAGCTAGGGATGTTTCAAATAAACAAAGCGTCTACTCAAATATGGGTACCAGTTAAAGTAAGGTCTCAAGTGATAATATATATATATATGTGTGTGTGTGTGTGTGTGTGTGTGTGTGTGTGTGTGTGTGTGTGTGTGTGTGTGTAAGGCGAGGGCGCGTGTGGTTGCATCAATGTAGGGGGTATTATATGAGAAACGTTTTTGTATTAGAAATTTCATTATTAAAAGAGGTTATATTTTCCGAACGTAGGATAAATATTCTGAACCCGTTCAAGGTTTGTTCTATTGATGGTAGGGTGTTTTTTTTGTTTGTTTTTTCTGATAAAAGTCCTTTTCACACAAACATATCTCGGCACACTGAATCCTCAAAAAGAAACATTGTAATGAATGGAGAAATATTGAATAACAAAAAATTCTTTGTCATATTTAAAGAAACATGCATAAAATAAAGATTTCTCCCGAAATGCTTATATCTTTCATAGTCAGTTCTTATCTATCTATCTATCTATCTATCTATCTATCTATCTTAGTCCGTTCCTATCTATCTGTCTTAGCCCGTTCCTATCTATCGATCTATCTATCTATATATATATATATATATATATATATATATATATATATATATATATATATATATATATGTATATATATATATGTATATATATATATATATATATATATATATATATATATATATATATATATATATATATATATATTAGTTCTTTCCTATCTATCTATCTATTTATCTATCCCATTTTCTTTCATACTTTCTTTATCTATATATATATATATATATATATATATATATATATATATATATATATATATACATACACACACACACATATTTATATAGGCAAACTGGGTAAAGCACGACGGTTTCTCCTGGAACGGGGGCCCAGATTTGAATCCTGCCTGGGTGTTCATTTTTCTTTGATAAGATTACTTAAATATGTACGCTAATAGATGAAATAAAATAATATATAAATTAAACCGTGCGCTTATTCATATATGTGTACCCAACAGAAAGATTACTTAAATAAATAAATAAATAAATATATATATATATATATATATATATATATATATATATATATCGATTTAGGCGTTATTCAGAAATATTCACAGAAATTACAAAGATCTAAACCTACTTAGCAAGAATAATAATCTGAAAAATGTACTAAAAAGAAACAAAATAATTAAAAGCCCAACACCAATCTAAAAACCTAAAACACATATTAACCTCATCTATATTTAACCAATATACAATACAGGGTGTCACAAAATGCAACAAAAAAAGATGTGGGTTTTGTGACATCATTATAAAAGTAAACTCCTACAGTTTTGAAAACACCAAATCGACATTCATAATGAATAAAAATTTAAACTGCATCTCCAAAAATGTGATCTATGTACTCAAATGCGCAAAACGCAAGAAGTCATATACAGGTATCAGCCAACAATTAAACAAGTGGGTCTTCCTCCACAAAAGCAACATAAAATTACCAGACAACATAAAAGTATTTGTATCACAGCACATCTATAAATGTAACAAGGGTGAATTTAAAATTATGCTAATATATCAAACAGACAATTATTCTTACCTACAACTACAAAAAAAAACATTTCATAAACAAATTTAAACCAGAAATAAATAGATCATAAGCCCACACGCAGAAACCCACAATATGCACACATAAGGGCTAAATACAGTGGTCATACGTTGCCCATACACACGCACACACTCTCACGCTGCTATCTATTGAGCATGAATATGTGTACACATATTGGCAATAACAATAAACTATACACAGTCACGCGCGCAAAAACTACACAACATAGGAAGTGTATGTATGTATATGCACATATATATATATATATATATATATATATATATGTACATCTGTATACTAATTCCATATAATAAGACAGTCTGTATGTATGAAGAGGGAATGTACGTATACAGGCGCATACCGATATATATATATATATATATATATATATATATATATATATATATATATATATATATATATATATATATATATATATATATATATTGGCAAGAAAAAGACTGCTCACGGGCACACAGACGAACCCTGCACTGCACAGGAAGTGTGTGTATGTGTATACGTATGTATTTGTATGTGTATTTGTGTTTATGTGTGTAGATATATGTATATGTGTATACTAATTCCTTATAATAAGAGAGTTTGTATGTATGGAGTGGGAATATACATATACATACGCATGCTGACAAGAATGCAAAAAAATGAAAATAAATACAGGCGCATACCGATATATATATATATATATATATATATATATATATATATATATATATATATATATATATATATATTGTCAAGAAAAAGACTACTCACGGGCACACACACGAACCCTACACAGTAGAGGATGTATGTGTGTATGTATATATTTGTATGAGTATATGTGTATATGTGTGCATATATATATGTATATGTGTATATATGTGTATACTAATTCCTTATAATAAGAGAGTATGTATGTATGGAGACGGAATATACATATACATACGCATGCTGACAAGAACACACAAAAATTGAAATAAATCTGAAGACACACAGGGGTAATTAAAAGATAAGAATACAGATATCTTTCCTCGCCTTTTCTCGGACCAGTCTTAATTGTTTTATTACACTTTACGCAGAAGAATTTTTCCCTGTCAGTTCAAGCATTAACACCCAAAAAAGAGAATGCCTAACATCGAAAATGTTTAACATCGAAAAGCATAAGAAAAATTAATTCCTTTTAATAATATATGGAAACACCCAATCTTTGCCTGATGAAGGTGGCGAGACCGGAAACACGTGTAGCAAAATTATGGCAAATAAAGCATAATGCATTTTTTTAAAAATCTGCGGTTTCTCTCTTCTTTTTAATATATATATATATATATATATATATATATATATATATATATATATATATATATATATATATATATCGATTTGGGAAGCAATCCCCGTTTTATACAAGTTTCAATAAAAACGACTGATTTCAGTTTTATTTTAGTTATGTTACATCTTTTCTGGACATAAACTATGTAGAAATTTTCCGAATTGTCTGTGTCCGAGCGCTTTCGGCTGTACTTTAGCCATTATCAAGTATGACTTATTTTTACTTTTAAAGAATTGCATGGATTGTTTAAGTATTCATCTAAAATTAGAGGATTTTTTTTCCAAACACGGTCAACTCATTTTGTCCGTGTTCATAGTTGTTTTTATTTAGTGTCGGCCTTTTCTTTTTTATTAATAACTCTTCCATTATTTTTTGCCTTTTTCACATGTAGCCGAGGAGATAATATTTGTATTATCAATGACTATGTTACGGATAGAGATTGGTATGTCGCCATGTGTACTATTATGGCCGAGTGGGTAGAACATTCTCAATCTGACAATAAGTCTCGGGTTCGAATACACTGTTCCATAAAGTACATAGGAATTTTTAATTAATATAGGTTATCTGTAATTTGGAAATTGATAGTTTGTTATTGCTGTTGACGATGAGGCTAGCAGTTTTAATTATTTTATAGTAGATAATTTATGTAATTTTCTTTGTTTCAGTCGACTGGGGGTTGTAAATTTTTTATAATGTTTCTAAGGGAAGATTCATTCAGCTAATAGTGTGTATTTGATGTTTATAGAATATGTTAATGTTATTTTTTCATCTGTATTGTCCGTGTTGTTATGGGTTACTTTAGAAAGAAAATATCTCATATATATATATATATATATATATATATATATATATATATATATATATATATATATATATATGAGATTTTATATATATATATATATATATATATATATATATATATGAAGAAATATAGTCTTAAGATGTGTTATATTTATGGGATAAAGTGCTAAATATCAAAGATAGAGCGTGGGAAAATATAAAAGTGAACATTGAAGTCAACACTTAGAGGCGACAGGCTGTTTCATGCTAGACGCTTCGCCTCTAAGTGTTGACTTCAATATTCATATATATATATATATATATATATATATATATATATATATATAAAAGTGAACATAGAAGTCAACACTTAGAGGCGACAGTCTGTTTCATCCTAGTGCAATCGTCAGGCTGCCTGACGATTGCACTAGAATGAAACAGACTGTCGCCTCTAAGTGTTGACTTCTATGTTCACTTTTATATTTACACACCCTCTATCTAATGATATTGAGCACTTTATCCCATAAATATACCACACTTTAAGACAATATTTCTTCATATATATATATATATATATATATATATATATATATATATCACGAGAGAGAAAATGTGAGTGTTTTGGTGGGATGAATATTTTTGGTAGGACTTGAGCTTTTCAGGGACCCTATACACGCACTTACACATATGTACCTGTGTGTATCCATATATATATATACATACATATATATATATATATATATATATATATATATATATATATATATATATATATGTATGTATGTATGTATGTATGTATAAATGTATATATGTGTGTATGTGTGTGTGTGCGCCCGCGCGTCTGTGTGTATAGTGGTTTAATGTGTCTTTTGGCAACGTTATTTTTTATTTAATCATCTTCTATTAAAGTCCACCCTTACACAGTTTGTAGTAGTGAGATTCTCTTGTTTTGCTACAAGGTAACGGATGTTTGGTTATCGGAAATGGAAAAATGTTTGTAGTTATGAGTTCCATCATTTCCGACCATCATTGGTCATTTACACAAACCGACAATGATATATTTTGAGACCAAGGCCATAAAAAAAAATCTAAAAAGGGGATTAAATATAAGAACTTTGAGCCAAGAAAATAATATAAAAAATATATCCAATAAATAATAAACACTGAAAATCAGTCTGTCGCAAACGGCTACCATAACACATACGCGGAAAAAAATATTTATAGTTATATCGCTCCAACAACAAATATCAACAGTGAAATAAACGCAACACATATATATATACTAACACAGGTATATGTATATATACTGATGTCACCTATTTCATGAGTATATTACACTGGTGTATATATATATATATATATATATATATATATATAAATATAAAAGTGGACATGGAAGTCAGCACTTAGAGGCGACAGTCTGTTTCATGCTAGTGCAATCGTCAGTCTGTTTCATGCTAGTGCAATCGGAGTCGCCTGACGATTGCACTAGCATGAAACAGACTGTCGCCTCTAAGTGCTGACTCCCATGTCCACTTTTATATTTACACACGCTCTATCTCTGATATTGAGCACTTTACCCCATAAATATAGCACACTTTAAGACTATATTTCTGCATATATATATATATATATATATATATATATATATATATATATATGTGTGTGTGTGTGTCTGTGTGTGTGTGTGTGTGTGCGCGAGCGTGTATATATATATATATATATATATATATATATATATATATATATATATATATATATATGTATATATAAATAAAAAGGAAAGAACAGTAAGATATAAAATCCGGTGTTCTTATAGATATTTTTATTTTTACACAATAGTGCTCTATGTAAATTTAAATTTACAGAGCATTAATATTATAAATTAATAGATTTAAAATATGGTTTTACCGCTACACAGTGATAACCATGTTTCAGAAATGGAAGCTAAAGCCCCTGAATTTAATTTTGTTATTAAACCAAAGGCATTAGTTCCATTTCCTCATCAAGCGAATTTTGGACTCCAAAATATGTGTGTGTATGTGATATTGTGTTCCTGTATGTGTTTATATATATATATATATATATATATATATATATATATATATATATATATATATATATATATAATACATTTATATTAGTAATACAAGCTCGTTTCAAGAGATTACTGGCGGCTGTGCAACTGTGTGCTGAACAACAGGAAAAAGCTCAGTCCCTCCTCGCTTCAATCCTATTTAGTGTTCTAACATCTTCATCAGATAAGGTTGAGTGCTTTGTTCGTAAGTTCTCTTCCAACTCCACACTCGACTCATCTTGAGGAGCCATGTCTGATTTCTGACCTAGAACGGAGGATCTACTGAGCAATATGTGCATAAACCCGTCATTGGTTTTAGACCTCATTTCAAAACTAGACTAACACAAGGCAGGAACATATGGCGTGATCTCTGCCGCTGTCCTAAAGAAATGTACTCCTGAATTGGATCCAGTTCCCCTTAAACTTTACAACAATTGTCTCCCTGCTTTCCACATTATACACTGTATTTACTGTTCTTAAGAACGATGTAGAACACCCATAACCTTAAAATAATCGCCCTATTATTCTCTTACCCCTTTTCGAGAAAGTATTCGAGGCTCTCATCAATGTTGAAGTGGTTGATTATCATACTTCTCACGACATCCTCTCGGATAAACAATGTGGCTTTAGAGGACGCAGTTGATAATTTATTGTTTGCTACGGTCGCCTCAGCTGCTGAACGGGGAAAAGATACGGACCTTCAAAACTTATAAGAATACTGCTTCCCCAAACACTTGTGGCATATCGACTCTGGCACAGGACTGGATGAACAGGAGTAGAATAGATTTCCAAAATTAACATTTGCACCGTGTTGAGGCAGCAGTAATACGTTTTATGGATGACTCACAAGTGACTACTAGAACTGTGATACTCAAGAAACGAGAATATTTTAAGTGAGCGAATGTTATATAGGAATAAAGTGTATCTGTCAATACTGGAGTTTGAACACAGATCACCAGAGGTCAAACAGAGGCGATCCAGTTTTGAATAAGTAGATCACGTGATGATAAAGGAAATGTATATATGGCAATTAGCATCTAATTGATCACTATTTCTACACTATCCTCTATTACTATACGGGTCGCTATTCTCTATACCAG
Source organism: Acanthosepion esculentum (assembly GCA_964036315.1). Taxonomy (NCBI): domain Eukaryota; kingdom Metazoa; phylum Mollusca; class Cephalopoda; order Sepiida; family Sepiidae; genus Acanthosepion; species Acanthosepion esculentum. The sequence goes on from OZ038491.1 coordinate 67,432,632, forward strand.
AGGTTCTCAACAAGGGGTAAATTTAACCCTAGGGGGTAAAAAATTATATAGTCGGGGGTAAATAATTGAAGTACATGATAATTTTTTAAAAATATTTCAATTAAATTTAATTTTGTAAAATGAGAGAGATCTACTAATACAGCGGATAAAATGAATAATTTTTTTTATTAATCACTACAAACGTTAATAAAAATACTGAATTTTATACAGAGAACTAACTTATACTAAAAAATTAGTAGATTAGTACTAAATAAGAAATCAGTATTTTGAGTGTCGCTTAGTATTTTTTTTTAGTCACAGTATTGTGACCAAAAAAAAACCCTTAGTATTTTGAATGAAAAAATCATTCATTCATTTAGTCACGAAATTGTACATGAATGCTTTATGATGGCTATGAGTTTTTTGTATGGGAGTAGGGGGTAAATGGAGAAATACATAAAGCCGAGCGGGTCAATGATGGAGGAAAGGTTGAGAATGGCTGCTCTATACTATTCATTATACTATTTCTCAGTACGGATCCCTATACGGATTTTTATTCGAACCACTATGCGGTGCTTACTATTCGAGCAAGTATTATCGAGTAAGTACTATTAGTGCGAGTGTTATTCTAAGGCGTCTGACACCAGTATTGTTCAACGTCCTTACTATAGTTTTATCTGCGATTACAAATTACCTACTACAACGAGCACTACGAAAGTGACAACGAGTATTCGTTTACATTACAAAAGTAACAACGGGTGTTCGTTGACATCACAAAAGAGATGAACTACACAGAACAGTGGAAACATTACAAACCAGAGGAAGTATGGGGGTAGTACCGACGATTCCGATTTAGGTAAGAAACAGACTGTTTTTCTGTCTTGTCCAATAAGAAGATCTGGTCATAAGGTGTTGTCCGGTCTAAAACAGTCATGGGCAAACTGCGGCCTGAGGTTCCACATGAGGCACGTTTGGTCTTTCTAAATGGCACGCTTAAATTCATAAGCTAAATAACGTTGTTTAAAATATTATTTTGTTTCATTCTCACTTGTTCACTCACACACTCTCTCATACATAATCACATGTATAAACAATAATTAGCTACAATCTTTTTTGAATTTTGTGTTCTTTCGGGGAACTAACTTTGCCAGTATTTTAAACAATTGGCAAATTTTATTAAGGAAGATCGTATGTGAAAACATCTTTTGCTTTTGAAACATGTCTCTTTCTGGTTGTAAAGAAGTTGTTTATAAGAATCGTTTTCTCTAAAGGAGAATTGTTTTCATTTTCAAATGAATACATTAGAAATAAATTCATGCAGCGATCATCAGAGATAATATTATACCAAGTCTTCAATTTTCAATTATAAAAAATATTTTCTAAAAAATAAAACTTTTCTGCCATTTCTAAGGTATATGCTTAGGCATATGGTCTTCTGTAGTTGAAATAGCTGGGGTGCCTACAACGAAAAATTACTTTTAATCTTTTTAATAGTGCAGCCAGCCTTCTGGCAAGTCATAGAGCATGCGGCCCACTGCTCGAAAAAGCTTGGCCATGCCTGGTTTGAATATTTATTTTCGGGCAATCTTTCTCTTATTTGGTGAGACGATATCCGATTATCAAAGACTCACCTTCCCGGACTTAGTGTCTTTAATGCCTGTATGTAGTGTTCCAAGTTTTCTTCGTGATGTTACCTTCTAGCCGAGAAAATGTGTCCAACGATAATGGCGTTTTCCTTTACACGAACATTTATCTAGTATGCCAACGCCAGTCTCGTAATTCCCACAGGAAGAAATATTTGTATAAATACGAGTGGAGAAAGTATATTTTACATGGGCTAACTTCTGTGTTCGATATATTCTCGTGAGAAAAGACGTCTCTATCACTGAAAAAGAGCTGTCAAATAAAGTTTTCCAGTGGTTCCACATGTCAGTCGTGTTAGGGTCAGATGCATCAATGAGCAAGCGGTCGGATTTCAGATACCTGTCCATAGGTATAGTTGAATAAACTGTAAAAAACCAAAGGCGGTATGAGCTTTAGGTTAAAATTTATTCAACTATAACACAACTCTGGCAACAAAAAGAGTGAGGCTTATTGTTTTTTTTAACTGGCCCATGGGAAGACAACTATGGTAAGTTAATTTCTCTTTATTAAGTGTAGCGTCATTAAGATCAAAGTTGTTGTTGAATTTATTTCTATATATGAAAAATGCATTTGATGAATTGTTGTGTACAATATCCCTTTTATGTTCATAGATACGTTTGTTTTAATTTCTGCAAGGTTTCCCAATATAAGGAGAAGTGAGGAGCAGTTTTGAACAATTTGTGTATATATATATATATATATATATATATATATATATATATATATATATATCGGCTTCAGAATTATTATTGTCATGGTTATTTTTGTTTGTGATTATATCCATAATGACTTTGGATGTGGTTGTAATTATTTCGATATTGTTAAGATTAGATAAATTGTTTTGCATATTAGATGTTAAAGTGTGTGTAGATATTATCATATGTCATTGTTATTGCTGTTAATAATGTCACACACATATATATATATATATATATATATATATATATATATATATATATATATATATATATATATTGATGCATGTTTCATTAAATAATATAGACAAGTGTGTCTATTTATTTTATGTAAATTATTTTCATATCGTCTGATGAGCTTAATAACATTATCATTAAACGAAGAAAGAAAATCACAATAATGATACATATTTTTTAATCGTGTCTAAGCTTTCGGCTTGCATAATCCATTATAAAAGATGACAATTACATTACAATATATTAAGCAATACGCGGACAGTGATGCTAGTATGTTTCTGTTTACATGGAAGATTTCCAAGCAACGACAAAATCATGCATATAAGACGCTGGAAGCGAAAATCGCACCGCATCACATGACGTCACACATGACCACGCGAGAGTGAATTCAAGAAGTATTAAGTATGGGAAGCTGTTGGTATAAACCAATGCCTTCTGTTACCAATTATAGGCATTTAAGAATATTTTGGGAGATTCCATAGTTTATTTTGTTCAGGTTAGGTTTCAACTCTTTTATATATATAGCTTCAAGAATTTTTAGTTTTTGTTTATTGTTTTCATATATTGTCATCTGTAGTCAGACTGTTTCGCTGTATCACAGTTAATCATTGTGCCTAGACGTCCGGCGTCAGTCGGAGATTTTACCCCTAAGTTGTTGGCGCACGACAGGGAAGAAGGTGAATTTAAGCGTATTTATTTTTACATAATGTAAACATATTTAAACACGGTGGGTGAAAAAACCTGGTTAGCAAAAATTTCAAATAAATTGGCATCCGAGGAAAAATAGAAAGAAAAGGATCAAAAACCACCGAACAGGGCGAAAGAAATCGTCCAGTACCTTAAATAATAAACGTGTCACTAGGTCGGTATCTCAGTCCCACCTGAAGAAACTGTTAAATGTAGCCGTCTCCTCTACTCCAACAGTTTCATGTCTCGCATTTTCCGTCTGTGGAACTTCTTTCCTCTTACTTGCTTCCCTGATACGTATAATGTCCAACTATTCAAATGCAATGTCAGTCGACATATCCAGATGTCTTGATCTATAACCCGTCTTTTTCTTTATCCTTTCCTCTTTCACGCCTCTTTACTCTCGCTCACACTTTCTGTAACCCCGTGCGTGCTAGTGGCAATCCCGCCTTGATTGGGGTGAAAAGTTTTAAAAAATATCTGGTACAAAAAAAAAAAATCAGTAAATAATACGTTAAAACAAAGAGTGTTCAATACATTAAATATAGCAATGATAAAGTAAATAAATCGTAATGAGACATTTACTACGTACCAAGGTTTCACCCCATAGGATCATCAGGGGGAACTGGCTAAAGAGGAATTAACGAGGAAGAAATTTATTGATAAAATTACTGGAAAAAAAACTAAAATTAGCAAAAGCTTAAAAAGATATACAACATATATTTTTAGCTTATGCTAATTTTAGGTGTTAGCCGTAATTTTATCAATACATTTGTTCCTCATTAATTCTGCCCTAGTCATTTCACCCTGATGCTCCCATGTTGGTAAACCTTGATAGGTAGTACCTGGCTCATTAGGATTTATTTATGTTATATATATATATATATATATATATATATATATATATATATATATATATATATATATATATATATGAAGAAATATAGTCTTAAAGTGTGCTATATTTATGGGATAAAGTGCTCAATATCAGAGATAGAGCGTGTGTAAATATAAAAGTGAACATAGAAGTCAACACTTAGAGGCGACAGTCTGTTTCATGCTAGATGCAATCGTCAGGCCTCTAAGTGTTGACTTCTATGTTCACTTTTATATTTATATATATATATAACCATTTACTCCTGTCTCGATAGTATGCCTAATTAGATTGATACCGTCAAATTGGCAGATCATCTCAATATATATATATATATATATATATGTGTGTGTGTGTGTTTGTGTGTCTGTGTGTGTGTGTGTGTGTGTGTGTGTTGAACAATATAGCCGTATTATGTCTGTATATTATTATAATAATCCTTTATAGTTTGCTGATTATCTTCTTTATATCAAGTTAAAATTCATCAAATAAGACACCCTAGTTTTTGTCAACCCAAGTACTTTCGATATCCTGTGAGCTCATCCTCAGGTGTGAACTGCGAAGACAAATTTAATGTCACTGTAATCGCTATGACGGTGGTTTTGCAAACAAGCGTCAACGTACTCTGTTATAATTATTTCAAAATTTCAAATATATCCGCTGCATTTTTCCGCATTTGTACCATCTCTGGTTAGCTCCCTTACATCTAGGACGCTTATTTACAAAAGAAAAAAAAACACTCATAAAAAAGGCATTATATGCCTGTTTTATTGATTTTATTTCCATTGGTATTGTTGTTAATAATGCCATTATCTAATATGTGCTTCACGTGGGCAACATGCATCTATGAATTCATATTAATCCCTAGCTAAAGATCTCAACTTGTGCTGCTATTCAACACATACACCGGAGTTTACCAGTGTCTATTTGCGCGAAAGAGAATATCACATAAGCGACGGGAATTCGAAATTATCGTTTGGAGAAACTAAACATTACATTATAAGCATACACATTACACGTTACCATCCAATTATTCTTGCAAATATCGAAACATAAAATATTTTCTTACGCAGACACTTGATAATGCAACGGCGATGGCAGCTGTTTTTTTTCTCTGATATAAGCCATTGTTTATGAGTACGTTTAAAGTGTATTCACTATGACTTGCTGGAACCACCAAAAGCTATGACATTTCTAAGCTATAGACTTTGCTTAGGGCAGTGTACCTCTAATTAAGTTGAGTTCTTAGATTGTTGTCTCATTAATAAGAATAAGGAAATTGAGTTGTTTGTCATCATACATTAGATTGAAAAAAAAATTAGCAATACCTACGGGCCACGGTACTTAGAAATAGACAATTTGATATCGTTCCAAAATTTTTAATTAATATAAGCAATAATTTTCGTTACTAATTAAAAAAAAGCTTGTGTAATATACGTTGCACACAAACCATACATATAAACGCACTCACACACACAAATATATATTCGAACAGCGGGTTAAACAATGAAGACTTCGGCAATTTTGAATGGATTTATCTCGGAATAGGAAAGTGGAAATTGTGGCGGTTATGCTGAATTAAATGAATCAAGGTTAAAGAAAACAATTCCCTCTATATGTGTATGTATGTGTGCGTGTTTGTATGTGTGTGTGTGAGAGAGAGACAGAGAGAGAGAAAGAGAGAGAGTGTGTTTGAATACCGTAACCGTTGTCGGCAGAGAAAATTGGATCGACGACACGAAATATTTTCTTCTACATCAAGCTTTTGTTCGACTTGCACGCACAGAAACACAAACACATATATATATATATATATATATATATATATATATATATATATATATATATATATATATATATATAATTGGCTCCTGAAAAATTAATTTCGGTTGAGCTCTTTGACTTGAGGTGTGAGTTTGTAAACAGTGACTATTTAAGCTTATATAGCATGACTCTTCGGCAGAATTGAGTCACTGTCAGTCACTATGTCTAAATCTAAAAATAAACACGCTAAAATTCACCATCATCCCTGCCGTGAGCCGACGGCTTAGTGATGGATGTTCCGACTGACGCCAATTCAGGACGTCTAGCCACACTGACGAGCTGTGAAACAGCGAAACCTTCTGCCTATATATATATATATATATATATATATATATATATATATATATATATATATATATATATATATATATATATAATTTAAATAAAAACAGATTACTTTAAGGTTCCATATAATAAATTATTACACCACAGCCCTTTTAAAGGACAGTGGATCATCAGATTTATTTCCAAATTTTGAAATGAAATGTTTTTTTTCATTTCAACATTTGGAAATAAATCTGATGATCCACTGTCCTTTAAAAGGGCTGCGGTGAAATAATTTATTATATGGAACCTTAAAGTAATCTGTTTTTATTTAAATTATTAGCTCTGATTTACATTGAGCTCTCTGGATTCTATCCTCATTGGGTCTTCCCATACGGATTACCTAGTTTTTCGTAAACTATATATATATATATATATATATATATATATATATATATATATATATATATATATATATATATATATATATACACATACACATATATACACACAGACACACACACACACATAAATTTATGTGCATATATATATATATATATATATATATATATATATATATATGGCATCCGAGGAAAAATGGAAAGAAAAGGATCAAAAACCTCCGAACAGGGCGAAAGAAATCGTCCAGTACCTTAAATAATAAACGTGTCACTAGGTCGGTATCTCAGTCCCACATTTTCGCTGACGAAACACAGACACAGGGTCCTATGGGTAAATTTTTGCCATGTCATAATTTTACATATATATATATGTATATATATATATATATATATATATATATATATATATATATATATATATATATATATATATATATATATGTATATATATATATACACACACAGCGTTCAATGACTAAATTGCTGCCACGTTATATTTTTAATCTCACTTATGCACGTTGTTTGTTTTTGATTTTGTCGACCGCAGAGTATAGTAGGGCCAGTTGGGCACCTGTGAGTAAAAGAGAACCATGAAGCCATTCATGCCGCCATTTTGAAATATATAACAAGCATTCAGATACACTTTTAATGATTAAGATTATGTTCGAAATTATGATCACTTATCATCCCGAAGTGATCAAATATTTAAAACAGCATTGTGAAACACACCAAAATTCTATTTACGGCTTTAAGGGTTTTTATTCTTTAATCATTTGGGTATAATATGTGGTAACCACAGAAAAGAATCGCTTCAATATTTTCCTTCCTGCAACTGAATGTTCAAATTGATCCAACACGAGGAAAAAGCACTCAGCTATCGTTAACACCTAAAAGGACGTTCCGGAACTGCTAAGCTACTGTTACAGGCTCGGTTTATCGTGATATTTTGCAACCTTACCTTGAAACTCACATACTTGCAGATTGAACAACTATCCCGTTCAGTTTTTAACACGATAACTCTACTGTCATTATGCCAATACCTGGATGGATGGGGGATGATGGATGGATTAATGGTGTGTTACTTTTCAAGAAAGTGGATGTGTGTTGACGTAATGGTTCATGGATGAGTTGGATCAACATATCTAAGTCTTTTTTGTTTCTTTTCTTAAGATTTTTATTAAAGTTCACCTAATATAAGAATTCAGAGCTACTCATATTAGAATGTTAAAGGAGATTAGGGAAATTAATGCAAGCGGAGTGGCATTTGGATTAATCTTGTTCAACACTTCTGATCTAACGATTTTGATCATCCTTATTATTATTATTATTATTAGTAGTAGTAGTAGTAGTAGTAGTAGTAGTAGTAGTAGTAGCAGTAGTAGTAAAAGCAATATATCCATGTTTGTTCCATTTTTAATTCTTTTTTATTTTGAAATGCTCATTACATATTTCGTACCTTCTGTCGTATTTTCCTTCAGCCCATAATGATGGCGGATCGTTAACACATTTATTCACACACACACACACACACACACACACACGCGCGCGCGCGCGAGCCCGCGCGTGAGTACATGCGCGTAAGCGCACACATATATATGTTTCTATATACATATATATATATATATATATATATATATATATATATATATATATGTTTTTGTGTATATATATGTTTGTATATATATATATATATATATGTGTGTGTGTATGTAAATGTTTAATATATATATATCTGTTTTTATATATGTATAAATATACAAACACCTATATGTATGTGTTTGCTTATATATATATATATATATATATATATATATATATATATATATATATATATGTGTGTGTGTGTGTGTGTGTATATAAATATGTACATATATATATATATGTTTATATATATACACATATATATGCGTGTGTGAGTGTGTGTGTATATTTTTATACATGTATGTATGATTATCTGTAGTCTATAATTTCAGGACTCCAAGATTCTAAATTGTGCAAACTATTTTCTTAATGACAGCATCAGGATTATAGATGTCTTTGCGCGTGCGCAAATAAATGCTAAGTTTCATCCTTTAAAATCCAATAGATAGTAATCACCGGATAGCGCCTTCGCTATGTTATTTGGAATTCTTTACTCTGTCAAGTAAAAATATTAGAACCCTATTAATAATATCGCTGGTAGGTAATCTGGAAATGCCCTTGAATTTAGATGGGATATATCTATTTTTTGGGGTTTTTTTTATGTGTGGACGGGTGTTCTTCTATATTTTCCCGCCCACGTTATGATCACCATTTTCTATTCTCCACTAGTTACATACCAACCCATTTTCGAGTTTCAGACATGAATTGGCGTTTTTATCACCGTTAAGCGCATACTTTTCTAGCACTGAAACCGAATATTTTAATACAAAATTCTCACATATTTTATGTGTGCATTTTTGTAAGAAACAAAATGAAACTAATTAGATAAATTTTCTGCATGTTTATTAAAGTGTGTATTTATTAAAGTGGTGGTTTGTCTATTTAGAAATATAGAGATTTTTCCTAAACAAACAAATCTAGGAGTGGGAGAATGATCATTTCCATTTGGCATGACCCCTGGAATGAACTGGAGATTGCATTCATATATATCACCGTTCAGTTTCGACACAGATATTTGGGTCTAGGACGACTGCGGGCTGGAACCTGTGATTTATGACTTACACTGCAGTGAGAATCTACCCATTGCGTGTCGAGAGAATAGTGAATGCGGCCATTAAATATATATTTTTAAAAATAAATCTCAACACTGCATTCGATCCCGACCATAAAACCAATGTTTTTTTTCCTCTTCTTTTTTTTTAAGCATATCACCCCATGCTAGGTGTGAGTGCCACTAGCACGCAAATGGGTTAGAGAAAGTGAGAGCAGTGGTAAAGAGGAGTGTTTAAGGAAAGGAGATAGAGAGGGACGGGGATCAGGATCAAGGCATCAGAAGATGTCGATGGATATTACATTTGAATAGTTATAGGTTATATCTATCAGGGAAGCAACTAGGAGGAAGGGAATTCCACTGAATGGAAGTGTGAGATACGAAGATGTTAGAGTAATGCTTTCGGGGTTTACATCGGATTTGCATAGAGAATCTCTGACAACTTTCAGCAGGAAATAGAAGAATTATTATTATATACGTATAATTTCAAGAATAAATGCTGTGGCCTGTTAGGGGCCAGAAAGAAACACACGGAAAGAAGAAGGTAGATTGTACAAGTGTATTGAAATAACAGAACATATATACAAAATAAGAGGGTTATTAGTCAACAGATAGAAGTGTCCTTCCGAACAATCAGGTTACACTACGTCCCGGCTGCCTGCTTAGGAAGTCTCGCTGTTTAGTATTTATGAAGGAGGAAGAGTTCATCCTAATGTAGATAGGTCAGCATAACACTAAGTAAAAAAAAATATCTGCATTTTCCCGATGAAATATATTTAGCTTTCCTCTTATGCGTGCTTATCATTGGTAACTTTGTGGTCCCGTGATTGAAGTTTGAGCTTGATAGCGCCAGTTTTCTTGCTGGTGTTATAATGTAAGCGTAGCCGCTCCACTAGCAGTGTATATCAAGCCGGAAGAAAGAGCTGCGGTCCTATTTCTCTTGTCGTAAGTTGTGTCAGGGGCTGAAATTTATCGGGGACTTTTGGTACAATACGGCGACAGTGCACTACAGCATAGATGTCTGTATAGGTGGATCAAGAATTTAAAAAATGGCCGGACAAGCGTGACGCACGAAGAAGGAAGTTGACCCCCGTAAATCACCACCAATGACAAGAAGATTCAGCAAGCTCGAGAGATGGTAATGGCGAAGTGGCGTATGATCATCGATGAAGTAGCATGTTCTCAGCAGATTCAGATCACTGATCTTTGTTCCACCTTGCCAAAACTGCTAGCGAAGCGACCATGTTTACACTGGTACAATAGAAAAGAAAACTGTCACGATCAAGCTGAAACATCGATCACAATAGTACCGACTATAAACACGCATGCACAGAAGGCAGTGTAGCAAGCCTAATGAACGTTATGGTGAAAGTGCAGATAATTTTTTGGCTTACCCACGAATATATCTTACTATAATTCCGCTTGTTCCTTCGCTCGTGATTTATTCCGCACGTTACGCACTTAACAATTATATGGAGGAAGGTTACATGTATCACGGAAACGATTTATTTTTCACTGTATTACATTTTTTGAATAGTACGGGATGCGGCAGAAATACCTTACAGATTTTTAAGGTTGGCAAAAAGGTCATGGTCACTGATATTAAAAGAGTATTTCACTGTTGTTTAAACAAGTGACTATAGTTTTTATTCATTTTGTTTAAAGAATGCCATTCTCCGAATGGTTGTCTCTATTCTACGTACACTGTTGTAGACGATTTCTGAAGTTTTCTATCATCCGGAATATGTTCTGGGGTTCGAGCGCTTCGAGGTCTTCCAAACTGACCTTTTTATAAGTGCTGAAACTGTGGCCATGAAATGTGTAACATATAGTAATAACGATTTTCTATCAGGAAAAACATAATTCCGGACTAACATGAAATGAGCACGAAAAGCTGTCGGTGTTGCAATTACAGATTATCCAGTCTTCAAAAAAAATTTCAACAGCCAACGCAAGGTATGCATCAGTCCAAGTTCTGACGGTAATCGATGATATCGTAAAATCTGTTATGACATTAGCTAAATGAAGACAGCATTGGTACTTGCATAAGTTCAATAGCATCATAGAGGTGACAGTTTTAAATTTTGTAGGTATTGCTGCTGTATCCTGTATATATTAGGGTTCGTCAGTATTCTTAAATGTATTGAGAATGGCTGCATTCAATTGAATTATATAAGACGACTACATTTGCGATACTTACAGAGCTAAACCACTCACTTCCTCCTTGCACATAGTAATTATTGTTTATGTTCGTTATATGTGATAATCTGTACTAATGATATTTAATTAAATCAACTTTCTCACGAAAAGTATTGTTATTTTTATGGTAATTTACCCACGGACTCTCCAAGCTATAAATAGGAGCAGGTACTGCCTTTTGAAGAGGAAAGTTTCCAGTAGTCAGCTCTTAAAGTCGGACGGAACATTCTTGCTTTAACACTCTCGTTTGTATATATTTGTATTACTGTTAATATATTTGTTTAACCCAATTTCTCTCTTTTTGTCTTTTATTTCTAGCCCAAACAAGGCCACAACAATTATATATATATATATATATATATATATATATATATATATATATATATATATATATATATATATATATATATTATCTTTTCACCCAAGAAAGGCAGTAAAGCCACTAAAACGCAACTGGTTACTGAATGGGAAAGAATATAAGAAAATGAAAAGAAACATTATTAAAGAGATAGAAGGAAAAAAAACAGGCATTATGGAGATAGAAGAAAACGATTTCTATGTTTTTATATCAACGGTGATGTCAGAAGTTATAGACCAGAAATGAAAGGTAGGGTTACGTATTTATGTCATCATGTTTTATAGTTGATTACTTTCCTTAGTTAATTCTTTCATTAATGTCTTCATGAAAACTTTTCCGACTAAGTAGATCGTTTGAGTGGGCGACCCATATGCAGAAACCACCAACTACAATTTCTTTCTTTCGCGGTTCTTTTTCGTGTAATACTCGTACCATTTACAAATTGAAATCTGAAATTACAGCTAAGTTTGCGGAAATTGGCATCGAACTCTGCCAGAACGTGTGCCACTCTGCGCCTACTTGGCAACAACTGTGAAGAAGGGTACTTTGAACATTGTAAGTGAAATATTCTAGTACAGTTCCTTAATAATTTCCCTCGAATAAATGGTTATATAAATATGTCTTTCGTATATTTCTTTGATTTCTAGCAGATTGTACACTGTAATACAAATGGCAAACAAACAGACATAGCTAAAAAGAAATGTGGGTTGCTACATATAATCTGCAACTTATATTAGCATTTACTCTTTATCTTATCTAATATATTGAATTATCGAAACATGTAATTCTTGATGGTAGCACATGTTTTATTTTTACCATTATAATTTGAGAAGAGGTACTTCTTAATGGTTGCTGAACTTGGAGAGAAACAATCCGATTTGGCTCTGCGATAAGCTAGAATGATTTTTTGTATATTGAAAACATTTTTTTCAGAAATCAAATGTAAAAACCTTAAGCTTCTATGCCTTTTTTTCATGAAACTGAACAAAACTCATTTGCAGTAACAATGACTATTCCCTTAAACAAAAAATTCAAATTCACTCATCTAGGTGAGCCAGTATCCCGCGATCTTATTTTTAAAATTTTACAACAAAATATTTTATTCTCTGTCTACCAAACCATAGTCTTTTTAAAGACTTAACATTCTTTCAAACTATTATCCATTTACATCATTTACATTGTTCGGACGGTTGTCCTCATTATTATTGCTATATTCACGACGATTCGGCCGTTATACGCTCCGGCCTTCTTCAGGTGATTGGAATGTCGAATTGACCCCATTCAGTCCTCAAGTACTCATGGCCCAATGGACAAAACTGTTGGTTGGATCCAGTGACTAGACCTAAAGAGTCGGTAGTTCAATACATGGTTACTACAGTGGTGATTAAAAACTTGGATAGTTGAGTATATAACTGAGACATCCAGAAGAGGAATATCAAGTGGAACTAGAACAATCTACGCCGGTTGACGAAATACTGTTCATTTTGATATTCCAATTGCCTGAAGAAGGCTGAACCGTTCCAGGACCGAAATGTCGTGAATATCACAATAAAGATGATGATAAATATCCGAAAAAGTGTCGGAGTTAACTCCTCCTTAATTTTCTAATTGTTCACTAGGGAACGCTCTACCTACACTATATGTACTGGGAGATTTCTTGACTCGTTCTCTTTTTACTTTGCATTTCAGCGGACACATTTAAAAGATGTGATCTCTCGCAGAGATCTGCGTTTTGCCCACTTGTGGGGAAACGCCATGAAACACACACACGTACGACAGTCTGTTTCATGCTAGATGCAATCGTCAGGACACGACGATTGCATCTAGCATGAAACAGACTGTCGCCTCTAAGTGTTGACCACTATGTTCACTTTTATATTTACACACGCTCTATCTCTGATATTGAGCACTTTATCCCATAAATATAGCACACTCTCAGACTATATTTCTGCATATATATATATATATATATATATATATATATATATATATATATATATATATATATATATATATATAGTGTAACCCGGATATAAGAGAGTTGTCGGGACCGGAGAAGAAGTATCTTATATCCGGGTTTCTTTTATATCCGGGTTTGGTCTATTTTGTTTAGGTAAGTATGGCTCTAATTTGGAACCAGAAAAATTCTCTTATATCCGGGTTTCTCTTATATCCGGGTTACACTGTATATATATATATATATATATATATATATATATAGTCAAACCTAATGAGCCAGACACACCTACCAAGGTTTCACTTAGGCAGATCGTCAGATCGTTATATATATATAAAGTTTGGGGATAAGTGCAAACTCGTAAGAGCTTACAAAGTGCAGTTGAATTTACTAGCGTGCTAGCTTACTAGAATAAATTTTCATTCATTTTTTTTTTAAAACTAAAACTTTTATAATTTAACATACAAAACACTCCCACTATTTAAAAAAAAATATTAGAAAATACTAAAATACTGTGAGGATTTTAAAACGTAGTATATACATATATATATATATATATATATATATATATATATATATATATATATATATATATATTATATATATATATATATATGTACATATATATATATATATATATATATATATATATATATATATATATATATACAGAGAGAGAGAGAGAGAGAGAGAGAGAGAGAGAGATCACAAATGCAGAATAAATATGCCTGTGTGTGCGTGTGTTCGTGTCTGTGTGTGTTGAAGACAGTGATTCGAATAAATCAATGAATAATGACTTACACTAAAACCTCATATCTACGCCATGTTTTCCATCCCTCCTGCAATGCCGGGCCTGTGGTAGATAACCTTTAAAATCAACATCAAATGCGTCAGATGCGAAGAAGCCGACTACTTTCGAATTGTTTCCCCCTGCCGATGATATTTCTGTCGTCCAATCGATATCGAAAATAGAGCAAATTTGCATTTAATTTACATATCTCCGAAATACGTGTTACTGGCTCATAAACCACTCGGAGGCGAGACGGAAGCGTGGGGACGGAAATGAAAGTGACTGAGTGTCCTTACCGAAAAGCAAGAATATTTGGCAGTCATAATTGGCTGGTGTTCAAACTTTTGCCATGCTGATGCTCTTTCTAAACAGAACAGGGAGTAATCATTAAATAGCGAGGCTGCTATCGAATCGTAGTGTAAGTGAACGGATGCCAAATTATAACAAGATGTACCTTACCAAATGAAAATAAATATAAATTTGTGAGAATTGACGATAAAACTGGAAATAGGTTAGATAATACTTATGGGTATGAATGCAAAAGTCTTCAGTCTATTGTTAGTTCACACATCAAAGGGAGATAAGCACTGGTACGCGATATATCTGCAGATACTAGCATTGACTCAGAATCATGTAAATGTGTATTTACTTTTATATATATATATATATATATATATATATATATATATATATATATATATATATATGGGAAAATGATATAAAATATCGATATAAGATCAATTAAAAGATTTCCTAATTAAATAATATAGTTTTATTGAATTTTTTTAATTTACGATTCAGAAAAGATTTTCAGTAAATGGGGTTCCTGCTCGACAAAAACTAAATGAATACTAAAATTCTCTAATCAATCCTGCTTTTAGCTTATATAAATATGAAAAGGCTGAAATTTAAATTTCTCGAAATTTCCTATCATTAAATATGTGAGGTAACAGTTGTAAAAAATATTTTTACGAAGATTTTCTTTAAAAAAAAAAAAAATAATATCCTTCATTTGTAAATAAGTCCTGAAAATGTCATTAAAATAGGACAATCATTTGATTTTTGAAAGAATTTCCAAATCAATGTGTTTTTCTTTTACTGGGAAAAATGCACTAAAATAACCATAGTAATCACTGGTCGACCGCTGACATAAAAAAATTAAATTAAATTAAACAAAATTCCGAACTTGCAAGAAATAATTTAAAAAATGAATAAAATAATAAAAAATAAAAACTTTCTTCCTAATAATATAAAAAAAATTAGGATAAATTTTGTTTTTATTACATTTGGGGTCTTTTTTCATGCTACGCTGTTTCTTCATCGAATAAGTAGAGGTACCTATATAAGCATACACTCCGAATCGTGTAAACGTGTATAAAGAGTGTTCCAATAACTTGGTTCGATTTTAAATGTGAAATAAGTTAAAGCGTCTAATGATTTTTTTTTGTTTTTCTTTCAGATTTGACGGACATTTGGGCGATTTTATTTTTCACACATAATGGCCTTGACTTAAATAACATGATCCAATAGAGAAACACTGATTTATTTACTGCTGACTTTGATCCGTCTTAATGAAACACCCTTATATATAATCCGTCTTAATGAAACACCCTTAGAGCTGTGATTTAGCTGGATGTTGTACCCAAGAGATGTTAAGTATATCTCTCAGCATTTCAGCATCTGTATGTAGGCTCCATCAAGATCAAACTGTAGGGTTTTAGTTAACGTCCAAGCAGTGACATCATGCATTACAACTGTCTCTACAGTGGCTCGAAGATATTATCATCTAGGTTTTACTTTATCAACAAGACTCTATAGTCGATCCTCTGCAAAAAAGTTGACTGCCATATAGGATGACCGATACTATATTAAAGGGTGTTCCAATAACTTGGATCGATTTTTAATGAGAATTAAGCTTAAGCGCCATCGATTTTTTTTCTTTTTCTTTCAAATTTGGCGGACGTTTGGGCGATATTATTTTTCACACATAATGGCCATGACTTAAATGATCCAATAGAGAAATAAATAAATTTTCACCAATAACACTGATTTATTTACTGCTGACATTGATCCCTCTCAATGAAATAGCCTTATATATAATCCGCCTTAATGAAACACCCTTATATACGGGTAAACGATATACAAAAATAATAATCTCTAGATCATCCATGGTGAATTTACGTCCAGCAACATACAACATTTTAATTTATTTTAAAAGTGGTAAAAACGAACAAACAGAAACTAAATGAAACCGGTTAGACTATACACACAAAGAGCATATTTATAAGAGATAATATAGAAATATCAATTTAAAATTTCAGCGTCTCTTCTCCTTCATGCGCATTTGGAATCAAATTAAGGAGAAAAGGGAAATATCATTTAATCTGATGGAATCCTGAAGGTCAAAATTGTCAGATAAAAATTTTTTTCGCTTAGTCATAAATTTACACATACTTTTTTTATAATCGTTTCACCGCATGTAAGGCGATAACGCCACTAAGACGCAAGGAGGCTACAGGAAATGAAAGAGACGGAAATTATTTTAAAGAGACAGGAAACCCAGTAAATTTAGAGTTTCAGAGTTTCTGATTTGAAGCAGAATTTAGAAGGAATCGGAAACACAATCCTAAATAGGTTAGGGGGTTAACTTTGTTTAGCGGTATATCAACACGTGTATGGGTCATTTAATGCTGAAATCTTAATAATTTGAACAAAATCTTTTGGATTCAAAAATATATTTTGAATGAGGTTGTATGCCTTCAACTACAGATAAAATGTATTGATTGTCCTTTTGCTATAAAATGTATTTTTGTTTAAATCTTGTATAAAAGCTATTGCTAGTCATTTTGCTTTAAATTTGTTTTGTTGTCTATTTTACTATAAATGTGTATTGTTGGTAATTTTTAATGTAAAGTATATCGTTGATATTTTTACTATAAAAATGTATTTGTTATACTTTCATAGGGTTTTATTTCTGGGACCATAAACATGTGATACCACCCCGGGTGGTCAAAGTGGATCTATTAGCAACAGCAATCAAACCTCCAATCACCCGATCAGAGGCCTTGCTGCCGAATGTTGTTTATCGTCATACCCAGGACTCTCCTAAATATGAAATAATGGATAAATCTCTACACCTGATCAAAAGTCCGGAAAATCATTTGAACGGCATGAGAGGTGAAACTATCTAACTCTATTGATATGTCTTTTTGTATGTGTGCGCGTGTGATTTTGTTTGTGTGTTTGTGTGTCTGTGTGTTAAATGCGTCATCATATCCTCGTCTCAATTTACCCTACATCAGTTGAAAAATCGAAAGCACATATATTTTAAATACACAGAAATTTATGATAAAAACAAAGACTCCGGAATTTTTAATGGTCATATTTTTACGAAGAACGGCTAAAACAGTAGAATATCTTAAAAGATTTCTTTTAAACAACTAGATAGGTCGTTTGCTTGATTTTGTTTAGCGGCATACCAACTTCTATGGGATATTTAGTCTCGCAAATTAAATATTTTTAATATAATTTTATGGCTTCAAGCAAATATATTTTGAACGTAATTTCATGCATTCAACTTGTGATAAAATATATTGTTGATAATTTTACTATTAAATGTATTAATTATAATTTTAATATAAATATGTACTTTTGGTAATTTTTTTTATATAAAATGTATTGCTAGTATTTTTATAATTTCATAATGTTTTTCTGGGGGGTTAACTATTTGCCCATAGCTGGGACAATAACAGGTGCTACCACCCCGAAGCAGGTTGGACCTCGAAACAACAGCCATAAAGTGTGGGTTACACGCTCCTGAAAACCACCAATCTCCCGATCAGAGGCCCTGCTGCCAAATATAGTTTATCCCCATACCCAGCACTAAGCTATATAAGTTCAGCATTATCTACGAATAGATAATTATGTAACATTAGATTGTGTTTATTTGTATTCCTATTTTTATCATTAAATATCAATTCGCATGTTTATTATAAGGATATTTATTTTATATATAGACGTTTTCCAACATTTTTCGTGTTTTATTGTTTATTCCTGGTCCACTTCACTCTCAGAAATATTGGAGTATGCACGAGCGAACTCCAAGGCCAAAGTGAAGAGGTCCTTCGATATGAAGGGATAATAGGCATTAATGTCGAAATGTATGAAAGTGCAGTTGCCTTTATTTTGGATGTTAGTAAACCAGATGATAACATCAGCTGTGTTAATCCACTGTAAGAGTCCAAGGGTGTTATTTTTTATGGAGTGGTTGGTTCTTTCCAAGATGGTTTTACTGATTCTACCGATTTCTGGTCTAGTAGGGTTAATAAGCTTAGTTGCTGGCTTAGTTCTGAAATCGGATTTATGGTCTAACAAAACATAAGCTTCCTTAGTTTGCAGTTTACTGACCCGATCACTTATCCGTAGTTTGTCCGTAATTGAATTACTAACACAGTTAATCCTATCTATCTGGTTATTATTAGTGTCAAATTTCTTGTAGCTTTTGGTCAGACAATTTCTAACTAAGGTATCATAATCCTTAGGGGATAACTTATAAAAGTTATCCGCTTTATCGGATTTGACATAAATATCAAGATATTTTGAAAAGATTTCTTATATTTATGGAAGGTTAATCCTTTGACGATTTCTAGTAGGTCATATTCAAAACCAGACAATTCCTTAATTTTTGGTGCTGTCTTTAAACTTTTAAAACCATCATTTTCATGTTCATACAAATGGTCCTCGTCATGAAGAAAAAAGTAAGATTTCCATTTCATTCTTCTGATGAGGTTTTCTGTGTGTAGAGTTAAATGGAACATGTAACTCTCTATATGCCCCTTGTCTTAACGAAAACTTTGAAATAATGAGATTTAAAACTAAAACCCGTCACTTAAATCAAAGATATGAACTAACCGTTAACTGTAAACACTGCTATAAATTTAACTTACTATAGGGGTTGTAATACTTTCAACGATAATAATATGTCACTGTGAGTTTAATAGGTTATTGCTTCTATTACCTCCGGTTGATGTGGGTGTGTGTTGGTCTACGTGTACTGTGTTGTTCGTGTCTGCATGGATGTGCATGAGTGCGTATGTTTTTCCTGATATATATATATATATATATATATATATATATATATATATATATACATATATATATATGGTTGAATGGGTAAGTGTATATGTGTATATACGAATATATCTGTGCTTATATTTATATATTTATTTATATATATATATATATATATATGTGTCTGTGTATGTGTGAGTGTGTGTGTGTGTGTGTGCGTGTTTGCTTGTGTGTGAAGACAGCTATCATATATGTACTTGTCTGTGCGTATGAGTAGGTATGTTAACTTTCGTATATGTCTACATGTGGGTGTATATATATATATATATATATATATATATGTGCATTTATGTTTGCTTACATATGTGTATATGTGGATGTATATATGGGGATTTATACAAGCTTATATATATGTGGATGCATATGTGTATGTCTTCGTATATGTATATGTATGTATATTTTAGTGTCTTGGAATATATCGTCAATACTAATTAAAATCTACTTTTGTTTAGTAATGGTTTCATAATTGATTATAGACTTAAAAATCAACAATTGTGTCTCCTTACATTTTAATATTGTATGCACTTTACTGTCCTTTATCGTCACTAAGTTAATATTGTTACAATAGATGTAGGCTTACGCATGTATATGGCTCTATATTTGGTATATATATAAATATATATATATATATATATATACATACTTACATATATATATATATATATATATATATGTGCGTGTATGTGTGTATATATATGTGTGTATGTGTTTAAGTTTGCGTTTGTATGTGTTTATATATATCCGTGTGTTTTTATATGTGTATGTGTATATATATATATATATGTATATTTGTGTGTTTCTGTATATATATATATATATATATATATATATATAATTGTTTATTTAAAAATTATAACTTAAATATGTTATAAAATCACTACAAATTAGCAAATTTGTTTAAACAACATTTTTAAACAAAAAATAGCCATATGTTTAAACAAAATGGCTATTTTTGAAGGGATTTTATAACATATTTATGTTATAATTTTAAAATAAACAATTATATATGCTCTACTCTGTATTGAGGACTCTTTTAAGAATACTAATTTTTGGTTATGGGAATTTATTCCGTGTACACGAATCCTAGACTTGGGTATATATATATATATATATATATATATATATATAAATATAGTTTACGGTTTTGTTTGTTGATGAATTTATGTTTGCTTCTGTATGTGTATATATGCATATATGTATGCGTATATGTATGTGCGTGTATGTGTATATATGGATATATATGCGTGTATGTGTGTATGTATATGTGTGTATATGCTTGTTTGTAGGTAGGCTTTTCTGTGCTTCTGTCTATAGAGAAGAATGTGTGTACAGATATGCATTTAAAGACATTTATATTATGTTTAACGTTCTTTTTATAGATACAAGTATTTAAGCAAATGCTCTGTTTTATAATAAACAGTATTAAATAACATTTACCGGCCTGAATGTCCGAGAAATTTTTCATAGAAAATTTTCGCTCTCCGACAGGAATCGAACCTGTATCCTATACGGAACCATCATTTCGCGTGATGTGCCTTAACCTTTCGGCCACAGAGCAGCGTCTGGTTAGCAAGGTCGATTTTACTATCTTTAAACTTAAATCTTCCATGAATCTCTTCTATTCATATCTGCTCTAGCGTATCAAATGTAAACAAATGACGTCATATATTTTAGAATTGGACATAGCCGGACAATTTATTTAAAGACATTTATATTATGTTTAACGTTCTTTTTATAGATACATGTATTTAAGCAAATGCTCTGTTTTATAATAAACAGTATTAAATAACATTTACCGGCCTGAATGTCCGAGAAATTTTCATAGAAAATTTTCGCTCTCCGATAAATTGTCAAATTCTAAAATATATGACGTCATTTGTTTACATTTGATACGCTAAAGCAGATATGAATAGAAGAGATTCATGGAAGATTTAAGTTTAAAGATAGTAAAATCGACCTTGCTAACTAGACGCTGCTCTGTGGCCGAAAGGTTAAGGCACATCACGCGAAATGATGGTTCCGTATAGGATACAGGTTCGATTCCTGTCGGAGAGCGAAAATTTTCTATGAAAATTTCTCGGACATTCAGGCCGGTAAATGTTATTTAATACTGTTTATTATAAAACAGAGCATTTGCTTAAATACTTGTATCTATAAAAAGAACGTTAAACATAATATAAATGTCTTTAAATAAATTGTCGGGCTATGTCCAATTCTAAAATATATGCATTTATGTAGTTTTTGCTTTCTTTCACCTACTGTTATATTTTTGTACTCGTGTATGTGCACTAGTGCGTATATAGGTATATATAAAATATATTTTTATATATATTTGTTTGTTTGGGGTTTTCGTTTTTATATATTAGATGGTTTTATTTTTATGCGTATATATCTATTTTCTGTCCTTGTCTATCTGTGTTCATGTCCTTTCTTTCCCTAATGTTTGTTTTTCTGTTCTGTCCATGTTGAATTCTATCTATTCTCCCATTTTTATCTGTGTATTTGCCCGTATAAGTTATATTTTAATACATGGTTAGGATTCGTTTAATAACACTTTCAAACTTGAATATTTCTTGGTATGTTTATCGGAGTGTCTTTGTCAATGTATGTGTGTATATGTACGTGTTTTATCTATGTCTGTGTGTATGGTCACTTGTGTGTACCTTTCTTTCTGTATGTATGTTGTCTTTTATTTTTATTTTTTTTAAGAGGCGTGGAGATATTTCATGTCTCGTCGCTTTTTTTGTGTGTGTATATATCTAAATGCGTCTAAGTTTTTATGTATTATAATCTGATTGTGTGTGTATTGTCGCTTGCACGATGTCATCCTCCGCTGCCTCTGTTTATGCTTCACATGTATCTATGTTGTCTTGCAGTTCAGAGAAACATTTGATCTTAACGTTTATTCCAACTTAATTTCAATATAAACAAAATAAATAGAATAACATATTTATTTTTTTAAATTTTTTCCTCAGTAATTTTATAATTTTTAGCTTAATATAGATTTAATTTAAAATTCAAAATGGATAGTTGTTAGTTTGTAATTTCAAATTTTATCGTATAATTTAATATTTATTACTTAGAATAAATTCTATTTTATTCTAACCCCAACATTAAAGTATTACATAATTATTATAATCTTAGTTCGTTTTCAAGTTTTTTGAATTCTCGTATACTTGTATTTTGATTGGTCATTCCAGCTTATGTAACAGCGTTTCTCTTACATTCAACATCAAACATCATCACTTGATAAGACACGATAAGTGTTGAAAGAAAATGGCTATTTTGTAGTGATTTATAACATATTTATGTTATAATTTTCGAAAAATAATTATATATTTTTTTTAATTAATAAAACGAATACATGTGGATAACTAATATATATATATATATATATATATATATATATATATATATATATATATATATATATATATATACACACACACATTTCTTTTAATACGACTGACAAGTTTATTTTATTTAGTTTTTTATATAATTTCTCGTGCGATCTCATAATTTCTTTCTTTCCGGATGACAGATTACATAAAAATCTTCCGAATGTTCTTTTTATCCGAGCGCTTTCGGCTATACATTTAGCCATTTTCAAGGATTATATTTTAACTGTTAAAATTAGAAATAGTTTGCTGTATGTGTGTTATATAAAATGTTTCTTTTTTTTTTTCAAAACACAGTCAAGATATTAAAAAAATGATAGCTAAATAAACTACCTTGTCAGTCGTTTTTAATGTAATGTGCACGAATGAAGGATTGCTGCCTAAATACACACACACACACACACACACACACACACACACACACATATATATATATATATATATATATATATATATATATATATATATATATATATATATATATATATATATATATATACACACATATATATATATATATATATATATATATATATATATATCATAGGTTTTTTAGAGGTGCAAAAATTTATTATGAAAATAAAAAGTAAGACCAAGTTTACCCTTCTTGATTATAAAAATAAATATAAAAATGGACCAGCCGACCGGTTTCGCCCTCAAATAGTTGATTTCCTGTTTGATAATTCGCCTGACGTTTGATCAAAAATCATGAAGATGGTTTTGATTATTTTTTTTAAATGTAACCCCAAATACGTATTTTCTAAAATCCTAAACTAATCATATTATTACTATGATGTCCTGGAGCCTTTTAGGACGTTATGAAACGTTCTAGAATTTCCTGTAACCTTCTAAAACTTGTTAGAGCTTTCTATAAATTTATAAATCCTTCTAGAACTTTCTGGTAAAGTACGACGTGTATTTGTAGTCTTAACATCAGCGTGCAATTGTTTTTGTATAGATTAGGTGAATGGAAAATTTGTGATCAAATTTTTTTTGTTTCAATGTATATAAGCTTCCTGATTGAGCAACGATAATTGATTTTCTGAAAGATCTGCAAGTATTCGTTTTTAAGCGAAATGCACCATAAAAAAGTATTTGTACCACTGAACGAAACAAGAAGGTCTGGACGTTGAATCCTAGAAGATTTCAAGAATCGTATAAGAAAGAAGAACAGTTCCACTAGAAGAATAATGACTGACAAAATATAGCAGGATACCAGTCTATGTCCAAAAGTGTCGGTCAATATATTATTATTGGAACATCCATCAGTGTATGGATATAATATATAATGGATATCGCTAAAGATGTAAAATTTCTATGGCGAAATAAATTAAAACTCACAAATTTATCAACTCAAGTCATGCAATCAAAACTGCATCAAATGCTAAACACCTCCGATGAATGTGTAAAACGAGGAAAATATGATACATTGAATGACATTTTCGACAATACAAAAAAGTGTTGAATGGATGTGTAGCGAGGACAGACGGTTATATCATTTTCAGATCGAAATCAAAGTACATGTTGGATATAAATCTGGAAGGACTGCAAGTTCCCATACAATGCATCCATCCAAAGGAAGTAATGTCCTCGGAGCGATCTTCAATAACAGTAACAACAACAACAGCAACACATTTAACTTCCGAATCAGAGACCCAGTCAGAGAGTGAATATGAAGAGTTCTACATTTCAGAACAATCCAAGAAAAATAAAAGAATATATAGCAAAACCCAAATGTGAAACCAAATTAGTAATAACTTCATATTTATCAACTAGCTAACAAAGAAGTGTTTGTCAGCAGTCATCTCAAGATTGACGTTAAGGCACCTCAAGCTGGCATTTACAGATCCACTATTAAGGAAGGTGTTAAAATTAAACAAGTAATGAAGAAATCACTACACTTAGAAAACTGGTAATCTCCTTATATGTTAAACGAATTGACGGTCAAGAATATCAAGTGCATGTTCTGAAGAAGGAAAGAAGAGTCTTTAAGTTCGAAGTATTAGATCTACGCAATAGAAGAGCGGATATTGTTGTCAAAGTAAAAATACCCAATCTTGAGGAATACGATTTACGTAAGAGTGTGAACATGATTGTTGCGGAGACTACTAATGTGAACTCTGGAAACAAGAATGGGATTGTGATTTACAAATGCTCAAAAGAAAACAGGAAGAACAGCAATTGGCTGCAAAATACCATTCTTGACCGTTTGCTTAATGGAAAAAACAACTGATCGCTCAATATCGAAGATCTGTTTATCGTGAACTTGTCAATAATTACAAGAAGAATTCTCGAGAAAGAAAAATATACCGAAACAGCAGGATGGCGTGAAAATATGAATTTTTTATTTCCTTTAACGCGGGCTTTTCGCTTATGGTAGATTTATTAAAATGAGGTTACAAAAAAGTACCTAGTTTAAGTTGTAGTGGACCGTGGGGTGAAGATGTGAAGAACACACGTGGGTAAAAATTTCCTGCTAGCCGGTTCAGCTACATGAGCATGTTGGACTTTAATTAAGTCCAAATAAGACAAAGAAAACAAACAAGACCGATATATATATATATATGTAAACAAATATATATATTAATAACAAGTTAAAAAGACATGGACAGTTACATAGAGTTTGTGTGGAGAAATTATGTGTGTGTGTTGTGGTGAGTGTTCGTACGTACGTGTATTGTTCTTAGCCTGTTTCCAGAATTTGGGAAACGCTGTAACTGTGAGAGGTCACATATTGGTGTTAGTTGCAAAGAGAGATTTACCTCACCTCCACGCGAGGTGGCGGCCCAAGGCCTAAGTGGAAAAGAGAGATCGAGGCGAAGGGTCAGTCAGTATTTATAGCCAGGGGAGAGAGTCGCCTGTTGAAGGATTAATGAACTGAGGAGGAGCTAACTCCGACAAAGTAATGCAAGCTCGAATACTAGTACAATGCTAACTCTTTTGTTATTTATTCCCGCTACTCTAAATTTGTAGATTCGTCTCTTAAAGAGGGTCGGACCATTAGTCTACTGACCTCATTTACAATGCAAATGGTTATCAGAAGCTAGTTAACACCTTGCAGACTAACAAAAAATAATGGGAAGGTTTTGGAATCCAGAACTATCGAGACTGTAAATTACCACAACAAATCAGTGTGCAGAACGTGAAATCATGTGTCTTGGAGAGCTTTATGACATCTGTAAAAAGTAGGTGCAATTATAGCTTACATTTACTTTGTTTGAAATAAAAAACACAATAAATGTATATTACCAACAATTGTGCTAAATATTTCGTATACTTCTTCTTTATACAGCTGTTCTTACTTATTTTCTAATAGTATATACAAATTTACAATTTTTGTTTATTTGTAAGTTTGTACGTTATGCTATACCTATAAAATATAATATGCGTTAAAATACATAAGTACTATCAATTATATCCTGAGTAATTTGAAAAATAAAGCTTATGCAAATCTAATTATATCCTTACAAATTGAAAAACAATGGTACTGAAATATTTTTAATGTTAACCGTTATTGCATATGTGGTAAAATCGAATTTCTTGGTTTGGAGTGACTTGTTTCAAGAACTAAAACAAATTAATACCCTCTTCACTACTTTTGAACAAAATTTCATCAATTTATAACACAGAAACAGGGTTCCAAATGTCATAACCCTAATATATATAATATATTCATAAACTATATATATATATATATATATATATATATATATATATCCGTTGAAAATTGCGGCCGTTCATTTGTTACACACACAAACACATCCTGCCTTTTATATATATATATATATATATATATATATATATATATATATATATATATATATAAAGCAGGATGTGTTTGTGTGTGTAACGAATGAACGGCCGCAATTTTCAACGGATTTGCACCAAAATTTACATGCACATGCTCCAAGGTAGCGGGAAGGCCGAGACCGACTTTGTATTTCCCAGCTCCCATCAATAGTGCAAATAATCGATTTTTTCATGCTTCTACGGCAGTTTTCATGTAGTTTGCTGACCAGAGTGAGAGCCTATAGCTGGCTGCCAAGAATAGGCACGAATATTCTATTGGTCAGCGTGAGAGCCAACAGCTGACTGACACGAATGTTAACTAGCATGCTAGCATGCAAAAAATATCGATAGCTGCATTCGTCACAAGTGGTAAAAATTTAAATCTGCATGGCACTTTACTCCAATTGGCTCATTCGCTTGTTTAAACTTAACGTTGGTTCTGATTCCGCAGAACTGGGGTTTGAAAAAGTATTTGTTGTTAACATTCTTTGTTCATTCGGTTTTTTCCAGTTACGATTCCTTTTTTAAAGCTGATCGTTTTGTGTTCATTTTGTTTAGTTCTTTTTTCGTAACAGATTTAATTTTTAGAATAGAGCTTAGAAAAAATTCTCAGTGTGAGATAAGCAAGAAGTAAGGCATGTAGCAACATCAGCACGGCAAAGGGCACTCCTTTAAAGGCAAGGAAGGACAAAAATATTTTAAGTCAAAAGATAGCGATTGCTGTATGAGTCGTACGATTTTTGAATCAAGCACGGGTAACGGCGGACCATGCTGATAGTATATATATATATATATATATATATATATATATATATATATATATATATATATATATATATATATATATATATATATAGATAGATAGATGTGTGTGTGTGTGTTCATTTACTTGATCACCCCTACTGAGTCATGTTGTGAGGCAAGGTCGTTTTTTTTAACTTGGGGACCCGAGTGTCTTAACTCGGGTCGATGGTCTTACCTGGTCATATCTTGTCCAAGCTGGTCTTAGCTGGTCCAAGCAGGTCAGAGCCGATCCAAGTTAGTCATAGCTGTGAATCTACCTGCGCAGTGACGGATCCCTGTGACCGGTAAGTATCAGAATGAGAGAGAGAGAGGGGGGATTTACACACTCTTGTGTGTACGTCTATGTGTGTCTGTGTTAATGTATTTTTTGTTTATACATTATTTTTGTAGATACAATTTATTTACAATGGTACAGCACGTCACGTCAACTGACGGTTTCCGTATAGCAATACAGGTTCGATTCCTGTTGCAGGATGGGTATGATGAAAGGCGTCACCTTCAGTTTAACCACAACAATTCTTTCAAATAACTGACATTACTGCAGAAGGCATTGCCTCCTTTCTTGTTCTACTATCAATTCTACTCCTCTTAAGGATAGCTCGTCGTATTGCTTGCCCAGTTTCGACGCGGTCTAAGTCTTCACTCTTCCTCCTAGAGATTGAATTCCCACTTACTATTTCACAAATTTCCTGAACCATAAAAGCAATCGTTAGTGGATAGAACTTAAACTTTCGTTTATTTTAACACATCTAAGAATTACTTTATCAGATGTAAAACGTGACATCAAATTCCGAAGATACTTTCCAAAATATAATAACTGTACTAAGAAGCATTTTTTGAGCAGATTTTCTCAAACGCTATGAAATATGAAGACAGAAAATATTTTTAGACTGTAAGAATTTTGCGAAGATAATAATAATGATTTACTGATACAAGTCATACCAATTAATCTGTAGCTGGAGGAGGGGAATACGTGCATCTTGCCCAATGGTATTTGCGCTTAAGCAAATATAACGGACGTATCTGAACTTTGTCCTCCGATTCCCAAATTTCGACCTGTTATGCATTATACAACCGATACATCCAAGCTTACAGCCCCAGGTATTCCCAAACGGAACGTATCTATTTACTGACAAGGCTCTACATTCCTTAACTTCGGGGATCATTTGAGTACAGGTATTTCAACGCGATACAGCATTAAGCCTAACAGCTGATAGTAAGATATCAATATTCATAATATACACATAGGTAGCGATTTTTAACTTCCGGTGCAGATATCCTTTACTCTATCCCCAAATCCTATGAAAGAACCATTTCTGAATACGAGAAAAATAATAATCACTCGAAAAACAATAACGATAGTATTGGTCGTCTGCTGTGTTTTTTTGGCACGTTTTATCAGGTAGGGAATATTTTGATGTGATGTGCAAGCAAAAAAACAAAACACATTTTAAATGTAGTTGAATTTTAAATTTTGTAATAAGCGAAAAATATTGCGTGGAGAAGTTTTTGGTGAATCTTTTCGTATTGAGAGACATAATCATGTCAAGTAAAAGAGGCGGTTGTATGAATGATTCCATCTTTAATATCTAAAAAGAGAGATAAAGAAAAAAGAATACTGCATTAATATATATATATATATATATATATATATATATATATATATATATATATATATATATATATATGTATTTCTTCTTTTTTTTAAAAGATAAACGCAATATAGAAAATCGGTTTCCGATAAGTATTAGCATGCAACAGAAAAACGTCTTTCCTCAAGGGAGACAATTCAGGTAGCCTGCTGATAAGAAAAAAATCAAACGCTTCAGCTTCCCTTCAGTTTATTTTATGATAGCATTTTTGTAGGGTTTATTTTGTTTGTGATTAATATATTATAAATTCTTAGCGTATGTGCTTGGCTATTCAGATTTGCTCTGAGTTGTTTTCTTATATTCTTTTTCCTTAGCAATTCACGCTTTTAACATATTTTCTTGAGAATTTATGGATTATTTGCGTAAATGATGGTACAATTTAAAAAAAATGCTTGCAACAATAATTCTGCTTCAAACCTTATATTTGATGCAACGCTATAGAAACTCTAGTCTTAAATAAAGTTTGGACGAAATTTTGTTTATTGACATAAATTTCATGTATCCGGAAGATGGTCCTCTATGAATTTTACAATTACTAAATCGTTACATGATTCAATCCCACTGGCCTCGAATAATCTGGTGTGAAAAAAGAAAAAAAATGATTTTTCGTGCAATAAGTGATTTTACGAAAGAGTATGAATGAAAGAAAAATATTTGCTTGGTTCGGATGTAGATAAATATTGGATGGATTTTATTTGAATCTATAAATATTTATTTGATTTGGGGATAGGTAAATATTGATCGGTCATATTTGACGCTGTAAGCATTTATTGGTTCTGGAATAGGTAAATATTGGTTGTTTATATTTGAACTTACAAGTATTTTTTTTTCCGGATAGATGAATATTGGTCGATTATAGGTGTGTCTAGAACTGTTTACTTGCATTCGAGTATAGGTAAATATTGATCATTCATATTTGAAGCTATAAGCAATTACTTTGTTCACGAATAGGTAAATGTTGGTTGTTCATATTTGAAGATGGAAACATAAGAACTGAATGAGGCTGTCATATCCTTATACTTCAAAATCGACGAGAGAAAAACCTTCGGAATGAGAGATCAGAAATAATGACACGATATATAAACATAAAAAATATTTTGTGCTCATGTGAAACAGTATGAAAGTGTGTATATTTCATATAACCCCACTTATACAATTTCAATATCCTTGCTTTTCTCCTACCCTTCTATCGCGCTTCGTGTTGTGCAGTTACTTATTTAATTTTAAATAATAAGGCGTTAGGAAGGTCTGAAGATATCAAAAGGTTAAAACCAAGGTAGCGAGACCGGCTGATCATCCATTTTGTTTTTCTTTAGATTTTAAAGCCTTGCATGTTATTTATTTTATTTTATTTATACGTGTATTGAGTATTTTTCTACTACTGTTTCCTTGTCTAATTCAACTCTGATCAATAATGTTTTAATTATATATTTATATATATGCATATATTCGTGTTTGTGTGTCTGTTATATAATTCTGTACTAAGAGTTCAACGGACAATCCATAGTTTAATTCAGTTTTTATTCTATCGACTCAGCAAAATTACACGATGTTTGGTAACATGATTTTGGAAAAAGTCCACACGCTTTATGATGCTAATGTTCCTTGACGCTAAATGGATTACTCTCCCAAACCGAAATGTTTAATCAAGATATTGAGGGAATTTTTTAGGTCGAAAAAGGATTCACGATTGACATTTCAAGGCCGGTCGTGAATCACTTGAAAGTGATGAACGTTTACGGCGACAAATCATTAAAGCGAGGTCGCAATAGGTTGTGAATAATTCTTGCAATCCTCCATGAAGATTGTTAACGAACCGAACTGTCCCTTTTTTTCGCTTATAAAACTGCAATCATTTATCGAGTCTGTCACAGAAACTTCTAATACGGTCTCGGAAACTTAGATGTAGAACTTTGACTATCAGACAGTGTTGATACCTATGCGTGTGAGGATTTCCCCTAAACAGTTATGTAAGTCATATTACGGAAGATCTTATAATGTTTTATATTTACTAAATATACTATTTTAACCTGCATGCACAGGTAGCTAGAACAAACGGTGCCAGCTGGGTTGAAAATACGAGTGGACTTAGACCGTGAATATTCCATCAAATTCAAATGATATTAGCTGAAATAGAGACGTATATCACCAACTAATGATATGCAACAATTGCAATATAAAATATATCAAATAAATACATGTAAATTATATATCAGCGTTGATGATTTCGGGCGCCAGCATGTCGTGTAGAGAAGTCTTTCGTTATGCTACCAACTGTCGTAGAGAATTTTATATACACTTATACAGGGTGTATTAAAAATACTTTTACAAATGTCGGGGTCGGGTTCCTCACACTAAAACTAGGGCAAAAGTTCATATAAACAATATATCCGAAAAACCTTCGATTTTGAGTCATTATGTTTAAAAAAAGTTTACGGTCCATGATGCTTTGTTGCTATATAGACTAAGTCAAATTTTTAATTCCTGTACATTTGTGGCTAGTGCGTCTTTAACGTTTAGTATGTATAGTAGTAAAGTAACGAAGAAGTGTTCCGTTTAACAATGGTAGGATATTCGTATTGTCATCAGGCAGATGGGATTTTTCTTACGGCCGCACGAATGGACGCGAAGCTACGTCACTGTATAAAATTTCGCTTTCACATCGAAGGAAGACGAATCATCCAGTCTTTGTTGCTGTTTACCTTCCCATTGTTGAGACAGGATCCTTGGCACCACAATACTACGGATCGAGAAAGTACATTTAACAGCGTCTACCGTAAAATGAATAACTCAAAAACGAAGGATTTGCGGACATATATTTATACGGACTTTTTCCCTGTTTTGTTATGAAGGACCCGCACCCAAAGTTTGTAAAAGTATTTTGATACTCTCCGTATAAAGAAACGCACAGTAGGTTATAATTTTAAATAAATCGAATCAGGTTGCGTTAAGGATGAACTAAAGTTCATTGCTAATGAATTTTCTAAAATTTATTGTTTCCTGCTATTGTTTAAGAATAATTTTTCCAATGGTGGGGTACGTTGGTTTATCGTTAGTCGACATTAAATGTTTTAGCTTTTTTGCATTAACTCGGATTTTTTTTCATGTGCAATTATTGTGTGGCGTTGTGCTCACGTGTCTTCCGTTGTTTGTTCATTTTTATTTTAAATATAAACGTATTAATATTTTTTCGGTAAAAAAAAAACAACGAAACTTACTTGAAGACGACAAAACGCGATATTTGAAAATGAAGAAACCGATATAGCAAAAAAAAAAACCCCCAAAAAACAATAGTCAAAACCAGACAGAAGCTGGATAAAGTATATGTTGATGTGTACAGGAAACTCTCCAAATAGTCTGAAATATAGAAGATAAGTATTTTAATCAAAATATTTGCATTGAACATTAGCCAATATCATATAATCAGAAAATGGTTGCCCAATATATATATATATATATATATATATATATATATATATATATATATATATATATATATATATATATATATATATATATATATATATGTTTCTCTGTGTCCGTGTGTATGTGTGTGTACGTGTATATTATATATATATATATATATATATATATATATATATGTGTGTGTGTGTGTGTGTGTGTGTGTGTGTGTGTGTGTGCGCGCGCATTATACGTGTGTGTGTATTATAGTGTGTGTGCGCGTGTGTGTGTGATGGGTATATGCATTGACCAAATGATAATATTTATACTTCCGCTGTTTGAATCGAAAAATTGTTGCCAAAATACGCCCGATAATTATATATATATATATATATATATATATATATATATATATATATATATATATATATATATATATATATATATATATATATATATATATACAGGGTGTCCATCTAGTTCGTGTGCACTTTAAAAAGAATTATAACTTTATTTGTATATGCGAAAGAAATAATTTGTAAAAAGGATTAGAAAGAAGTAAATCTATATTTTTTAAGCTTTTATTGAAATTTTATTTAAGTTTCCACGCGTCCGCCATCTCTAGCAATACAAAGGGTAATACGATTTTGCAGTTCACGGAAAACATTTGTCTACTGATTTACAGTAATGCCTGAAATCACATTTGTTATTTTAGCTATACTTAAAACTAGGTACATTAAACTTTATAACATTTTTTACAGATTATTTCTATCGCAAATGCAAATAATTTTTTTAAAGTGCACGCTAGCTTTATGGACAAACTGAATATATATATATATATATATATATATATATATATATATATATATATATATATATATATATATATATATATATATATAATAATGATGATGATGCTACATACGGAGAAAAAAGTACTCACGACAAAGAAGCATTTTTGTTTCGATGCGAATGCATCTCGACAGGTGATGAATAAAGACGATTGCCCTACTCTTGGTATTAATCCCTCTTTTAAATTAGTGCTATATATATATATATATATATATATATATATATATATATATATATATATATATATATATGTGTGTGTGTGTGTGTGTGTGTGTGTGTGTGAGAGAGAGAGAGAGAGAGAGAGAGAGAGAACATGTTTGTCTGTGTGCCGGTGTGTATGTATTATACGTGTGTGTGTGTGTGTGTGTGTGTGTGTGTGTGTGTGTGTGTGTGTGTGTGTGTGTGTGTGTGTGTGTGAGATGATTATATACATTGGCCAAATGATAATATTTATACTTCGTGCGCCGCAGAATCTGCTGTTTCAAACATTTGGTTAGTGTCTTGACATCGCTATTACTCTATACACATTTGACTCCTCGACAATGTTTATGATTTTAAGAAGCGTTGATTCGAATGCTAATAAAAACCAAACATTAAGAAGGTTTATATTTTTTTTATTATTCTTTAGAATTGACAACAAATAAATTAAGAACTATTAATTACATTGATTAAAAAACATTTTTTATATCAATTTTTAAAATAGTAAATAATAACTGTTACATTGTTGTTACTTCCCTTATATAATTTTTAAAATGTTTTTTAGGATGAGAACATTTCTTTCAAAATATGTCCATATTTTTACCAGCGTGGTTATATCGCGAATTTGTAAAGAGTAACCGCTACTGGCAATAATGAAAAGCTCTTCTATGAATCAAGCACTCCGTGTCACTGGCGTGTTTATTAAAAAATAAATATTTAAAAATTCACCTCTGCCGAGAGCTGATAGCTTAGGGGGGAAATCTCCGACAGATACGACATCAGTCGATTGTCGATCCTGGCTTAAGTTAATCAGATGTCTAGCCACACGGATGAGATGTGAAACAGCGAAACAGTCTGTCTGTGGATGCCGAGGTGTGTGTCGTAACTAAGCCAATCAGGATAACCGGAAGTTTACCTCCTTTTTCCTTTGTGTGCGGCAATCATGGAGGTGTCTTCCGCCATATTGGTTGGCCACAGATATAAACACAGTGGACTATACATGCGGACCTGCAAGCTACAACATTTGAAAGCGAGAATTTTTTTTCCTGATTATTGCAACATTAGAGTGTCTGGAGGAATTATGTATAGACTCGTGAAATATATCTTCCTATTTGGACCGCTTCGATCTTCTTTATAGCTAATGGCATTCAAACTGTAAGTAAATGTAAGAGAGCTTTACCTAGTGCCATTCCAAGAAAAACTTGTGGCGTATAAGAGGATTTATGTTCTGCACAGAAACCAACTGACATTTCGTATAAAGGAATAGCACAATTACTGTTGGAGACATTTTAAACCCAAACGCCTCGTGTTAGCAGAAAGTTACAGATTTTACGAGACTAGACAGGAAGACGCTGAGTCTATTTCGAATTACTTTGTTCACTTGGCATCGACATGTGATTTCGATCCATTTTTAGAAAGAGCCCTTCGAGACAAATTCGTATGTGGTCCGAGGAATGAAAATATTATTAAACGTTTATTGTCCATAGGAAAAGCTTTCAAGTTGGCTAGAATAATAGAATCAGCGGCCACAGATATTCTACAGGTACCAAACAAATATATGGACGCCGTGAACAAAATATCTGAGAATTTTTAGAAAGAAAAAAACGCAACAAAGTCAATAAAAGTCACAGTAATCGGGGAAAATATCTTGCCTCGAGAAAAATAGTTTAAGTGTCAGTATAAGCATCCCTTTGCAAGCCGTTGTAAGAACTCACAAACCGTAAACCAGTTTATTACATTCGCAAATATCTTTATATTTGAGAATGTAGCAAGACTGATAGTAAGACTTTATTTACCGTTATATAGAACTTACTACTGTATACCAGACTCGTGTATGTGTAAGCTTAAAATAAATGGGGTAACCTGTTTTATGGAAATTGATACTGAGCCTTCGCTGCCTCTAATAAACGAAGAGTACTTTTTCCAACTGCCTGGCAATGTTTTGTCAAGAGGAGACTCGGCATAAACGTTACGAACATATTCAAGTGGAATAATTGTAGCGTGTGAGGAGCTAATGTAAACGTGCAATACATGAAAAAAAATATAATGCCCTAAATGTTTTAGTGGTACTTAGGCCATGGTCTAATCTCCCGGTACAATGTTAGCTGAAGAGACAGTCAATTGGTCCATAGGTCAATGCAACCAAATTATGTGAACTGATTTGTAACAAGGATATGTTAGAGCAGAGTAGTCATTTATCGTTTGTTAATTGTCATCGGCGACACCTAAACATCACAGGTAGAATTCTGGCCCCCTCATAAAAGTTATTACAAGGAGGTGTTCTATAGAAATGGGGACAGCCTGATAAAGTTTTGTTTAAGAAATCAAAACGTTTATTAAGGTCGCCTAACATATCGGTTTGCGATAGTCCAAAATGAAGCGTACTACGACATTAGAGCCATGTCCAGTTAATATTGCAGCAGTCTTATCACATATCATAACCGATGGGTGGGGAAAACAGATCTAATCAATCTCTATGTCATTATCGAAGGCAGTGTGAAATTATTATCAGTTAGAACGTGAAGGACAAGCAGTCAAGTATGGCGTAACCATATTACATATATACGTTAACGGTCGTGAATTTCCGATAATTACGAATCGCGAGACAATACTTAGGCTTTTATAAAAAGCTCGTGCGATAGTATCCACAGCAAGTGAATGGGGTGCAACGTTGAACTCAAAGATTATCCAGTTACCAATACGAGAAAGGGTCAAAGATTCTGATGGAGTCGTCTACCAGGGGATGACTAAGCTATTCCAGTATCCTGCACCCAGAAGGGATGATTTACTTTCTCTGTCAGCGTTGGAGTCTGCCACAATCTCTGCAAAAACTGTTTCCTCATACGCAACCTAAGGTCCAGCTTTTTAACGGTGTGTAGGGATTAAGAGTCACATGATTTTCAACCGTACACAATAGAAAAGAGTAATTTCAGGTGCAACTGCGCTGTGTTTCGCAACTAGTTGATCTGGCAAAATCCACAGATGCAGAAGAGCTACATGAGGCTCATCCAGGTATTTCATGGATGAAGTCTCTTGTACGGTGTCAGGTCTGGTGGCGTAATATAGATTCAGATATTGAATTATTAGTGAAGAGTTATTACATACCAAAATAGCGAAAATATGTCTCTGGCTGCTGCATTATATCCAGAGATGCGGGAAGTACGGCAATGGTTCAGGTTACATATGGATTATGCTTTCCTGATCGAGAGGAAGTAGGCTTTTAACGATGCGGATTCCCTCAGCAAATATACAGATGCACATGTCGCAACATCGCCGTTTACCTCGGCTACTCGAGGCATATTTGCCACACATGGACTTTTCTTGATATTGTGTCAGACAAAGCCCGTAGTTTTAATAGTAAATTCATAGCGATGTTCTCTACCGTTAAATGGCATAAAATATGTTTGTTACTAACTCTATAGTCCGTCATCGAATGGACTGGCAGAAAACGTCATGCAAACAATTAGAGTGGGATTAAATGTT
The DNA here is from genome assembly GCA_964036315.1 of Acanthosepion esculentum. Lineage (NCBI taxonomy): Eukaryota > Metazoa > Mollusca > Cephalopoda > Sepiida > Sepiidae > Acanthosepion > Acanthosepion esculentum. Next base: position 67,469,941 of record OZ038491.1, read on the forward strand.
TTCTGGGGGAGGTGAAAACTCTTTCAATTTGTGTTTTATTCCGATACCTGTTAACTACGCAAACAGCGATGGGTCAGTCCCTCGCAATGTTAGTAACAGGCAGATAGCACCAATCTCGTCTCAACTTGGTATACCCGGCATCCAGCTAGGTATCTATGCCACTACTGAGTTTGATAAGGCTAAAATATAGTCATCAGAGGATGTTTCACGATGGGTATTCAATCAAAATCTTGAATCTTCAAGGAAAACCCAAATGGTTGTCGGTGGATTTACTGAAAGAGTTCGGTTCAGTGACATTTCGGCTAAGGTTAGAGGAAGGGCGAATATGGAAGAGACATATAGATCACATGATAAGCCCGCTAGGTACTTCAGGCTTTGTTTTCCCTGGTCTCTCTTTCCTGCTATTCGACCAGCGAGTCTCAGATTCTTCAGACACTCCTTCCGCATTATGTGTCCCAGGAAATTCACCTGGCTCTTTCTGATGTTAAGTATAAGTCTTCTCCTTGTTTGCATTATCTCTAAGACCCCATCTTTGCTCACACGCTCGGTCCATGATATCCTTAGCATCATTCTGTAGACGACATCTTTGTCACCTCGAGTCTCTTCTTTACCTTTGAGGAAATCGTCCAATACTCGCTGCCGTAAAGGAGGACAGATGTCACGTATCAGCTCAGTATTCTTTCCTTCGTTACCAAAGAAATCTGCCTGTCTCGTAATACTCTGTCCACCTTTTGGAATGTGTCTTTAGTCATCCCGATACGTCTACGGGTCTCAGTGTCAAATTTACCGTCCTCTGTCAGAACGCTTCCCAGATAATTAAACTTCCGAGTCTGCTTGATTTGAGTGTTCCCGATCTGCAAATCGCATTTCAGGCTCATCCTGTTACTGATGAAGATTCGTTCTGTTTTCTTTTAGTTTTTGAGTAACTATTTTGTAATATATATATATATATATATATATATATATATATATATATATATATATATATATATATATATATATATATATAGTTTACAATTTACTGTTGGATGCCAATAGCCCTCAAGATTGTGCTCACGAAACTTCCACGTCGGGATGGAAGAAATAATACCACACAGTTAAGTCACAATTTTCACCGCATTAATTATATATATATATATATATATATATATATATATATATATATATATATATATATACCGGATTTAACAGCCAAATATATATATATATATATATATATATATATATATATATATATTATGTGGTACGTGATCAATTTATATAACATAAATCATTCATACGAATAGCAAATAATGAAGCTAATTATGGCAAGAATCACTCCTGCTAACAACATTTAATAATAAAATATAATAAACATCATATTCGTTACTGAATGGTACGATTCTTGTTTATAAATTCTGGTGTTGAGTGGTCTTATTTTTCTACTAGCCAGGGCTTTCAATCGTATCGTTCGATCATCATCAGTTTTTTAAAATCCAGGTTATAATTAGACATCGAAAGTGTAAACCGTAAGAAGTCTTTTTTACAATTGTGATATTTTTAACAGTAAGAATAATTTTGGAGCGTGCAGACTCGACGCTGAGGTTGAATTTTGAATTTTGAAATTTTGCGTTCTCGTAGAAGTAGGTGCTTTTTTGTAGTAAAAGTGGCATGAACTAAATTGTTCAATAATTATAGTAATATCACATTTATTATCGGGAAATTCACACGTAGGATCAGTCTTTTTTAATATCTATTATGTGGTACGTGATCAATATGATGTTGATTATATTTTATTATTAAATGTTGTTAGCAGGAGTGATTCTTGCCATAATTAGCTTCATTATTTGTTATTCGTATGAATGATTTATGTTATATATATATATATATATATATATATATATATATATATATATACCGGATTTAACAGCCAGTACAAATCGTGTAAAAGCAAAAATGTTCATTGTAATATCAACCTTTGAACCGTTGTATCTTAGAAATGATTAAAGATATCTGACTGGAATTGTCCGATGTTTTTATAACACTATTGGACTCTATATTGAAGAATGATAATGTATAATTATTATCCACGTTTAACAGAAGAATCGTGATGAATTCTATCATAAATGAAAATGACATGTTCATCATTAATTAATCATAGCTAAGGGTCGGAATCTCATGGACTGAAATTTAGTTCACATATATATACGTATTATTCCAAGTTTATTTTCTAACTTATTCAAGATGATCTTCGCTCTCTTTAATCTTTAATTCCTTGAACAAGGTGCCACACAGGTTTCATGCAGGATTTCATTCTCAAGTCTTTTTTCACCGTTCTATGCATGTCATAATTGAAACTCGTCTCTCAAGTGCCAAACGTCTTATGGATTGACTTGTATATTTTCTAAGTCGAAATGCAGATCCCTATTGCTGTTTTGACCTGACTCAGTTTTCCTCTCTGCTGTAACCTTTTTTTTAAACTTAGAAATGATTAACGATATCTTACTGGGATTTCCTTAGGTTATTGTAACACTATTGGACTCTTCTTTAGTATTTAGCTCTAAGTTGAAATATTTATCACTCTTGATATTGTGACCTCCTTATCCAGATTTCCTCTCTATTGTTCCCTCTTTTTTAAACTTATTTATCGTTCTCTAGATAGGCCCTGAATGTACTTTGAAGATGGAAGTCAAAGCATGAATGCTGGTACCATTACTGAAAGACTGAATAATATTTTCCTCTCACCATTGCTCATTTGGGAAGACCCTGGAACGGGCAGAAAACGATTTTAATCTGTTCGTTTTCTAGCTGAATAACTCAAATGTTTTTTTTAATGATTCTTACGACAAATAGTGTAAAGATAGCTAAACATCTTATCTGAATACCTGTGAAAAAAACTCAGTGTGATTTTTAGATATTAAACAGGTTGCGGTATCGATTATTATTTGGAAAATTTTGCTGTTACACCCGGTATATATATATATATATATATATATATATATATATATATATATATATATATATATATATATATATATATATAAAGGATTATATGAGGATAATAGAACCTATTTAGTTTCACGGAAAGTAGAAGATAAGTGGAGTCTAATAGCACCATTGTTTAAGTTAAGAGTAATTTTTTCAACTGCAGGACATCTTTCGACATAGGCACCGCTATTTTTCTCGAGCGATACACATTTTTTTTACAGAATTGTTGTCGCCGTTACTGAAAGATAATGACTTCAGCCTCATCCTGCTTCTATCAACTATTTTTATTCCACTGACGTTCAAGAAGTGTCTTTGAAAGGCAATGCGTACAGTTTTTATTCCGCGTGTTCTTGTTTAATGAAATACGTCTCCTTTCGTGACATACACCATTGTACTTGAGTGATATCTGTAAAAATGCCAAACAAATTATGCTTTAGTAGTGAGAAGGTGTCATTCGCTTCTGTCCTGCCACCAAAATGTGGCCAATGTGCTAAATTAGGAGGTAGAGATTTCCAGTCGTTTCTCAATATAACGTGTGTCTATCAGTGAAAAAGGAGATATAACATTTTATTATTTTAAATGAGAAAATTGAAGATGTCACGGATGACACCTCATTATAAATTAACGAAATCACCACCTATTGTAAAAATAACAGTAATTAACGGTTTTCTCGACGGTACCGCTGATGTTAAATCAATATGAAAAACCAACATCGACATTGAGAAGTCAAAAATATTTCCAACATTTACATAACAGAAAATAAAAAAATACATGACCATTAGACTTAATATACACTGTATAAAAGAAACAATAAAAAAAACTTATATATCAATCACAGTTATCTACTAAATATAATCACAGTTATCTACTAAATATAATCTTTGAAGTAATGAAAATATTAGCTTAAATCGATTGATTATTGAGAAATTGACTTTTTTACGTATCGGATACGTAACTGAGCAGATATGCGCTTTCGAGAAAAATCTGAATGGTAGCATGTATTCATTTGCCTTAAAAAGGCAAATGGATACATACTAGGTTGACAATTTCTGTAGCCTAATAGTATAAATCACGTCGAATCAGACAATGGTTTCTCCTACAAAGGGATGTGGGAACAAATTTTTGAACCCTCTCATAGAGCATCTTTTCTTTATTCATTTTTCTTGAGTGCCTAGTCCGATTGACGTACTACATAAATATAAAAATAAAAAAAATCAACGGGGCTATTATTTAAAACACTAGTATCAACTAAAAATAAAGTTTCAAATAGTAATGAGGGACGCATTTAAAAAATAAATCCATTCATTCTTTAGAGCTTTCATACATACATATGAACACACACACGTACACACACAGACATATATATATATATATATATATATATATATATATATATATATATATATATATTTGAAATAATAATGATGGCGGATTAAAAATAAATTCATTCATTCTTTAGAGGTTTCATACATACATATGAACACACACACATACACACACAGACATATATATATATATATATATATATATATATATATATATATATATATATATATATATATATATATATATATATATATATTTGAAATAATAATGATGGCGGATTAAAAATAAATTCATTCATTCTTTAGAGGTTTCATACATACATATGAACACACACACATACACACACAGACATATATATATATATATATATATATATATATATATATATATATATATATATATATAAATATATATATATATATATATATTTGAAATAATAATGATGGCGGATTAAAAATAAATTCATTCATTCTTTAGAGGTTTCATACATACATACACACACACACACACACACACACACACACACATATATATATATATATATATAATTTTGCAAATGATACTTCTTAGACAAAGAGGAAATTTCCCTAACTACATTTCAGATGATATATTTTCCAATCTTCCGATTTTCTTAAGACATCGCTAGGTCAGGCAGAGACAAATCGTGAGTGTTGTCACATAAGCATGAATTATTGTTGCATTTTTATTACAGACATGAACCTGGTGTATTTTTTAAATCAGCAAGTACTTTCAAGGACTCCATGTCCCCATTATCAGGCTGTATTTTCTTTCCTTTAAAATCAAATCTCGAAGAAGAAATAAATGTGTTGTAGAGCGAAAGATGTTTTTAAGAATGCCCCCACAGCTTGTAAAAGTATTTTTGATATACCTTATATATTATGATATATATATATATATATATATATATATACATATATATATATATATATATGCGTGTGTGCGTGTGTGGGTGTGTGTGCAAATATATAGAAAAATAGGGAAAACATTTATGTTAATAATCCGATGTTCTTTAGTATATTTGTTTTTGTTTTTAAAATAATTGCTCAAGTAGAGCCTAAATTACAATTTTTTTTATTAATAAAAAAATATATATATATATATTATAATTAATTTTAAAAAATATGATTCCATCGTTACATATGAGTTCTCATGTTTCAAAAACAGAAGCTAAAAACTTCAATTTAATTATAAAAATTAAATTGAATTAAAGTACCCAGCTCTGTTTCATCCTCAAGCGAAGTTCCAACATTCGCTTGAAGATGAAACAGAGCTGGGTACTTTAATTCAATTTAATTACGCATTACGCAACTCATTGGTTTTCACCTGCATGCGCACCAGTTATAGCTCAAAAGAATCAATTCTTTCGGCTGTACCAGAGCGACACCCCTGATTGCAACATACGTCTCTTTGTCTGTTCCTAACGAGTGAAAGCATGAACTCAATGAAGCGAATACGTATACCATCTCGAAATTTCTATTCTATAGATTATTGGCGGCTGTGTAAAAACAATATCAAATCCTCACTCCCTTTTCTATTTAATCAATTCGAGGTCCTGGCATATACAGCTGATAAGGTTGATTACTTTGTTCTGAAATTGATTTCCACCTCTACACTCGTATCATTTGGAGTACCCACACCTGATTTCCTCCCTAGAACTGAAAATCTACTAAATGATATGCGCATGACCCTATTACTTGTCCCAAACATCATTTCTTAATTAGACTCCCATGTAGCAAGTACAGGTGACGGGATACCAGCCGCCATCCTTAAAAAATCTGCTCCCGAACTGGCACCAGTTCTCTCCAAGCTCTACAAGTATTGCCTCGCTACTTCCTGCTTTCCAGAAGCCCTCCGCTGTAGTCTATGTTTTAAGATCTCTGGAAAACCTAACCTCTCTATCACCCTATTTTCGGCAAAGTATTCAAGGCGTTAATCAATGCTGAAGTGGTGGATCTATATCTCGCCGTGGATGTAGATATCTGCAGATGTCTTCTAAGTAAGCTTCAGGGCTACGCTATTACAGGACGATTGTTTGATTTAGTCCAATCATTCATATCAAATCGTGAAATGAAAGTCGTTCTAAACGGGCTGACTTTCTGGTCCTTTCACACGAACATGAGTGCTAGCAACGCTCAATCCTGCGTCGTACGCTGTTTCTGATTTTTATCAATGATATTCAAGATGTCATCAGTTCCCAAGTAGAGATTTATGCAAATGACACAACCATTTACTTCTGTTTCAATAGCAAATCCATCAGAGCTAACGAAGTTATCATGGGCGTTGCCCTAGAAAATGAACTCCAATCCTATGTTTAAATTGAAAATTTTAATGCCTCCAAAAGTAAACTGCTCTCATTTAACCTCCATAAAGAAACTAACATATTTGTAATCGCACTCTACTGACTTCTTAATTATTGTTATCTTATTGTTATATCTAAATAGTTTTTTTTACTAGTATTCTCTAAGACTCAGTAGTACTTTGCGTCTTAGTATCTTTATTGCCTTGTTTGGTTTGAAAAGAAAATATATTAATACAAATAAATTTTATCACTTACCTGATTAGTGCTATATTCAGAACCTCGACTCCAGAGATTCGTAGACGGAATTTTCCGTATTTTCTTATTCAACTCTTCAAAAGGTTTCATCATTGATTATTGCTTTTCTCATTTTTCGTTAACTTTAGGTTTGATGTATTTAATCATGTGGTAATTGGAATGTACATATTATTGATGTTAGCATGCTTGGGCCTTCGGCTTCATCATGGAGTTTGAGAACTAAGTCTTCGCATATTCTCAGCATTGGGAGCTATCCTGGCTGCCGTTTGATCTGACTTTTCATTTGCACGAGACTTTCTTTTCCTCGCTTAAACCTGGGTTCTTTTGATTGCTATCTGATTCTCTGTTGGCAGAGATAACTTTTTGCGAGGCATTCTGCTGCCGTATACGATAGTCAGCAATAAACTACAGAAGAACTCAAAATTGATCGCTGCAGTATTGCATTAATTTTTAATCTTACCTTTAAAAATTCCTATGATAATTCTTCTGCCCTCACTTAATTTAAAGAAAATTTGATGTGCATATGTCCTTATCTTCCGTACAAGCAATCATTTTTTTATGGGTGACTTTCGCTGGCCTTCGCAATTAATTTGTATTATTCACAATTCAATTTCCAAGTTGTAAAACTTGTGATCGTACAAAATTTCGCAGCAAAAATCACGTAAAAATCGTTGAAAACAAACGCAGATATGAAAACATGTGAATCGAAAATTTTTGTAACATGAGCTGTTGAATGCTAGAAAGTTGTGTCCCTTTAACTGAAAAATGTGACACAGTGACACATTGATATTCGCATTTATTATATAGATAGAGAGAGAGAGAGAAAGAGAGAGAGAGAGTTAGAGAAAGGGACAGATGCAGTGAGAGATTTGTTTTAAAAGTTTTTATAGTATATATTAGTATTTAAAATAGACAACCCACATTTGTATTTTTCAAACCGATATACGGAATTGGCACTATGTAAAACACGGATATAAATTGATGGTCTATTTCAAATCCACTAATAATAATGGTTTGTAACAATAACAATTCGACTAATGAATGCGGAATGCTTCCTGTATTAAAACGGTAAATTTAACCATTACGATTATCATTGGGAAATAGCGAAGTGTCTTTAGAAAACGAAAATAAAATATTGCTGAAATGCTATGTAATATCTAGATTCCAGAATGTTATACAATGTTCTTAAACATGAAGTATCTTGAAAAAGAAAACAGCGATAAGAAACATCTACTTATAATAAATATAGACTTTTGAAATTACTGGGGCACATAACGAGGAAAGAGTGCTGGAAGAAATTAACATACACCGGCCATATTTAAATTCAGATAAATGGGACATAACAGTGAGGAACATGTTTGTCGAGTTTGTGTGGATGAATGGAAGGAAAACAAGATAGTATAAGGACAACGCAGTACAGGAAATTGGTAAAGTTAATTAGCAAAAAACACTACAAAGGAAAGAGTGGAGAACCATCTGTTAAATCTTTCTAAATCGATATAGCATATGAGAGAAAATGACGGTATAGAATTGAAATTATATATCGATATTTTCATAACAGATACTCATACAGCGGGGTTTTTGCGGACACACAGTTAAAAATTTAGGTGGAGTTGCAATTATGGAAACTATATTTACCAAATTAGATCTACATTTATGAGTAACAGTTATACAATCAGTTGTCACGGATTTCTTCAGTTATTTTACATGATTCTCGTAGTGATAATAACTTCAAAATATTTAATGCCTTCTTGATTTAGACAACGTTCTTGACATTACCTTATTTTACTCTACTTCTCCATTCGGAATGCTAGATGTTTTTTCAAATATTTTCTTTTCTTTATTTCGTTTTATTTCCAATTTCCCTTTTAAATTTTCTCAAAGTACTTTTGGAACATTCTTAAAGATGGTTTATTTTTTCTTCTTGGAAACAATTTTCAATGTCGTTTTTGATTTTTCTGTGAAAGCTATTCAACATTCCGCGATGGCCGAAATTGTTTTTCCCATATCTCAATAATTTTACAGAACCTTTTTCTCCTCTTTTGGGTTATATCTTTTTTACGACACATGGAAATCTGTTTACGAAGGATTTTTTGATAAGAATGCCTCTGATTTATTTTCACTGAAAATACAACAGATAACAGATCTACGTAACGCCCTTGGAATGAGCAAGATTTGTTTTATAAGCTATGAAATATTACATTGACACATAGGATCGCTACCATTGGCAAGAGCCTCCCCCTTTGCAGATCGATAAACAAGAACCTCTCGAAACCTAGATGACAATGCAATTTTTTTCAGAATATCTACTCTGCGGCAATATGCCTTTGTCCTTCAATGGTTTTCAATTTTATTTTCCGTTATTTTGGATATATATATATATATATATATATATATATATATATATATATATATATATATATATATATATATACAGGGTGTGTTATCACCATTTTAAAAAAAATTGCGCATGCGCATTGATTATCTTTCTCTTGTCGACTGCACAATATAGTATCGTCAGTTGGGCAAGTCTTTGAGAAAAAGAGCACCATGACGCAATTCACGTCACTAGATACTTGGAAACGTCATGGTTTGCTTCTTGGCATTCTCCCCAGAAGCTCCGATACAAACATTTTTGTTCAGGTGTCAATCTGAGGACAGTGCAGAAAATTCGGAAAGAGTTGGATGTGTCTAATAATGATTATGGAGATGTTTGGGGTAATCACTTGCGTTGACGACGTTATGTCTCCATTCATTTTGCAACAGAGCCACAGACATAACATTGAGGCCTATAGCAAATGGCTACCTAACTCCCCAGACTGCAGACCCCTTCATTATTACGTGTGTGGCGGAGTTGAGAGAACGACCACCAGAACTCTTTGCAATATCAAATATGAACTGACGACAAGGATTATGGCAGCATTCATCAACTTAAACAAGGAGACCACCGAGAATATTGCAGATTTCGATGTCGTCTGGAGTCCGTAGTTGAAGCCTATGGCGATTTTAAGTATGGGGGTAATGAGGAAAGGATAAAAGATGGACGGGGTTCAATTCAAGAGAAGATGGCGGTTGACCTTGCATTTATTTATTTTTGGAAATTGTGATTATCAGGGAAGCAGTTAATCAGAAGGGAATTCCACTGGGTGGGGAGTGCGAGAAAAGAAACTTTTGGAGTAGAAATGCACATTTAACTATTTCAACAGTAATATGTTGGAGCCTAGATGCCAATTTGGTAGAACGCTTACATTCAAGTAGTCGGGGCACCAAGGAAAAAATCTGTCAGCTGAGTTGCCTTGAAAATATTTGTAAAAAAGACAGAGGGAAGCCACATCACGTCTGTGATAAAGGGAATGAAGTCGAAATACCAAATCAGGATCGATTACATTGCAGATCCTTCTTTGGATTTTGTCAAGAACCTCGAGATGAACGGCAGGATACCAAACCAGATATGGCAACAGTATTCAATACACGGCCGAATGGTAGATTTTTAAATGTGCAAGATGGACTCTGACGACAAAAACCTGACACGACAAAATGAACCAACAGATGCAGCTATTGATTCAATATAGTTGTTTCACTTCAAGTCAGTTGAAAACGTGAGGCCAAGAAGGCACAGTGATACGCTAACCTGGAGTCTGATACTGATAGCGGACAGAGAAGTTGCTCTGTGGTGGTTAAATGAGAGAAGTTTAGTTTTGAAGGCACTAAAATTGACAAGCCATTTTCTAAGATAAGCACTGACTGAGTGTCCTTTTTTAGAGCAGCGGCCAGGCTCACTTGGTCAGCTCTGACGCATTTGCTTTTGAGACACGTGTAAATAATAGTGTCATCTGCATAAATGCCTACTCGAGAACTGATGTCACCAGGAAGACCATCGAGGAACATCAGAAAAAGCGTAGGTCTCATTATAGAGCCTTAGGGGCAACCGCTCTCATGTGAAAGGATCTGGAAGCGAACCCGATCAGGACGCCCTTAATATCAAATTACCATGATATATTGGATTAAATCAAACAATCGTTCTGTAATTCAGTAGACTTGAAATCTACGTAGAAGACCAGCATGCCAATTTCTGTAAAATGCATTAGATCCACAGCACGAGCTTGGCTGGTTTTTTGAAGTGGTTGATCTAGCAAGTCCGGATCTCTATTATTTGTCAGCAGGTCGTCAGAGGCAAGAAGCTTAACCACTTCGGCATTGATTAAAGCCTCAAATACTTTGCCAAAAGGCAGTAGGAGCCTAATAGGAAAATAGAGATGTCAGATTGTTCTGCAGAGTTCTTAAAATAGGGACTACAGAAGAGGTATTCCCAACAAGCTGGAAAACAGGAAGCAGCGTGTCAATAGTTGTAGGGACAGTTCAGAAGAACATTTCTTTAGGACGACGGCTGATATCCCGTCACTTCCACTTGCTTTATGGGATTCTAATTTAGAAATTATGTCCGAGACCAGTGACGGCGTTATGCGCGTATCACTCATTGTAGCCTTAGTTCTTGTAGGGAAATCAGGTTTTGGTACACGAGATTAGTCGAGTGTTGAGTTGGAAGAGAATTTCCGAGCAAAGCATTTCACTTTAACTGCTGTAGACGTTAGTACTTCGAATTGACTGAATAGAGGAGGGGTTGAGGATTTGCTGTTGTTCAGCACACTCTTGCAGAGACACCAATAATCTCTGGAACCGAGCTTGCGAGATGGTATATGTCGGTTCATTATATCAGCAAAGCGTAACCTCGTTTCATTGAAGACATGCTTTCACTCGTTATGATCAGAGACAAAGAGACGTCTATTGCAAACGTGTCGCCCTGGTGCAGAGGAAAGAAGTGATTCATGTGGGCTATAATGGCCCAGCCTGACAGTGAGGACCAAGGTGATTAACGCGGCTTAACTTGGTATTTCCTTGCTAGAATGAAAGCATTGATGACGATTTATCATCCAGGAGGAGACCTCAGATGCACATTTTTGGACAGGATGATTAAAGATTTCTATCCATGTGACTTCACAAGCGAAATCAAGGAACGAGTCCCAATCTGCTCGTTGATAACAGAAGGATATTCTGTTGGTAAGAGGTTCTTAGCTGCTTGGAACGCCGAAGGATATGTTTACAGAGCAGCGTAGTTTGATGACGGTCAGGGATAGAGATAAAAAAAGAGATTGAGAAGAGAAGCGTGCGTGCCAGGATTACTGAAGAAACGCGTGGGGATGTCAACCACTTACGTGAAAGATTGAGTGATTGAGAAGCTATGATTTTGACGCCAGCGAGTTCAGTGACAGAGTGTTTAAGCCACCTGGTGTGGTGGTCAGTAAATTCACTAAACACGAATATACTTTCAAGCGAGTGTTGCGAGATGACGTTGTCTATATTATCGAAATCCTAACTAGCATGTAAGAATGGCCTGGAGATTCAAGAGAGAGTTCCCTAGCCAGAGGGAAATATTCGCGGGTATAATCTCCCAGGTCATGCACGTGGAATTTAGATTTTTTTCTAGGAAGAGGAATGTAACCAGGAATCGAGAAATCAGAGGAGGGTATTAAAGAGTTAGGATTAGTTTCGCACAGAGCTAATCTTTTCGGAGACTGCGAAGAGGAACTATTTAGCACTGCAGAAGTTGGTACGCATACCACGAATTTTGGAGATCAAAAGTTTATCGAGTTTAAGTGTGTTTATTGTCTTTACTGGCTTATGGTTGTATCTTTGGTTTATAGTCATGATGTGTTATATTGGTAAAGGAAAGACCTAGTGTAGTAGTAGCGGTCGGTCATCTAATGTAAAACCTGCAGGAAGGAAAATGGCGCAGATTGCAACATAGTGTGGCTTGGGGGTTGCCATAAGCAAAATGTCACAGAAAGAATCCCGATATTGATGCAACTGTTGATCAGAGCAGTCTCTCAAGACGCTACGCAAGATTGCGGAATCATAACTACCGGTCCGGAATAGCAACTAGAAAACTGTCAACCCGTTAGTCTGAGTATGAAGATACGTTGACACCATCTACGCATATCACAAAAGATTTATGACAGCTGTACTATTAAGGTCTGAGGAAAAAGAAAGCAACCAGGAATCCCTTCTTAAAAAGGGATGAGCCTCTACTCGTGTTCAAGAGAAGGGGAAGGAGTATAGACCGAGCGTTAGGAGAGTCTATTTTTTCCTATTAAAAAATCAAAAATCCCGGGTTGGATGTCTGAGTCAAGTTGCTTCCCACCGGAGCTTAGGCACAAACATGTAAACCTACCTGTACACCGGCGGGCGGTAGGGAATAGAATATACAATAATAATTCCGAATAAAAATCTTTCAAACTACTTTGACAAATCCAATCAGTAACTACCTTAACGAGGTTGGACCCAATTTTATAACTTTTGCCTTTTTTTCTTAAAAAAAAGAAAAAGACATAAACTAACTCTTCTAAACTTCGTTGGCAAATATACAATCATTAACTGTCAAAACAAGAAAGCCTCTTTAAATGCACTGAATCAAATTAATATTATATTAATACGATTTAGTAAAAAAGTTATATATATATATATATATATATATATATATATATATATATATATATATATATATATAGTAATTCACCGTGTCTAGAAGTATCTTCAACAGAATGCAGTAAGCACTGCACTACCGTTTCGTCCTATTTTGGGACTCTTCAGCAGTGCGCTTCCACTACTGGGGCACAGTCCGTTTGGGTTATGAATACTTGGATGAGTATCACCACTGTATTTGTGAGTAGCGGCGCTATATTGAGTTTATTCGGTTTCTTCTTCGTCAACGAGGTCCGTTCGAGCAGTTTGTATTACGTTTACTTTGTATCGAAACGGGACGGGGTCGGTAGTGGATGCGCGTTGCTTATGCGTCCCAATATATATATATATATATATATATATATATATATATATATATATATATATATATATATATATATATATATATATATATATATAAGTCAATATTAATATAAATATTGAAAAGAATATAAACAGAACTAGTAAAAACATCACGGATAAATTAAAAATAGGTGAAATTACGTAGACTTACAGAAAAGGAATGCTACATCACTATTAAGGACGACAAACCTGATTTCGAGGAAGACCATCCTACTAGAATAATAGACCTAACCCGACCCGAAATTGGAAAAATAAGCAAACAAATTCTAGAAAGGATTACCAAGTAAATTAAAGATTACCTACGATTAACACTCTGGATTAATACCAATGAGCTCACCAAATGTTTTACCAGTATCAACGACAAGCCAAATTGCACCCTAATACAGTTTGATATTGAGGATTACTACAAGTCAATATCAACAGATCTATTCCCGACTGCCCTAGAGTTTGCTAATATATATTCAGACTTAACAGAATTAAGAAATCATCAACAAAAAATAAAACAAATAAACACCAAAAATGACTGTATCTACAACATCAACCAGAGCTTTAGCAGATAGTAATAAAAAATCAACGGAGCCTGATAAAATTAGCAATTGTAGCGAGACAAATAAAAACCCAATCCAGACATACACGACTCGAAAAACTTGACATATAACAAACACCTCTACTTTCATCAACGTAGAGACCTCTTGAGAATGAAAAACTAAGCCAGGGTTACACCTCCATTTCAAAACTATAAATGAGTAAAACATTTCATTGCTTAGTTATTTCAAACATCGCTTGAAGATGAAACTCTCAAACAACAGTTACGGATTAATATTGAAATTAAACTTGAATACGGATGACCAGTTTCGAAACATAGTAATTTCTCTGTCGCGAATGACTCATATTTTTAAAGAGTAATTATAAATAAGACTTCTGTATCGAGCACTGTTTTTTAAAAAAATAAAAAACAAAAATACTAAAGAACTTCGGATCATCAATCTAACAGTTCTTTCCTATTATATCAATACGCATACACACACACACACACACACACACACACACACACACACACACACACACATATATATATATATATATTATATGAATACGTTCAAGAAAAAAAGGAAGCCATTGCAGAGAATCAAGGGGAAAATATTAAATTAAAACATCCTGGCAAGCTTCTCTCTCTTATCAGCGGTTTTTCAGCAAAATGAGAATTCTGGGATAGCCATGCTCGTTATACAGTCAGAAATTGGGGGAGGAGGAAGCAGACAATGCAGTCTATCAACCCACCCAGTTTGGGGGCGGGTATGGATGAGGCAGGTCAACTTTTACTTTAAAAAAAAGAAAAAGACAAGAACTAACTCTGTCAAGCTGTGCTCGCAAATCCACAATGAACACACACACACACACACACACACACACACACACACACACACACACACACACGCGCATATATATATGAGGTGTGTGTGTGTGCGTTTTTTTATTGAACACATATATACATTGTACACTTATACATATATATATTGTGCACTTATATATATATATATATAAGCGACTTATATATATATATATATATATATATATATATATATATATATATATATATAAGCGACTTCCGGTAAAAGTAACCGCCAAAATAGACTACCCACAATGCACCACTGACCCTTATATATAAATAGCCGAGAAAAATAACAGCACTAGTTGCCTGACGATTGCACAAGAATGAAACAGACTGTCGCCTCTAAGTGTTGAATTCTATGTTCACTTTTATATTCACACGCTCTATCTCTGATATTGAGCACTTTATCCCATAAATATAGCACACTTTACGACTATATTTCTTCATATATATATATATATATATATATATATATATATATATATATATACACACGTTTTAATATATATATACATATATATATATATATATATATATATACATATATATACATATATATACATATATATATATATATATATATATATATATATATATATATATATATACAAAAACAAACTTTAGGGTCGTGATCAGATGGCGAAAGATACAGATAGAGGAGATGCTATTGAAGTACTCTCTATGGCGTTCAATGAGATGTACGGTATGCTAGAGCCACTTGACGGGTGCCGACACATGCATCGTCTCCGACAACCTATGGAATATTGTCTTCGTCTACATGCGCGTGAGCGGATCTCGGTCTTCCTCGATCCATAGGTTGCGGGGCACTGATCCTGTCTCGGCAATGCAACGATAAACAGTAGCAAAGGTTAGATGACTCGGCTGCCTTCTGTCTGGAAATGCAATCTGATACCATTCGCGCGGCCGTATGTAAAAATCATATCTGCCTGCTCTGGATATGAGTGTGTGTGCGTGTGGTAGGTAGAAATGTACTACCTAAATGTAATTCTTAATAAATTCATTAGTTGGCCAATTTTCAAAAGTATGTTTTATTTTTAACGATATAATCGTAGAAATATAGTGCAATGTTAATAACTTTATAATAGGCACCAGTGTTTCTAAATGTCTGGTTTATATCGTCATTTCTTAGCATCATTTCTTGTACGCTTTGCACATTTTCTGACAATCTTCATGTTGAATGAAAAGATCTTCTCTGTGTATCTGCCACAGATCCCGTACGAGCCAGCTTGGAATGACAATTCCTGATGGTTTTGTAATCTACCTAACGGGGTGCTAGCTGATGACGCGCCTAGCAATGCCAGGCGTTGTGCCATTCTGATCTACACCTCTCACTCTGAAATAAAAACAACATTTAGCAATGTAGAGGTCATTGAAGTCAACACCTAAAGGCAACAGTCTGTTCCATGCTAAACACAATCGCCAGGCCATGTCCGTTGTGCTTTTGTTCGATTATCCATATATATAGATCATTGATGCATTGTGGGTAATTTATTGTAATACATTGGCGGTAGTCTATTGTATTGCATTGATACGATTGCGCTTCGCATGGACGCTGTCTCATTTAGGTGTTGACTTCCATATCTCTTTTCATAGTTATCTTTACATACGCTCTATACCTGATACTATGCACTTTAACCCATAAATATATCATAACAAAAACCTATATTTTATTTAAAGAGTAGGCACGGTGCAGTAATGGATAGCGACTCGGATTGAGGAATCGGAGAGCCGAGTCCGAATTCCAGTTGAATCCATTACATTCACTTACGTGCTAATACTCTTGCGAAATGTGTGTATACTCTTCTTCTCCCTCCAGCTATGGGTAAATAGAAGGACAGACTGGATTCTATAGCCTTGGATGGCAAATGGTCTAGCAGAAAGACAACTCTGAATTTAAAACATGCGGTGAGTTGTTTGAGGAAGCTGTGGCACGTAGTTCACCACGTCTCTGTATTCGGCCCTTCAAAAACTGTGGATTGTCCTGCACGAAACCTTCACCAGAATAATCAAATCTCATGTGCTGTTGTCGGTTTCCTAGATCTGTTTGACCATCATAATACGAGTAAGTCGAGAAAGAGAATATATATATATATATATATATATATATATATATATATATATATATATATATATATTGTCATCCACAGACAGACTGTTTCGCTGTATCACAGCACATCAGTGTGGCTAGACGTCCGGTTGCCTCTGGCTAGAATCGAAAACCGGCTGAATTCGCGTCAGTCGGAAATTTTACCCTGAAGCCGTTGGCGCACGGCAGTGAATAAGGTGAACTTAAGCGTATTTTTAAAATTATATAAACACACAGTGACTGAGAGAACTCGATTCGATTTACCGAAGAATCTTGCATTATTAGCCGTAATAGTCACTGTTTACAAACCCACACATCCTCCCCAGAGAGCTCAACCGAAATATTTTTTTCAGGAGTATATATATTTTCATCCACAGACAGACTGTTTCACTGTATCACAGCTCATCAGTGTGGATAGACGTCCGGTTGCCTCTAGCGAGGATCAAAACCCGACTGAATTTGTGTCAGTCGGAACTTCTACCACTAAGCCGTCAGCGCACGGCAAGGATGAAGGTGAATTTTAGCGTGTTTATTTTTAGATTTAGATAAACACACAGTGACTGACAGTGACTCAATTCTGCCGAAGAGTCGTGCAATATTAGCTTAA
>OZ038491.1:67492797-67495297 GCA_964036315.1 Acanthosepion esculentum
TTTCCTAATATTTCATTAAACCCTTGCGTTATATTGTTTTTACTGCCTTGCTTAGGTGAAATGATTAAAAAAAACAATAAACATGTCTGTGCAAATGTTTGGGAGAAATGGGAATGATATGAATTCTAAAAATAGAAAATTACAATGAGTGGGAAATTGCGAAGAGCCAGAATTGTAGTCGTACTGATATTTATTAAATTAAGCTAAAAGTCAAATTATAGATATTTTAATTCTATTTATAAAGTTTGTATTTAAATTAGTCACATATTTTCGACTTTATTGTCGACTACATTACATTAGTGAAATATGAGTCATTCCTTGTTTTAAAATTTATATTTATTTTATTTACAATTACTCTTCGCACTATGGATGGAACATAACACAGATATTCATTTTTAGATATATTCAATTTATTTTATTTTTATATTTTGCCTTATTTATTTTCCTGTTTGTCCTTTTTTCTTTTTATTAATGTAATGATAGATATTTTTTGTGAGATAAATTTTCCCAACGAGTAACTTAAGTTATTTAGCTATGTTTGCTAATGGTATGTTCAGAGTCTTATTTTTTTTTTTTACTTATTACGTGTGTCACTTTTATCTCTCTTTTACGTTATCATCTATTTAATGTAATTCACTTTGTTACGTTGAGTTCTGGCGAATGTGCTAATTAGTTTGTTTTTTTTATTTGTTACTACGAAGTTTTTGTAGTTTTCTTTTAAACATCTAGACTTGAAGAATTTTTTTTTAAATTTCTAATTGGAATGGCGTGATCTGTAACTATATTATTGAATCTCTCTGACACACAGACACGCACAATATATATATATATATATATATATATATATATATATATATATATATATATATCGATCACGAGTTTCGTAACTCATTAGTGTCGTAGGGTCACCTCATGTACTGCAGTAGAAGGGGTGTGTCTTGTATGTATTTATGGAGGATACTCGTATTTGAGTAGACGTTGCGTTTATTTATTAAACAGTATATTTTCAACAAAGTCTATTTTAAACATTTATATTTCGTTTTTTTTATGGTTTAATATTTTAAAATATGTCAAAGTTCCTCTTTCATAATGTTGTGGTAGGATCCACCTAATTTGCATATCGGAGTACCGACGATATAAATATGGTTGGTACCGGAAGACAGGGAGGCAAATCAAGAGATCCAACTAGAGACTCTGCCCGACTGCGACTTAGGAACACATTCTCCAGGAACGGTCTTCCCAGGAATATACAAAAGACTATATGTAAATATTGTGTACACTTTCTTGTTTCAATACATTTTATTCTAACTACATTTTGTGTTTGCATTATTATTCCATGCATTAGTCAAGTTTCAACACATAAGAAGAATTTTGACATGTCCTTCTTTTGATTGACTGATTTGGTTTTTACGTGTTATCAACCTTTTCTCTTGTTATTTAAAGCCTGATAATATGTTTAGTTTGTAACAATTTTTGGGAGAATGATAATTTAATGATAATTGTCCTAATAATTAACCCATAATTTTGGGGGAGAAGTTGTGGGTTCCTATCTTTCCCAAGTTATTTGCGCCTAAGTGAATATGCCGAACCTGATTGGCACTGGAACTCAGCTCTTCGATAACCAATTCCGAACAGTTATCGATTACCCGACCCGCATATAGAATCTTAGAGCAATTGGTATTCCCAAATGGTCACCCATTCAGGTATAAGAACCGATGTTTCAACGCGATATGACCATAAGCCTTGTTTCTTTTGAGAGTTAATTTCAACATGTCTCCGCTTTCACAAGCTACATAAATTATTTACAAGTAAAATAAAACAAATATGGGAAAGTATGAAGAAGTGCTCTACTCAATTAAAGTTCCCTTATTCTCATTGGTATCTTCTTGTTCTAATTATTTATGTCAGTGGTATTCTTCCCCCGTCTGTTTCAATGTCGACGCGACACAGGATTGCTTCCTCTGGCTGACAATATTTTGCACTTTGCGCATCACGCGTTTAATTATTTAGGAGCTAAATTTCATTAAACATACGAATAGCAAATTGACAAGTATAATTAAAGGAAATCGCGCAGATAATAAGCAAAACAAACAAAGGTTTGGTTTGGTTTGTTTTGTTTCGTTTTACAACATATCAACCTCAATAGGTTATATATGCCGACAAAATGTTTATTACAGGAAATTTTGTCTTTCAAAAATGCATAGCTGGTAATATTTTTTTCCGAAAATATATTTTGTTTTTCAAAATTTTATTTTTGGTAATAATATATAGTTGGTAATAATTTTTCTTCAAAAATATATTGTTGGTAATAGTTTTTTGGAAAGTATTCTGGTATTAAAACTTATTTTTTCAATTTCATGTTTTGACCCCAGGTAAGGTGTTAACTATTTACCCAAAACTGGGTCCCTAACAGGTGCTACAACATTGGGAACATCAGCATTTAAGAGGTGGCTCCACGCTACTCAAAATCTCTTGATCAGAGTTCTTGCTGTTGGACGTA
>OZ038491.1:67500297-67517797 GCA_964036315.1 Acanthosepion esculentum
TTACAGATGATTCTCCAATTAATTTGTGGGGTGAAGCATCCGTCTTAAATATTCCTATATCTGACTAATATTCTTTTTGGGAAAAATAGTAGTTTCGTATACTCCAATTAATTTGTGGGGTGAAGCATCCATCTTAAATATTCCTTTATCTGACTGATATTTTTTTTGGGAAAAATAGTAGTTTCGTATACTACATTTTCAGAATTACAAATGCCTCCAACTGGGCAGTTAGTTCTGGTTTTACAATTACAAGTAGGCTTGTTTTCTTTGGTTTCGCTTTCATTTTTTTAATAAGAGGTTGTTGTTTAAGTTAATGATTTCTTGAGAGTTATGGTTAAAATGCTGTCTATTAAATTTAGAAAATATCTGATTATTCTTATATTAGATAATTTACAGAAAGGTAGGATATACCATAATGTCTTTCTTTTTGTTTTAGCTTTTATTAGTTGAATTGTTTTTCAAAGTTTCCTGGTAACTTAATTCTTCTTTTAAACTACTTTTTTTGAACGCTACGCCCTCCAAACTTTTCAGGCATCAGTCTATCCGGTTAAACGAAAAGAAATGTCAAACTTTATTCCGTATTTAATGTACTGGGGTCGACTCTTCGCATTTTTACTATTTACGTGTAAGGCTATCTTTTGTTCTTTTTGAGTACTTCTTAGATATTGAGCGCCCTTTTCCCACTGAATCTAAGTCAGTTATACCCGATGCTGGAGGTGAACTCGTAATTACTGTACCAGCAAATTCAGGAACAAAACTGTTCATCCACTTACTTTCGTAGAACTAACCAGGAGCTAATTCAATCATTAACTGAAGAATTAATATTGATCATAAATTTCAAAATAGAAACCTGTGAAATTTTCACGGCTAAAAACTAGTAAGCTCTAATTCTGAAAAGTGAAAATCTGACTGAATTATCTTGGAAAATGTTTAAGTAAATACGAATTTAACCAAACATTTCGCAATATATTGTCAACGTGAAATATAATTGTTTATAAAGAACAATTTTAAATTACTACAGCATATTTCAGTAAACTAATATTCTATTAAAAGATACAAATCATGAACAACCTCCGTGATATCATTTTTTTTAAGCATTTCACCCTAAGCAAGGCAGGAGTGCCACTAGCACGCAAGGGGTTACAGAGAGTGGGATCAAGAGTAAAGAGGCGTGAGAGATGAGAGGCTGAAGAGAAGGACAGGGACTAGATCAAGGCATTTGGAGATATCGATTTCCATTGCATTTGAAGATTATAGCTATCAGGGAAGCAAGTAAGAGGAAGGGAGTTCCACTTACGGGAAGTGCAAGACATGAAGCTATTAAAGTAGAAGAGACTGATACATTTAACACTTTCGACAGTGAAAGGGTAAGACTGAGATGCCAACCTGGTAGCACCCTTAAATTCGTGCATTTTGGGAACTAGCGAACGTAGCTCGTCGGAGCACTTACCGTGAAAGTATTTGTAGAAAAGACAGAGGGAAGCGGCGACACGTCTGTGAGAATGTGACTGTAGATGAGATGTCTGATCAGGACCAATCACATTTCAAATATTAAAATAAATAATTAATTGCAGAGGTTATTGTTAAATATTGTGAATTATTTGCTGATTCATTCATATTCTTATGGTGTGTATAAATAATAAAGTAGAAAGTAACAATATTCTTTTATCAGTTTCGCTCCACTCCGTCCCCCAAAACTACTTGTAATTCACCAATTTGTTTCAATTAATATAAGTGAATACATAAGAGGCTTGATATGGTTTAATGATTAGAGGCTCAATATTATTCCACGGTTACTACAAAGGTATGAGATCAAAATTCACTGAATATTCTATTGTCTTTGTGCCAAATTTAATAGAGTTCCCGGTATGACGATAGACTTCATCCAGCAGCAAGGCCTGTGATCGGGAGATTGGATGTCTTGAGGAGCGTGGAACAATTTCTTAATTGCTACGGTTCCTAGATTCCCGCCAAGACGAGGTAGTAGCACCTGTTAGAGTCCAATTCCTGACCCAAAACACTATGAAAATATAAAAATGCAATAAATAAATAAATAAATTTCATGTGAAAAATATCAACAACACCTATTTATATAAAAAAATTAGCAACAATAGCTATTTATGGTAAAATTAGCAACAAAACATTATTAAAGCAACATGACCAGCAATACATTTTATCTGTAGTTGAAAGATGTGTGATATGCCGCTAAACAAATTCAACTCACCAACCAACCAATTTTGACACTTTTCTCAGTTTTATCTTTCTTTATAAAATCACCTTACTTAATCTGTTACCGCTATTTCGATGATCAAACACTGTCTTTCTCCTGGAAACTTATGATTTGTGGCCTTCTTGCCTTAATTGCAGTAACATATAACTCGGCTATAATAATAATTATCATTACTATTATTATTAATAGTAATAATATCTGATCTTTCTGTTAAGTACAATCTATTAATCTGGACATTACATGAGACTAAAGGTAACTCAACTTAGTATACATGTACAATGTGTCCTCAAGTTGAAATGTTACGTGATACTTGGCGCCAAGGACAGGTCATGCCACTTACATAGTAAGTATTCCATCGGTTATAAGTAAATACTAATCGAACAGCTTCTTCATACGAACGACTGCTCTGTGGAACCAACTCTCAAGACGATGCTTACACGATCATTACAATCTTAACCAGTTCGAAACAAATGCTAACCGTTGTCTTCCACTTCTATCCGCAAAAATTGCCTCCTAACGTAACCCTCTAACTTGATTTACACGCGGGCCTTGTAAAGAGTTAAACTTACTGTAAAAATCAGTCAAGCGTCATACGTCTATACGTAAGACACACTTGAAAGAAAACCTCTGTGTTTGCTAAGACTCTGCTTGTCGACCTCTGTCTGCGAGCCGAGAGGAATCCAGACGAGAATACGCCTAAAGACAGAGTCTCATCTAGGAAGGGCGACAGCTACTCGACTCATGTTTACGGGGTCTACGGGCAATTTTTGCCCAAGCCTACGGGATCGTAGTCGCCCAACGTTAAAAAAAAAACCTGACATGTGCCCCATCCCGCCTTCTAGTCAAGTCTTGGGTAAATACCGAGACACGCTTGGGAAATTATATCTCTTTCAATTCATGACAGACAAGGCAGAATGCCTCAACGAATAATGAGATATCTTGTTCACGGGGATGTTCCTATGATTTTTTAACGTATGCTGTACTAGAATATTGATATATATTCCAGGGAATACATTCTCTAGATATACTACGCCGATGATTGTATTCCTTTGGACAACCATACACTGAGTGGCTAATAATCATTTTTAAAATATGTTTTTCTAGAAATTCTTGGTAATTGGAGTTTGGTCCTGTGCAGAATTATTATTATTATTATTATTATTATTATTATTATTATTATTAATAATAATAATAATAATAATAATAATAATAATAATAATAATAATAATAATAATAATACTTTTATGGCAATTGTTCGAATGAGCTATTCACTATGGACCCTAGACTTTTTGAATTTAAGTGCAGTACTAGACTGGCGTCGAGGTATCATCAATTTACATTTGAGCTGACTAGATGTAACCGTAATTTCTATACTAACAGTTCCTTTTCTCGTACTTCTCCTTTGTGGAATTCACTTCCGGCTACATGCTTTCCAGCCAACTTTAATTCGCAAAAAATTAAATGC
This sequence comes from Acanthosepion esculentum, assembly GCA_964036315.1. Classification (NCBI taxonomy): domain Eukaryota; kingdom Metazoa; phylum Mollusca; class Cephalopoda; order Sepiida; family Sepiidae; genus Acanthosepion; species Acanthosepion esculentum. Next base: position 67,503,993 of record OZ038491.1, read on the forward strand.
TGTGTCAATCGCTATCTATATTTCTCCTTACTCTTTTCTCTTTCCGCTCATTATTAATGTTTCTGTCTCTAATTTCCCACACTTGTACCTTACTGGCTTTACTGCCTTGCATGGGGCGAAACTGATTTAAAGAATATTATTTACAAGAGTAAGTTCTTAAGTTAATGATGAAAAAAGTTAACTACCATATTTGGTCTTCTGTTTCGGCTACATATCTCGATATTCTTAAAAAAAAATCCAAAGAAAGGTTTGTAATATTGTCAATCCTGATCTGGCATTTCGGCTTCAATCATTTCCCCAATACTGTGGCATGGCTTTTTTTTCTGACTTATTTATACATATTTACATGACAGCTTTCCTAATGAGCTTACTTCCTTGGTACTCAACCACATTAATGTAAGCGTACAATTAATTGGCTACTATGTTGTAAGTGTAAGTTCTATTCCAATAGTTTCTTTTATCGCACTTCTTACCTGTGGACATCTATTCCGATTCGTTGCTTCCCTGTCATCTATAGTCTTGAAATATTTAAATGCATTATCAACAGATATGTTCACTCTTCCTGAATTCTGTTCTTTTAGTAACCTTACTGCAGTCTTCTCGTTCTCCTCCATAACCAAGTCTTATTGGCTTTATCGCCTTGATTGTGTTAAAATTATAAAGAAAGAAAAAAAAATCAAATACTCGGTTTTCAAAATAATCTCTTCTCTTGCCAATATAGTTAATTTAGTGGTGAATAATGAAAATGTTTATCGAGGGTTAGATCAAAATTCGGCAAATCATTACGCGTCAGGCTACAGACTTATTTATCCATCCGGGTTGGAATGAGTTCAAAATTTAAAATGTCTGTATTGTTTATGTATTTTATTCGAGTGTACGAAACCTTACATAAATCATGATGCAGAACAGTAAAGTTCAGAAAAGAAACTGAAATATTGTATTATTCAACATTTCCAACTACCTGGACTTATTAATTTCTACTTGTACTATACTGACCTAAGGCTAACATTACTAAGCATAGCTTAGTGAGTATTACGATTCAATATTGTTATTACAAAAACTGATAACTATATATAAAATCTAATAAACTTCGCTGACCCAACCAGCGCCACGGTGGAGTTAAAATTGATAATATGAGCTAGAGGGCGTACCAGTCATACGAAATCGATCAAGGGTCATTATTTCTCGTAAGGAGACAAGGTGGAGTAATGGATAGGGGCTCGGATTGAGGAATCGGAGAGTCCATTCGGATCCATTACATTCACTTACGTGCCAATAATACCCTTAGGAAAGTTATGAATCCTCTCCTTTCCCTCCACTATGGGTAAATAGCAGGGCAGACTGTATTCTTTAGCCTTGATTGGCCAACGGTATAAGAGAAGGAAAAACACTTAATTCGTCTCTGTCAGACTATAGGTCTCCCTTCTCGTTAGTTAACTTACTTAGGGAGCCCTTCCCCACTTCTTCCTCTTTAATCCTTAAGATAATAATAAAAAATAGCTGATGTTTATTCGATGTTAATGCAGGTAAGTAATTACGTCGTTGTTTATTAAGCCTCTTCTGTCATTTACACCACCGTCTAATCCGCGAATGATCTTGGATCATTAGCTAGTGCCGGTGGCGCCTCACAAAGAGGAAATTAACAGTTCCCACTCCACGTAAAAGGATCCTATCAAACCACTTTAAACTACTCAAGATTGTTTCCCATTGACCTCGAGGAAACGTCTATTTCTAAAGACCCAAGGAGTCGTGCACCCAGACAATATACCTGTTACGGCAGGGAGCGAGGGTCGTTACGTAATATGTTATGATAAATGCAGAGATATATAACAAATCGTTGTCCCTAGTTCACTTAGTACAGATCAGTTATTGCTCCCTTTGAGCAGTGCCATGTGAGAATAGTAGGATATATCGTCAAGACAATGTTTCACGGCTAAAACTAGTAAGCACTAATTCTGAAAAGTGAAAACTTCACAGAATTATCTTGGAAAATGTACAAGTAAACCCGAATTTGAGCAAAATTCTCGCAATATATGGTCAATGCGAAATATAATTGTTTATAAAAAACAATTCTAAAGTACTACAGCATATTTTAGTGTTTGTAAACTAACATTATTTGAAAAGATACAAATCATGAACTCCGTGATACTATTTTTTAAAGCATTTCACCCCAAGCAAGACGGGAGTGCCACTAGCACGCAAGGGGTTACACAGAGTGAGAGCAAGTGCTGAATGAGAGAACCCATGATATTAAATTTAATTACCACCAGTATCGCTTGGCTGGACTGGGGGAGTTTTGCCGTTTTATATACATATAAACGTATATGCAATAAAAATATTTAATCGTAATACTTACTAAACTTTGCAAAAGAGATCTTTATTAAGCACGGGATGAATTGGCACAAGGACAAATTATATAAGGAATTCAGTTAAAAATTCCCTGAAAATAACCCAGATTTACTAGAATCTGTAGAAGGCTGTAGAGCACAATGGGCGGAAACGTTGTGATAATAAGAACAAGATAAAGAAATAGCCCGAAAGCAAATACAGTGTAACCCGGATATAAGAGACCCGGATATAAGAGAAACCTGGATATAAGAGTGATTTTCTCTGGTCCCAAATTAGAGCCTGTGTTAATACATATATAATAGACCAAAGCCGGATATAAGAGAAACCCGGATACAAGAGACTTCTTCTCCGGTCCCGACAACTCTCTTATATCCGGGTTACACTGTAATGTAAATAACACCAATTCTCTGATTCAGTCGGAAATTATGAAATTTAATTTTTGATTTCTTCTTGCCTATCGAGAAAAACAAAGATTAAAAGTTATGATTCAACCACTCCTCTTTTCGATTTTCTGGTACACGGTTACGCATTTCTTTTAAAACGACTTCGGAAAAGCAATTATTTTCCTAATTATTTCTTTAAGAGTTTCACAGGTCAAACACACATAAATGACAAACAAGTGAAAAGGGATAAACAATACGAAGAAAGTCACTAAAAAATATAAAAAAAATTAAAGGAAGAAAAGTGTGCAATGTGAAAAAAAAAGGGTACCAAATTCTAAAGTAAATAACCCAGACAGAAAAATAAAAAAAATAAAAATAAAATAAAATAAAATAACCCGAAAACTCATCCATCGTGATAGAACACCTGAACTCAAGAAGTATATTAGAGAGATCAAATAACTTGTTAAAGATATATGCGCAGTTAAGATATATTAGAAGTTGTTCTCTTGGGAGGCTCCGAGTGAAGAGGTCGGCGATGGGGCGCGACATTGCCGCAAAATGCTGAATTATTAAACAAAATCGATAACGAACTTTCTCTTGGTTCTCGTGCAGTGCAAACAGACTAACATGATAACTAAATAGGCATATTCGCATCTATCAGCTTCCAAGCGGCCGCTTGCACACACACACACACACACAGGCGCGCACATATTATATATAAGCAGCAACCATTTATTTAAACAGATTATATTAAATAAAAAGAGGTAAAGAATGCATTCTATGTCTTTTGATGTCTTTCTCAGAATAAGAAAAAAATAAAAGCAGGGTCACCAGAACAGACAAAGCGGGTACCATTTTTTGCCTGCTTTATTTTTCCTTAATGCAGGGTGAATATCATTTTTCTCAATGATGAGTGCATGAAGATTTTCGAGCAAGATGTTATGCACAGGTTGCAGCTAAATGACGTAATGGGTGTAACAGTAAATTTATCCAAATCCTGTAAAAGCAAAATTATCCATTCGTTAGATAACGCTTTGAACCGTTTTTCTTAGAAATGATTAAAGATATCTTACTGGAATTCTCTGTTTTTTTAATAACAACACCGGACTCTACTTTCAGAAATAAGAATGTAAGCTTAACATATAAACGAAAATGACATGTTCATCATTAATCAATCACAGCTAAGGATCTTAACTTTATGAAGGATGGAAATTAAGTTCTTATATATATATATATATATATATATATATATATATATATATATATATATATATTATTCCAGGGTAATTTTCCAACTTATTCATGAGGATCTTCGCCCTCTCTAACCTTCTAACTTTCTGTCCTGGAGTAAGAGTTGCTACACACGATTCACGTACGATTTCATTTTCAAGTGCTTTTTCAGTGCTCTTTAGACTGTCATAGCTGAAACGTGCCAAATATCTTATGGATTGAGTTTGATCTTTTAAAATTTTTAATTCATCTCTTCAGCTTTAAATTGGAATGATGATTCCTCCTTCCACTTGTCATCTCCTGATCTAGTTTTCCTCTCAAATCTTCCTTTTTTATAAACTTATTAACCGTTCTCTTGATTGTTCTTGAATGAACTTTGAAGATGGAAGCCGGAGTATGATCCTTTTCCCAGACACCGTAGCTCGAGACTCAGGTTGCATATTGGGTGTAGGGGTTCCGACCAACCTTAGCGATGTCGAAGGATGATCATGATATCTTTTTAACTATATTACAATTTAAAAAAATATCAACTCCACCAAGATGACTATACAAAAAAGAAATATTTTTTTTTATCATTTTATTAGATTATGGAAAATTGCTTTTTACTTTGTATAAAGACACATTTCTGTATCTTCTTAGATATTCTCTCTTCACAGAACAGTCAAGAAACGCGGGCTGGTTCCAAAAGGACTAACAGAATAAGATTAAGAATATTTCATAGCTTTACCTCGCATTTATTTGTATGGAACAAAATGTTTAATTCTTTTAGGCGGGTTTTTTTTTTTCGTATAGACGTATACCTCGATTACTGCGGCAAATGTGTATATTAAGAGATTCGCACTAATCCAAAACGCATTAATCGAATATAATAACTTATAGAAAATGATTTAATTTGTATGTCACATTTTAGTCTCATTCACAATTAATGTATGATTCGCGTACTTTTTAATTAAAACTTAGGTGCATATAAGGAGATACAATAAAATGCTACGAATTAATATTTATTAATCGGATTTTTTGTGAAAAAATTCTTTAGAATGTTGCCCCTTGTAGTATTCTTCTGTTCTCCATAAAAATGGCGGTACTGAGAAATTGCCTTTTCAGTTTTTTCTGCAAATTTGTCGGCTTCTGTTTTATAAGTTCTTCTAAACATTTTCATTTAAATTCGTTAATGACCCTGAAAAATTATTCTAATTTCTTCATTGTCATATGCTTATCCTGACGGATAGGGAAATATTAAAATCTAAAAGAAAAAAATCAATTTGATTTTTTTGTAAAATAACCTTATGGATATTTTATATTTTTATATAATTTTCTAAACATATAATCATTAGTATTTTAACCTGAAGATTTTATTTATAATCTTTCCATAATAAATGCATGCATCTTTTATATTTCGATATTTTTAAATAAACGTAAATATCTGTATTTAATTATATTGTACATTTTTTTAACAAAAAATCAGAAATTTTCTCATAAGATATTCAAAATGAACAAGAAATAAACCAAGTACTAAAAAATTAATAGAGGCAAATATTCAAATATGTATTTTTATTGTTGTCTTATAAAATTTATCAATATATAACCTTCCATTTTTAACACTAATATAATTACATAATGTAATACTTGACAAACAAAATAGTTATCCATTTTTAAATTTTAGAAATTTTTTTTAATTAATCAGTAAATAAACTCAGTTTTCAATTACTGTTGTTAAACTGAAGAATGTTTGAGAGCAGTAATCGACTATTATGTATGGACTAATCGGATTTTGGTATATAAAAATTTTTAGCCCACTTTTCAAAAAAGCATTAATCGAGGGATTCCTGTATATTTAAGGTAACGTTATTTATTAATTTCTATTGCGCTGAAAATGCGCGAAGTTTTACCGAAACTGGGAGCACGGATATTGTTTATTGCTCAATAAATCTTTTCATTGTCTTAAATAGGCAGGAAACAGTGTAGTGAAACAAAATTTCTGCATGGCATTAAAAAATTGATTGTTCATATTTGTCAAGTTCGCAGATTTGGCTACATTTAAAATCAGTCATGTCGTAGTAACATGAAAGTCTAATGATGGAGTTTGATTTTCTATTTATTTTTCAGTATTCTAAAAACAAGCCTCAGATAACTGTCTTGATGAAAGAAGATAATTAATGAAAGAAGACACATATTCGTCGCTTCATTTCGCTGCAAATGTTTCTCAACAATTCCAGAAATAGAACTTTTCGTAATTATAGCAGTAAAGAATTATTTGTCTTGTTTATAATTCCTACTAGATGTTGCAATATTGAAGATTATTCTTGACGTAGTTCCGACTTTTTATGGGATGAATTCTTACAATAAAACTATTTTTCAATAACAGTCTATATTTACTTAATTGTTTTTGTGGTGATCAATAAAACAAACTCAAGGGAAAAAGCAAATTTATGTAAAAGATTATATCACATGGAAGCCATTAATGTAGCTTTTGTAATTTACATAGATATAATATATACAATGTGCAATGAATTGTTAATAACATGAGATAAATATTTGTACGAGCTATAATTCTAAATTGCCCTTTATATTGTAATACCGGAAATTTAGAACACTATGAACCGGATAAGAATATTGACATTTGAGACAGATAAAAAATAAAGAAATATATAATGTTAACTACGCTTAGCTCGACAAAGGCCAAAATAATAAAGGCCAGGATGTCCACTTGCTTAGCTTTACACTTAAAATTGGAAACAATATTTTTAGCAGGGATCAATCATCGATCTCGGGTATTTCTTGCCTTTTCATCTACCTACTTTGATTTATTGTTTCTGTCTTGTAACTTATTTTTTCCTTTTGAAATATTTTAATTTTTTTGATTCTGATATAATCTTTACAACATTTTATAAAATCCTCTCTCATGAAAAACATATAAGACACTCTCACACCCACAGACACAAATACACACACACACACACACACACACACACACACACACACATATATATATATATATATATATATATATATATATATATATATATATATATATATATATATATATATATACGAGGGTCATTCAATAAATAAGTTGAATTTTTCGGTATAAGGACTTCTAATACAGATAGAAGCTTACTCTTTATTATTTTTTTTCGTTTCACTTCTTTTTCACCTGGATTTAATTTCTTTTGCAGATTAAAAAAAAACTTTGAGAGTTTTGGCGATTAACAAAGATGGCCGACCAAGAAGCATGCTCCAGAATTGAACAGCGGTCAGTTATCAAGTTTTTGGTTGCTGAAGGATGCAAACAAGTTGAAATTCATAGGAGAATGTCAACTGTGTATGGTGTCACATGTTTCAACCAAAAGAATTATCTACAAGTGGGCTAAATTGTTTAAAGAAGGACAGAGCAGTGTTGAGGATGAAGACAGGCCTGGGACGCCTACAGAAGTGAGGTCTCCTGAGGTGATCGAATAAGTCAATGACCTCATTCAGTCTGACAGAAGGGTGACAGTGGATGACATTGCAAGGACTTTGAACTTATCTGTTGGGAAAAACGCAGGGGTCATCAGTCAGAAGGAGTCATCTTCCATCATGACAACGCAAGGCCTCACACAGCATCCCAAACGGTGCAGACCATCAACGAGCTGGGCTGGGACCTGCTTTATCATCCCCCTTACAGCCCCTTCAGACTTTCACCTGTTTGGTCTCTTGAAAGCGTTCACGAGAGGCACGAAGTTTAAAAGTGACGAGAGCACAAACAGTGGAGGGTCGAGTTGTCTCAGCAGTGTCTCTCCCGCTATGAGAAGGATGGTGATGAGTTTCTGAAGAAGGTGGTCCCTTGAAAGCGTTTACGAGAGGCACGAAGTTTAAAAATGACGATGAAGTCAAAAGTGTTGGGAGCGACTGGCTGAGACATCAGTACAAAGATTTTTACGCTGAGGGAATACGGAAGCTTGTGCACAGATGGGAAAAGTGTGTGACAGTGTTGGGAGTCCACGTTGAAAAATAAAAATAAAAGTCAGATTCTATCTATATTAGAAGTCCTTATACCGAAAAATTCACCTTATTTATTGAATGACCACCGTATATATATATATATATATACGTGTGTGTATATGTATGTGCATATATATATATATATATATATATATATATATATATATATATATATATATATATATATATATATATATGTGTGTGTATATATATATATATATATGTATATATATATATATAACTTTATACATATATGTATGCATATGTGTCTTTTACTTCTTGTTCTCGCTTCTTGAAGATGATTCAGAGAAGCAGATTGAAAACTGCTGAGTTCACTAAAACACGTCGATCTCCATTCTACCCGCTCGAAGCCTGAGCGCTGAAGGGTCTTATGCGGTATGTTGACAGCTGACAAGTTGCTTTTCAGCTTGTCCTTGTATCTTAGCCATGGGCATCCTACATTCATGTAGCCCTGATCTAACTGGCTGTACATTAGGATCTTGGGTATCCTGTCATCAGACATTCGCAAGAGCCCACCGTAACTGAGACTGTGTGAGAAAAGTCTCGATTCCTCCAATATACACTGTATAAACATGTCTGCGTTAGATGTCCTATCTTGAAGGTTAACTCCACATTTTACACGCAGACAGCTTTTATGGAAAATATCCACCTGGCGTATATATATATATATATATATATATATATATATATATATATATATATATATATATATATATATATATATATATATGTAAAAGGCTGTTTCGATGTATCACAGCTCATCAGTGTGCCTAGACATGCGATTGCTTCAAGCCGGGATTGAAACCCGACCGATTTAGCATCAGACAGAGACCTTACCCCTAAACTATCGGCGCATGAAGGGAAAGAGTAATTTTAACCTATTATATACGGATGTATATAAACGCAGAGCGATGTATTAATATCAGAGGCGGCTGGTGTATTTGAAAATACCCTTACTTTATAGTGCTCGATGGAATAACGGGAGCGTAATATATATATTCATATTGGTATATATATTTACATGCATATGTATATATAAAATTACAGACACACACACACACACACACACATATACATATATATATATATATATATATATATATATATATATATATATATATATATATATATATATATATATATATATATATATATATATTAAAATAATTAAAATAATAATAAAAATGATAAAAAGTGGAAATACAAAAGTTGACTCCCTTGCATGGAGAAGACCCCTCATGAATTTGAAATGGATATAGAATAATAATAAAAAAAACACAGTAAAATGAACAGTAAATATGTTTTCAATTTACAGGAATACGTATACACATACACAGAAAATTAACATCCTGAAATGGTATCAGATTAGAATGAAAGTATTTTGGAAAATAAAAATTATTTGACATAAAATTTTGATATTTTTCTTCATCAATTTTCTACGGTTAGCAAGATATTTATTCGTGGACTAGAAATGATTAAAACAAAAAGAAACACACTTAGAGTGCCTTAATTATTAAACAATCATGTTTGAATATATATATATATATATATATATATATATATATATATATATATATATATATATATATATATATATATATATGTCATATACCTCCCAGAAATACATCCCACATAATATTAAGATATTACTAGCAGCGGCGTCTATATATATATATATATATATATATATATATATATATATATATATATATATATATATATATATATATACATTGCGAGTGTCACAGCTAAATTGTGCAAATCGTGTAAAAGACAATTTGTCCAATTGTTAGATTCAGATCTGAAAACTTGTATCTTAGAAATATATGGGCTAAAGCTGCCCCGGCTTCTCATTCCAGACATGACAGATATTTTTAAAAGTCTATTGTGCCATGTGGGTGATGAAGTATTTTCTATACAATTACCAGCTTCTCACGGCTAAAATCTGGCAAGCCTCTCGCTAATCTATCCCTAATTCAATGGATTATGTTCTGATGAGCTATATTCTTTAGTTCCCTCAACTATAACCTTCGTAGCTAAGAATCACCATGTCAAGTACACTGAATCGATCTATCTCTATTCCTTTTGTATTCCATTAATAAAAAGGACTCCTTCTTCCACGAGTTGCTACTTTGTTGACCCGTCTACGGAGAGGATATTTTTTCGACCATTATAATTTTAATTACTTCATGTCTGCGGTTAACCGTAATCTTTACAACATAATCTAGTACAAAGTACTTATTACTTAATGTTAGCGATCATATATCAGCCTAGTTCTGTATAGCTATAACATTGGTGGCTTTTGGCGCTCGTACATCTGGATATTAGAGTAAATACATAAATATTGATAGAATAAAATAGAAAGAATAGACAGACAAAATGAATATAACAGATCGAAATATTGAAGAATGTAAAAGACGTCTTTTTACTACGGTTGCCAAAAATCTACCATATTTCAACTAATTGCTATAACAGATAGATAGATAGATAGATAGATAGATAGATTTAGCATATTTTCATTAAAGCATGTTTGGTTAAATGATTTAGACGTATTACATCTATTTATTTTAATTTTAATCCTTTCAAATCCATGAATTAATTCATTGGTGTCTCTAGAAAATTTATTGAGAAATATTCCACATTTTTCTTTCAAAGTTTTAATTTTTTTTTCCAGATTCTGATGTATTTTTGACTAATATCATGTCGACATGAATGATCCTTCAAATGATCTAAGATTGAAATATGGACGTTCAAGCGAAACATAAGAATTCTATTGATATATATATATATATATATATATATATATATATATATATATATATATATATGTGTGTGTGTGTGTGTGTTTGTGCTTATACACATATATATATATATACATATATATATATTTAGATATAGATATAGATAGATAGATAGATAGATACGCGCGCCTGCTGAAAAGTTCATAGGCTGAACTAGATATAAATCTATGAAGAGACACCACTTTGTATATTAAAAGACAGGCATGTGTACCAAAATACAACGGTCGGTTCGCCAGTTGTAGGTAATCTGGAAATGGTGTGTCTAATTCCATTTATATCTTGGTTAGCTTATGAACATTACGGCCACCACTCGTATACTGATATCTCCTGCCGATTTAGATGTAAGAGTATACAGCAACTCAGCCCTTAGAACCGAACATATATTTTGATTATAATGGTGAAGGCGTGTTTAGGCCAAATCACAAGATTTGGAAGAGTCGAATGCATAGATCTGCTGCAGATAGTGTGCCACCCGTTTCCCAATATATATATATACAGCATGTGTCAAAAATACTTTTACAAATATTGGGACGGGTTCCTCACATCAAAACAAAATCCATATATACATATGTCCACAAAACATAATTTTTTAATTATTCAATTTAAAGGAAGTTTACGGGAGTTGCGTTACTATGTAGACTAGGTTACATTTGCCATTCGTGTTTATTTGTGGTTCATGTCTTCAACGCTTAACTTGTGTAGTAGTAAATTAACTGAGAAGTGTTAAATTTAACAATGGCTGGATATTCATATCGTGTGCAGGCAGGTATGATTTTTATATACGGCCTCGCGAGTGATAATGGGCGCAAGGCTGCATGGTTGTATCAGATTGCGTTTCCAGACCGAAGGCTACCGAGTCATCCAACCTTTGCTGCTCTTTATCGTCGCGTTGCTGAAACTGGAACCGTGTCACCACAAGCGACATTAATACGTATTTTTGGATTGTATATTGGATTGTATATTTAAAAAGTGTCTATAGTAAACTTTAAACCTAATAACTCAAAAACGAAGTGGAGACAGAGTGAGTGCGTGCGAGAGAAAGCAAATGGAAGAAAATGAATAGAAATGTTTTCGTGTATGCTTTTGGAACATTTGTTCTTTTATATTTTATTCATCACTGATATTATTTAGAATTTTCATCCGTAGGCAAATATCTTATTTAATATTCTTAATAAATAACGAATGAGAATCGTAAGAAATGCTCAAATGAATACAGCGTTCATGTTCTCCTTACCAAATATTACTTCATGGTTTTGGATGTTTCGTTAAATTCTTAAAACAAAATTACCGTTCGAAATATAATTTTCAGCTTACCAATATAAACGGGTAAGTAAATAAATTGATGGCTAGTCAGATACAAGGTCTGATCCAGGGGTATCGGGACTGATGCTATAAAAATAAAACTACACCACATATCAATCCGTCAATTAATGGCCTTCGAAGTAGTCCCCTTTTGAAGCTATACACTTTATCAGATGTTATAGGAAACGAGATCTTATATATATGGTGGTCGAGAGAACTAGCGAATACTGTCTTTGATCCAAAACTGCTGCACAAGGCATGGTAACTGATGGATACTTTGTGATGTGGTGAAACAACCACACGCTACACATTTTCCTTCCAAGAACATTTATAAACAAAGGACACGACCGAAAATATTATACAGATAAAAATCTGTAAGTGCCTCAAGGGATAGGAAAATTTGGCGAGCTACGACAAACCAAGTACCTAAGTGACGCGGCATTTAGAATTAAAAAAAGGTATTTCAATCAAGATACACCATAACATCAATTTTTAAATCCTTTCACCCGAAGCAAGTTGATAAAGCCATTAGGACGCAATGGTGTTACTGAATGTTAGAGAACCTGATAAAAAAACTATTATTAATGAAAGTGAACAATGAATGGAGAATATTTAAGAAGACAGAAGATGGCAGTTGACATTGCATTTAAATGTTTGAAGATCAAAGATGACTGGGAAGCAAGAAGCCGAAAGGTAGTTCCATAAATAAAAAGTACAAGAAAAGAAACTGTTAGCGTACAATTTAATTTTAACTGTAAAATGATAGACCGTGGCGTCAATCTAATATTGCGTTTCAATACATAATATCTAGGTACCACAGAGAAAAGTTCTTCGGAAGAATTACCATAAAAGTATTTATATGTGTTGTGGTAGGATCCACCTAATTGGCATAGTGGAGTACCGACTATATAAATATAGTTGGTACCGGGAAGACATGGGAGGCGAATCAAGAGATTCAACTGGAGACTCTGCCCGACTGCGACTTAGTCAATACATTCTACAGGAACGGTCTTCCCAGGAATATACAAAAGACTATATTTAAATATTGTGTACACTTTCTTGTTTCAATACATTTTGTTCTAAGTACATTTTGTGTTACATTATTATTCCATGCATTAGTCAAGTTTCAACAATAGGAAAGCAGAGGAAAACTACGTTAGGGTAGTTGGAAAGGACTGGCGCCGAGATGCCAGGTTAGGACAGTTAACATTGTCGATTCTTCTTCTCGAAATATATAGGTGTGGCGGCATTATTTAAATCATGGGTAAATGATGCACTTATAAAAATTTAAGAAATTGTCTCGCACGACATAGTGAACCGGCTTTCTTAGCTGCAGACATAGCAGTTGATTCAATATGCACTTTCTACTTCATGCAAGCTGAAAACGTTAACCTAAGAAGGTACAATGAGTCACTCTCCTGGAGGTTAGCATCGGCCATTTAATTCTTTGAAATCGAATTCATTGTAAAATGCCATCGATAGTACTTGAAGAAATAACCGCATAGTGTAGGAAAGTGATTATTTTTAAAATGAATATATTGTGAAAACAAGATATTTTTCATTAAGTTAATTATTTATGTATGAAACTAAGTATTTTTGTCTGTTCGAAAAATCAAATAAATATTCACTATTCCTCACTTTGAGTTTCATTAAAAATGTTATTCTTTCTTCAGATTTCACTGTAAAATGACACATACAAGAAATGTAGAATATTGCAATAAAGGCTCCCGAAGTGAAT
>OZ038491.1:67527797-67555297 GCA_964036315.1 Acanthosepion esculentum
GGAAATTGTGCACTTCGGCATGGTATAATGGTTAGCAAGCTTATCTCGCTAGATCTAATTACGGCTGGGTAATGACTGTCACCATCACAAGTACTCCATAATTTCGGGATTGTGCCTCATGAAACACCCCCTTCCGATGCTTTTGCATAGCAGGCGTTTTTAATATCTTTTTTTCTTTGGATCTATTTCCAAAGGTTCTATGAACTTTCTTTTTCTGTACGATTTTCTTGGTACTGGCATTGTTTGCGACCTTTTTATATCAAATGTATCGAAAATCGTGTGTATTACCTCTTCCTAAGGTGGGCCGTTAGCATCCTGTAACGGTCTCTTCCTTATTTGGTTTACGTGTCTTCTATGAGAGAATTTTTGTCCCTGTACTATGTAAACCATATTGCCGATTCTTTTCTCAATTGTCTCTTGCTCCCAGTAAGATATATTATTTTTATATGCTTTAAAAATACCTTTTTCTCCTGGGAGGAATTTTCTTTTTGATGTGTAGGTCTGTGTTACTTGTTTCGTTTTACTTGGCAGCAATTTATCAAATGCAGATCTGATTTTTCAAGCGAACATCACTCCTGCTGGTGATAATGTCGATGGTGTAGCATTATTTGGCGTTATTCGATATACCTGAAGAAATTGCTGTAATGATTTTTCTGTAGGCACATCACAGGCTTTTCGTAACGCTCTCTTTAGTGTATCAATAAATCTCTCCGCTTGTCCATTTGATCTTGTGTGATAAGCCGGGGATTTTATATGTTTGACTCGGTAAATTTCGCAAAACCCTTGGAAGTCTGCTGATATGAATTGTGTTCCATTATCTGTGACTAAGCAATTCACTACTCCAAACCGAGCGAATAGTTCGTGGAGGCAATTTATGGTCGTTTTTGAAGTAGGATTTTTACAACGAAACACCTCCGGCCATTTACTATAACTATCCACTATGATTAAATAGTAAAACCCGTCAATTGGTCCTGCATAATCTGCGTGTATTCTTGACCACGGACGATCAGTCTCTGGCCATGGCTTATGTATGATTGGCGGTGCTTTGGCAGCTAAATTACAACCCTTGCACATTTCCACCATCTGAGTAATATCCTGGTCCATATTTTTCAAATATACATAGCTTCGCATAAGCGACTTCATTCTATTTTTTCCAGGATGTCCCCTGTGGAAATCCTTTAAGATTCGCTTTTGTAGTGTTTTGTGAATTACAACCCTTTTGTTGTAAAGTAGCACATTATCGCATGGAGAAAAGCTGTCCGATATCTGCTCATTTTTCTGCTATTTTTGCTTTTGTTTCTTTTATGAAATCGACATTTTTTACTTCATTTTTTATGTCTTGGAGTGTGACGGGTTGTTTCTAACTGTACGACATAGTACTGACCTGATATCTTCTTCATTTCTTAGGGCTGCAATTATAGAATCTTCCAATGGCTCTGTCTTTGTTGGTATCAGTCTCGACAGACCATCAGCATGTCCGATGTTTTTCGTTGGTAAATATTCCAATCTGAAATGGTAGTTCAGAAGAATTGTGCCCCATCTAAGTAACCTATTTGCAGTGTAAACCGGTAGACCTTTTTCCGAATCACAAATTGTTAGTAACAGTTTGTGATCCGTCTGAAGAGTAAAAAATCTACCACAGATATACCTATGAGACCTTGTGACTGTGAAAATAATTTCCAGAGCTTCTTTCTCTATTTGTGAGTAATTTTTCTCCGCTGGTAGTA
Organism: Acanthosepion esculentum; assembly: GCA_964036315.1. Lineage (NCBI taxonomy): Eukaryota > Metazoa > Mollusca > Cephalopoda > Sepiida > Sepiidae > Acanthosepion > Acanthosepion esculentum. Next base: position 67,529,525 of record OZ038491.1, read on the forward strand.
GAAGCATGTGCGATGGGTTTTATTGTCCCATCTGGCATTTTATGTAATATACACGCTCCGACTCCATATCCGTTCGCGTTACTTGCTACAATAATTTCTAACTTAGGATCGTAGTGTGCCACAAATAAATCTGATGTTAACGTCTTAATTATTTTTTCAAATGTTTCCTGGCATTGATCTGTCCACTGCCAAACTTCTTTCTTTAGCAGCTTGTTCAGTGGTGCGCGAAATGTATGCATGTGAGGTATGAATTCCTGGTAGTAACACACTAAGCCTAGAAAACTTTGTAATTCTGTTATGTTCTTAGGAACTGGCATTTTTTTTTTTATTGCTGTTGCCCTTTCAGGGTCTGGTCGTCTACCTTCTTGATCTATGATAGGGCCAAGGTATAGACTCCATGATATATATAGATTCTATTGATTCCATAGCTTCGTATTCTCTTAAACACCTCTTGTACATGTTCCCTGTGTTGTTCAACGCTTTCGCTGTTTATCAATACGTCATCCAGGTATGCAATCGTGTACTCTAGTCCGGCAAGCCTCCTATCCATTGTCTGTTGGAATATAGCCGGCGCGACCTTAATCCCAAATGGTAATCTTTGGTATCTGTACAATTGTTTGTGTTTGTTTATGCACAGTAGATTTGAACTTTCCTCATTGACTGGAATTTGCAAGTACGCTTCACTTAAATCAATTTTTGAAAAATATTTTCCGCCATTTAATTTAGTGAATACTTCTTCTGGACTGTGTAGAGGATAGTGGTAGTCCTTTATTGCTACGTTCAAACCTGTAGAAAAATCAGCGCAAACTCAAATTTCTCCTGATTTTTCTACTGACGCAAACGGTACGCTCCTTTGTTTCTTGAATATAGGTTTTCTTTTATTTCGATATTTGCTGCCATTTGCTTACATCTTCCGAGACCTGCTGAAAATACTTCGGGGAAACTCGTTTTTAGTTTCTCTTTAAATTTGTCTGACTCGGTTGATACGCTTTTTACATTTTGGCAGTAAGTACTTATTGGTAAATACCACAATACGAAGTTTTGCATCCAATCCCTTCCGAATACGTTTTCTGTATTTCGTAATACGTAAACTTTTATTTTTTTGTCATTCGATTAAATGTTACATTTGTAATTACTTCACTCTCAAATTCTATCTTTCTCCCCGTAACTAATCTAGTAATTTTATCCGTTTTTAACATGGCAGGTTTATTCAGTTTTCTCCATGTGTGTCGGTTTATAATAGTTAAGTCTGATCCAGAATCCAGCTGTAGACTGACTTTTCTATTTTGATCCAACTTGTACGTATTTTCTTATGTTAGTCTCATCTTCTTGGTCAGTCCTCGTGATTCTTATTCTGCTTTTGCTTTCTCTTCTGGACCAACAATGAGAACTTATGTGTCCTATTTTTTTGCATGTTAGACAAGTTTTAAAACGATATTGACAGTCTTTAAACCAATGCCAAGTCCCAGAGCGATAGCATAGACTGGGTGGTAGTTTTTTCTTATATTGATTTTTAGAATTAGAAAATTTTGTTTTACCTGTTTTTGAGGGGGGCGGTTTAGTTTGTTTTTGAGGAGCGAAAGTTGGTTTGTATTCGTACTTTATGTATGTGTGCTATGCCATCTTCTTCTATGTCTTTTGAGTCTTTCTTCACACTGATGCATCTCTGGCAGTCTTCGGCTAGTTTTTGAAGTGACAAATCTTGTTCACTCTCCAATTTAGTAGGCATTCTGCATCTCATTTCCGAGTCTTTGGTTGAAACCAGGCCTTAGACGTAAATTAAGCATTTGAAATTGTCCGCGCTGAGTTCCGATAATTTGAAGTCGTCACAATATTTATTAACAATAGACGCGAAAGTTTTGTAATCTTCGCTGTCCTTTTTTGTAAGGTTCAGACATTTCCATCGTTTGTGTAATAGTGAGGTATTATGGCTGAAAAGTTCTGTTAATAGTTTTATAGCTTCATTGAAAGTTAACTCACTTGTTTTTCTTGGAAGGATATAATCTACGAATTTGGTATATTCGCATGTGCCTAATTTTCTTAGTAATAGACGTACTTTACATGTGTCTGACCAATCTTTGCAGTCAAATTCATATAGATCTTCGTACCTCCGGAAGTAATTTGCAAAAGTGTTATCTTCGTCGGGTGCGTACGTGAAATTTTCGATAGTACACCAAATAGCGTCTTGTGAGATAAGTGTTTCCTTCTCGGTTTTTTGCTCTTTATTTGACATTATACGTAGCAATAATTCTTGTAAATCCAGATGTTTCTGTTCGTTTTATTTGCTGCTGATGTAATTGGATTTTGTTAAGTTCCACAATGGTTGACTTCAAATCTTCCATGTTGACGTAATTTTGTGTACCTATTTTACTTTAGTGTAACCTGATATTCTGAAACATGTATAGGCAAAAGAATTTCCTTTGTTGCCAGAAAAATTGATATCCAAAAAGAAAATTATTTTTTTTATGTGTTCGCGTAGAACTTTTTTTTTGTTGTTTTTTTTTGTTTTAGAAATTTCCACGTAGAACTCGTTTTTTTTACATTTTACATAATATGTTTGGTGAGCGTGAATGTTACCGGGATGCCGAGTTCAAAATCTGAGTAAGTCGATGAGGTTCACTGAGAGCTAACACTTTTTGAAAATACATTAATCTATTTCCCCAAATATTGTTTAAATAACAGGCCAGCTTTTTGGGGTCTCTTGCTTTGCGTTAAGGCCTGTTATGGTGAAGAGAATCTCTGGATATAAAATCGTGTGTGTGTGTGTGTGTGTGTGTGTGTGTGTGTGTGTGTGTGTGTGTGTGTGTGTGTGTGTGTGTGTGTGTGTGAAGCTTGTTCTGGGCCTTCACAGCAAATGATCCAAAAGCAGTCATCCTGGGCGTCACCTTCTGAATGTAACCTTGAGCAGGTGTCAAGTCGTTGGTTCTGGACGTGCGCAAATCCTTATTCATTCAACGATCCTCACATAACGGATATTATTGAATAAAATTATTATAATTCCTTGCACGACGAATAGTGTTTGCACACACATACACACACACACGCGCGCGCGCACACACAACACACGCATGGAAGAATGCCGAAATCATATATATATATATATATATATATATATATATATATATATATATATATATATATATGATATTATATATATATAAAATAAAATAAAAATGAAAAATAAATAAAAACAAGCAAGACAATTTGAGCCAAATAAATAAGCAAATAAATGACTTCCGGTAAATGACCGCCATAATAGACTACCAACAATAAGCTATATAAACAAATTTTTACTACGTTAATAAAAAACACCGATCAAAACAAAAAATAAATGAATATATAAGATAAAAAAAACAAAACAAAATAAAACAAAAATAACCGCCAAAATAGATTACCCACAATGCTTCACTGAGCCTTACATATAAATAGCCGAGAAAAATAACAGCACTAGTTGCCTGACGATTGCACTAGCATGAAACAGACTATCGCCTCTAAGTGTTGGCTTCTATGTTCACTTTTATATATATATATATATATATATATATATATATATATATATATATAAATATATATATATATATATATATATATATATATATATATATATAGTCACATTGTATAGACAAAATTGAAATTTATTTACCTAACGTATATAATCTTTATATATATATATATGTGTGTGTATATATATATACGCACAAACACACATATATTATTATTATTATTATTATTATTATTATTATTATTATTATTATTATTATTATTATTATTATTATTATTATTATCGGTCGTCTCTCTTATGAATCCCCGTGTGGACTGAGTTGGTATCAGAAATAGTTTAACTGCAAAATCTAAAAAGCAGTCGAAAAACAAATACAGAATTAGTCCATTTCAATGTTTCAATCACACAATAACCATATTCTAAATAATTTCTATGGGAAAAAACATCAAACCTGGTATTGAACCCTCCTTTAATTGTGGATCAAAAGAGAATTGTCCAGTATAGAGCGATCATTTCAACTATTCAAATATCTAATGTATAACTAATTATAATTCGTATATTCACCCCTGTATTACCTATTTCGAGTATATTAATTATAATTTATTCGTCTTGCCTAAGACCTCCCCTCCAACTCTCTTTCCATTAACTCCCCTTACATCCTTTTATCTATAGCTTCTAAAATTATTATTAAACCCCTTTTTATTCCACTTTTAATTTCAAATTAATATTCCCTTCTCCATATAACCCCAAATTGATATCATGAGATTTATATTTGGGTTTAATTTTATAAAACGTCTTCCCTTTAAAAGAAAGTCCTCCCCCAACCCGTGAAGCCGGTCTCGTGCCTTTCCTCTAGCTGAAACAGTGAAATGGATAAATTCTCGTTTTATTGTTTCGACTTTTTTTTTTAGTGTTCAGAGTTAAATTTCTGTTTATGACAGGAACACAGTCCACGCCGGAGTTGATAAGTCAGACGACAGATATTTTCATCTGCGAAATAGGCTATTACCCATATGAGGTGGTTTTGTATTTTATTGTTTATTAGTTATATTGCTCAGTAATAATAAATACATTGTGCTCTTTTTGTGGATCAGTTTTAATAATTTATATTGCTAAGATCCACAATACAATTATATATATATATATATATATATATATATATATATATATATATATATATATATATATATATATATATATATATATATATATATATATATTACATTGGCAACTCAATTCCCGCCGTTTTTTTATTTTTTTTCAAATTTTCGAATCTATTGTGTTTTTAAATTTTCGAATCTATGTTTTTCGAGAATTCTATTTTGGAATCATTTTATAGTCCATTTTTGTTTTGTTTTTCAAGTTAATTGAAGTTAATTTCTGTTTATTTTCAGATCCTTAAAATGCAATGTCAAGTTATGAAAAATGAGCATTTTCGACACCACCTTATTTTTCCTTTTAATCAAGGTTCTAAGACCGCAAAAGCTGCTCGCGAAATTCTTGCTGTGTATAGAGTGGAAGCCATAGCTGAAAGAATCGCTCGTGATTGGTATGCCAGTTTCAAAAATTGAAATTTTGACCTTAAAGTCGCACCTCGTTCTGGCTGTCCAGTTGAGTTCGATGAAGAGCGATTAAACCAACTTTTGAACGAATATTCTCGTCAAACGACAAGGGAACTTGCAGAGAAAATGAAATGCTCCTATTCTGCTACAGAGAAGCATCGTCACTCGATGAGAAAAGTTCAGAAGTGTGGAGTATGTGTTCCGCTTGCTTTAAGTGACAACAACAAAATTCAACGAGCCACAGTCTCCGCTGGTTTGCATGCTCACCACCGATCAACTCATGGACACAAGCAACGATTTATTTACCGAATCGTTACTGGAGACGAAAAATGGTACCTTTACATCAATATGAAGCAGCGCAAAGAAATAGCTTATCCCCGGTAAACAAGCGGATACCGCTCGTGAAACAAGATCGTGATCCGCGTAAAACGATTTTGTGCGTATGGTGGAACTGTGAATGGATTATCTTTTACGAGTTCCTTGAACGGAACCAAACGGTCTAAGCGGAACTCTATGTTCAACAGATGGAACGACTCAACACGGCTATTCAAGAGAAAAGACCTCCTCAGCAGCATGGATTTCTTTTGCTACACGTCAACGCCTGCCCTCGTTCGCCAATATGACCAAAGAAGCCATTCAGATGCATGGCTGGTAAGTGCTGCCACATCCGCCGTACACTCCCGATTTGGCATCAATGGATTTCCACATCTTTCGATCTCTTTCAAATGCTATGCACGGAGTTTCGTTCAATAGTGATGCAGATATGAGAGCTTGGTTAGATGAATTCTTCGTGTCGAAACAGGGTGATTTCTATCAACGAGATATTGAAAATCTTGTTGAACGTAGGGAAGAAGTTATAAACAACAAGGGAGAATACATTATTGATTAATTAATTGTTATTTTATATCAAACCGTTTAAAAAATTTAAATAAAAAACCAGTATGAACTTAGTTGCCAACCGTATATATTAATAATGGGGTCATTGAAGTCAACATCAGAGGCGACAGTTTCATGCTAAACTCAATCATGAGGCCATGGGTTAAATAACAATTCAGCTTTATCTGGCTGTCAAAAGAGGATGTACTGAGGACCCATTCAAAAAGAGATTTTATATTTATGATTCGTCTTTTAGGTTGAAAAACCATACAAGTGACACAAAGATATTCTATTGGATCAGGAAATGAAAGAGAGGTATGGCAGAAGCCCTTGTGCCAGGTGGGGCATGGTAAGGATGGTAAAATGTGGCAAATTCTTGGTAACTGATCTTGGCTGTGGCATAAAGGGAAATTGGCTATTCTCACGTATATTGATAAAGGTTTTTTATTAAATGAGACGAAGGAGATGATCTTTGCGTGCTGGCATTTAAGACAAGATTTATTAGGTACCTATGAACCCAGATAAGTGATATAAATCTCAATAAAATAAAAAAAAATTATCTCTCCTTTCCGGTAACTTCCACTTTTATCACCTCATTTCCGGTCTTTTCATTTCCGTTGTGCTGGTATATTGGAGTAGTTTTCTGACTTGTACATCCTTCCACATGCCTGAAGGGACCTTGCGGTCAAAACCGGTGTTGAGAGATAGGTTGGCATTTTAGACATTTCTGATATATTTTAGCGTGACTTATTCGAATTTGAATTTTGTATTGAGCATTCTTTGTTCTATACCTATTAGATAAGGCTATTTTCATTCTTACTTTTATATTTCTATCTGTATTTATATATATATAATTATATATATATATATATATATATATATATATATATATATATATATATATATATATATATATATATATATATATATATTATACACGCACAGGTAAACTATACATATATATATATATATATATATATATAGGTATAATGAAAGCAAATGAAGTATATTTTACACATAATAGAGCTAAAAAATTATTATTTATTTTAGGATATTACAACATGTTAAAATCGCTACACAATTACAATTATGTTTCAGCAGGATAAATGCGTCTCTTCAGGCGATGTTAAACTCTTGCCTAGTAAATTAACATCCCCTGAAGAGTTACATTTACGGTGTTGAATCATAATTGTAATTATGTCGCGATTTTAATCATGTTTTATTATCCTAAAATAAATAATTATTCATATATATATATATATATATATATATATATATATATATATGTATAAATATATATATATATATATATATATATATATATATATATATATATATATATATATATAGAGAGAGAGAGAGAGAGAGAGAGAGAGAGAGATAGATAGATAGATAGATAGATAGATAGATAGATAGATAGATAGATAGATGTTTCAAGGCTTATTTATATGAGGAGGAGCAATTCGACGTGATGTATTGATTAGCTGTTTTATCTTGCTAGATCAATTACTACAGAGTTCGATGCTCACTAGGTGCTCCATACTTTAGGCCTTGCACCAGGTCTATTTTTCGCTTACTACATCGCAATATTTATATAATAAATATGTCATTATGTATTCTGGCATATATATCTCAAACAATAAAATATTATCCAAAGCAAACAGTTTCTGAGATTCATTCACAAAAATTAGTTCCCTCTGTTTCTCTACCTTTCTGTATTCACTGTGTGTGTTAAATTCGCTTGACCGTCTTTCGTTATGATGCGTTTCATTCATTTTAAGTGCCTCTTTCTCATTTTAAGTGTATTTAAACTTCCTATTTTTCTCAATGCAGCCACGTTGCCTATATCTCAGGATGCAAACAAGGATGAAGCTTATATTTAACATAAGGAAGAGTCAGCGGAAATGTCTAGGACACGTAATGAGAAAGGTCTTGGAGAAGAGAGGGAAAGAGGGACAAGGGAAAGCAACGCGTGGCATACCTAGCGGGCTTAAGCAAGTGGATGACAGATCAAGATATGAGAGAAGTAGCAAAGGGACAACACTTTTTTGAGAGCTACATGGGATAGGGGGAAGTGGAGAGCAATGTTGGCCTACGTCCTGAAGGGACATCGCCTACGTACGGAAGGGACACATAAAAGTAGTAATCCACTGCAGGGTCACATCTCGGTATTATGGAATCTCTTCTTCATTTGCAAAAAGTTGTACAGCATTCATTCCTATATATTATATCGGATAGGCATAGATGTTCAACACTCTTTTCTTTGTTACTAACGAAATGTTCTCTCTCTCTCTCTTGGAAATATGGTATGGTTCTGGAAGACAGCGCTCGCATATCCAAGCCGGCTTCTGTTAATGTCACGTTTTCCCCTGTCAGTTATACCCACATAACATGATACGAAAGAATGAAAATAAGAATTTCTTTTATCATATCACCCCCCCCCCCAAGCAAGGCTATAATGACATTAAAACTCAACTAAGACGCTATGAGTGGGAGAGAATTATAGTCAGGAGAAAGGACAATACAAGAACAGTATTCAGGAAGACAAAAGATTAGGATTGATGTTGCATTTAAATCTTTGAAGATTTTACGTCTCAGGGAAGCAAAAAATCGATTAGAATAGAACTTAAGTTTAATTCTAGCTAATTCAACAGGGAGCTATTTGACAATCTTGTAGTAGGCTTGTTTTCATGTGAATGAAGTACCAAGTGGAGAAATTATTAGAATAAATGTCACGAGAATATTTATAGGAAAGACAGAGGGAAAGCAGGTCACGGTGGTGCGAACGTGACTGAAGTCGAGATGATAGATCAGTACCAATAATATTACAGACATCTCCTTTGATTTGGGCCAAAATCTTGAGACATATATCCGGAGAACCAGATCAGATATGGGAGCAATATGCACACCGGGATGGTAGATATATAACTTTGTGAAATGAGAAAATTTGTCTGACATGATACAGTGAACCAACTGCCTCAACAGTAAACCTAGCAATTTGTTTACTATTCTCACTCCACTTCATCGTCCTGGGTATGACGTTAAACTGCATCCGAGTCCTGGGTAAGACGATAAACTACATCCAACAGCAAGGCCTCTGATCAGGAGGTTTTGAGGAGCGTGGAACCACCTCTTAATTGCTGATGTCCCCAGGTCCACCCTGACCCGGGGTGGTAGCACCTGTTAGGGTCCCAGCTATGGGAAAATAGTGAAATCCCAAGGTGTATCCACGTCCTGGGTATGACGATAAACTATATCCGCGTCCTGGGTATGACGTTTAAACTACATCCGCGTCCTGGGTATGACGATAAACTACGTCCACCCAAAAGGCCGTCGATCCGATCAATCGGCTGGTCATGTCATGCCCCATCACATCTAACCCATCCCAAAACAACTATAACTTACAATTAACTTTCCCTCCCAAACCCTACACTAAATATACTAACACCTTACCCCTAAAATGTGATGGGAAGCAATAATGTTGCCAGCTATACGTTTTTGAAACAATGATGTTGCCAGGGATACATTTTTTAAAACAATGATGTTGCCAGCTATACGTTTTTGAAACAATGATGTTGCCAGCTATACGTTTTTGAAACAATGATGCTGCCAACTATACGTTTTTGATATATCTAGTAAATACTGGATCTGGCATTAAATAAACCATAGTGGTTGATATGCCATAAAACCCCAAACAAACAAACAAACAAATCACTCCACTTCATGACACTGGAAAACGTGTGACTAAGAAAGTGAAATCGATTACTCTCATGAACGTTAGCATTAGACATGACAATTGAAGAGAAAACGATTCTCTACGGTGATTAAAGGATAGGATTTGGAAAGGGTTAAAATTTACAAGCCCTAGTTAACAACTAACTTGATGTCATTTTTTGAGTTTATATGTTAGTTATAAGTTGTTGGATCTATCGGCCTTACTATTAAGAGAGGGGTAAATAGAAGTAACTTAAGAATGGAAGAAAATTTAAACAACGTGCACGCTATAAACCACAATGTGCTATATTTTACTTAATCTAGCAGAGTGGTACAAAAATAGCTAAAAATGTTCTAAAAATTAGAGAATCTGAAAAGCTCAGCTGAGAAGAATACTGTAATTTTCCGTTTCCATACAAGAGATTTTCGGCATACACGTCCAAAATGTTTCCAATACTGTTGAGAGAAATTTAAAAAGTCTGTCACGTACAACAGTGTTATTTTTGTTTGTTTTTCCCGAAGAATAAGCTTCGCAAGTTCAATAACTGTTATAATGACTCATTTTCAGGGCTTCTTTCCTAAACCTATCATTAAGGTGAAGTTGAAATTCAATATATGAATTATATATTTCTCTTCTATTTTCATCTGCGGTCAATTTTTGTTTTGGAAAATTTGACACTTGGAGGACATATCAAAAGAAAGTGGGCCGAGCGAAACGGCGAATAACTTGTTTAAATGGATGACAGAAAATAATGTATGAAAGTTAGTATAAAAAAAAATCAAATATTCTTCAAAACTACAGACAATATGAATTATTGGAGGGATGCCAAACCTCCACGTCCTGAAGGGAAATGGCACATAGAAAAAAGTTGCTGATGAAACTCATCAAGCGATTTTTTTTATTTAGTAAATTTGTTTGCGTGTAATGCTATTTTAAAAATATTTTTTCTTAGCGGCTTCGAAATTCTGATGAAATACTTTTTTCATTTAACACCGCGGCTATTCATTTTCAGGAAGATATGCTTAATCATATATATTTATATATATATATATATATATATATATATATATATATATATATGTATAAATAAAAAGAAAGTACAGTAAGATGTGTAATCCGGTGTTCTTATTGATATTTTTAATTTTACAAAATAGTGCTCAATGTATATTTACAGAGCATTTATATATATATTATAAATTAACTGATTTAAAATAGGGTTTTTTGGTACACAGTAATAACCATGTTTCAAAAATGGAAGCTGAAAACTTCAAATTTAATTTTGTATTTAAATTAAAACCATTAGTTCTATTTCATCCTCAAGCGAATTTTGGTGTAACTTATTTTTTAATTTTACAAAGTTTTCACTGTAAGGGAAATTCATATGACATGGAACTAATCCTTTTAATTTAATTACAAAATTAAATTAGATGTTTTGTAGCTTCCATTTTTGAAACATAGTTATTACTGTGTAGCGAAAAAAACTATTTTAAATGAGTTAATTTATAATATATATATATATGTGTGTATATTTACCGCTAATATTATCTCTCTCTCTCTCTCTCTCTCTATATATATATATATATATATATATATATATATATGTGTGTGTGTGTGTGTGTGTGTGTGTGATTGTGTGTGTGTGTGTGTGTGTGTGTGTGTGTGTGTTTTAGATATATTTGAATGGATTGGACGCCATGCATGTAGGATATTTTACGGATATTTTCAGTTGCCAAGAAAAAGCAATTCCGTTTGTAAGTCAGCATGTAAACAGCTCATGAGGCCAGGAAGGATGTATGACAAACGAAGTGTTTGGGTAAATAAATATTTATATTGTCAAATTCCGTGAAATCATCGTATACCAATTCTTACATTTTCTCGGAATTCCTTGAATGGAGACCAAAGTCTCCTCTGAATTATAGAAATAATTTCCTACAGCTAACTATCGATATTCTTTTTCTTCTCCTCCTTCTTCTTGTTCTTGTTCTTCTTCTTCTTCTTCATCTTCTTCTTTTGTACAGCTAACTGCCGATATTTTTCTACTTCTTTTGCTTCTTCTTCTTCATCTTCTTCTTCACAGTTAACTGTCGATATTTTGCTACTTCGTCTTCTACAGTTAACTGCCGATCTTCTTGTTCTTATTTTTCTTCTTGTTCTTCTTCTTTCCTACAGCTCACTGACAATATGCTTTTACTTTATTATTATTATTATTATTATTATTATTATTATTATTATTATTATTATTATTATTATTATCCTACAAGTAACAAATATTAAGTGCCTAATTACCAAAACCCCTCCGGGAGCCATGAGTAAAAAAACGTTTGAAGCTCTTCAATGATACGTTACAGTCTGCAGGGACTGCCATGTCCAAAGCAGGCATATTCTGTTTTTGCGGTCTCTGATCATGATGTCAGGTTGATTAGCTTTGATTGTTCTGTCTGTGCGTATCGTTAAGTCCAATAAAACTGTTACATATCCTGTGCCTGTAACCGGGTCTGGGTAGTGTTCCTATCAATTACCTGGTGTCCACTTTCCATAAAAGTTGCAGACATTCCAATGCATATATTGGTCCAATCTGACATGCCGGGTTTTAGTGGATGCCAAAACAAAAGGAATGATTGAGGAAGTAAATGTTATTCAATGTATCGCTATTTCGGAGGGTGCTGATACAAGATAGCCCATTATTTCTGGATATTTAGTGCATTTTGGTTCTAACACAAGTTTTCAATATGTGTGCTTGGTAATTTCTAGTTAGCAATCATTGGTCCAGTTTAGCAAGAATAAAACCTTTGGTTTCAATTTTAATACCTAAACTACGTATCCGCTGTTGTGGACGGGGTTTGTCTTCATCAACTTTTTGGTACTGGCATGATATTGACCATGAAGATGTTTATCTTGCCATAGTTTCTGTATCTGGTTTACTGCATTTGCCTTTGCTTTATTTTTTAAGTATTGTGCAGCTACTGCCGGTGTATAATTCCTTACTTGCATTTCTGAAACTCCATTTTGAACATGTTCGTTTCTTTTATTACTGATTTTTTTTTTACTTATTTCTTGTTCCTTGACACAAATCATCATCCAGTCTTCTGTAGATTCCAGGATGCTTTTACGGTCAGTTGTAGTTTTGTTAGATGAACTAATCCTCTGGGAACCTATAGATGATCAAAATCAGCCTTGGGATGATGTATAGGATGTGCAAGTGAGAGGCGTTCTCCTTTTGGCGTCCATTCGCATAATGTCAGCTATGGTCCAGTTACGGATGTTAAACATGTAATGCACAACAGGTACAGCCAAGATGTTTATGGCTGATGTTCAGTTATTTTTTAATTCAACTCAATATTTAAGAGCAGATGCGCACGCCTGTAATATTCTTTTCTTACATTCTCCTTCATTTGAGCATAATTGTATTCTATCGCCTTTGATAATTTCTATGTACCAATAGCCTAATTCTTGTTCCGGTTCCCTAATCTTTATGAAGGAATCTAGATCTATTCAGTGTGTTTCTGTAATTCTCCCCTTCTTGAATGTTACTTTTGCTTATTTACGTAATCCCAAATCTATATTTATGTCGTCCCTGAAGAAATTAAAGTATTATTGGCCAAAGATTTGAGATCAACCATGGAGAGAAGATGGTTAAATACTGTGTTGTTTATTTTGTATCCGTAGATATTAGTGTTTAGTTCATACGAAATGGGGGACCATAGATGACATTAAGAGAAAGAATGCCAAAACGAGAAAGCTTCTCACTTGCACATCTCATGCATCATACGAAGTATGTACCCAGATCCGAAGGGGGCAGGGGATTAGTTCAACTATAACTGTCTTACAAAACTACGACGGTTTTATTCTTGCTGCACAGGGCCAAAACTTGCTAACTAGAAATTGCCAGGTACATATACTGAAAGACTATGTTAGCCCAAAATGCAGACCCTGTGATAGGTGTCCAGAAAGAGGTTACCATCTTGTATTAAGTTACACGTGTTGACCATGTTCACCATAGTCTATGAATCTAGAATACAGCGCAGTACGTAATCTGTTCAATGAAACAACGTTAAAGATTAAAACTCACGAGTCAGACACTCTACTGAATCTGACTATATCCGCAATACTACCAGCAGCTGTTCCGTAATTCTTCAGACTTCGATATCAAAGGCTGACTGTGCATATTCGGGAAAAACATGGCCGCCTTTATACACGTGGTATTAAATATTTTGAGCCTTCTGATTGGTTAAGCGTTCTATTGGTGAACTATAAAATGAGTCAGCTCATTTTGGCTGGCTCACTAGTACACCAATTTACCCAAAAATCCACCCCCGCCATTTTGGGTACATTATGGAATCTTCTTTCAAAATATTAGTAAAGTCAATATTCATATGGAACAAATACTTTAGTATTCATAAAATATATATTTTTGTTTTGTAATTTTTCAAAAAAATCAATATCCACAAAAATTAGTTGATCATTTTGTCCACTGTTAAGTATTTCAGGTTAATAAACATTACTAACAATATAATAAATTTGGGTTGTGATCACAACAAAAAAAGTGGAAAAAGTTGTTATTTTGCCAATAGCTGGGACCCATTAAAACAGGCACTATCACTCCGGGTCAGAGTGATTCTGAGTCATTCAGAGGAAGATTTGGCTAAAAGTAGGACTATTTACATTCATACCAAAAACTGACGTCTCTTAAAACAATAACTAATGGATGTAGTTTTACGTCCTACCCTGGACTGATAAGGACATTATAGGTCAGTACCAAATATGACAGGAATGAAAGCTGCTAATTTCAATTTTGTAATTGGCTTTGTAAACAAATCCGACACGTTATTTTCCGATTGAACATATTCAATTTGTACTGTTTTATTTTGTACCTTATCCCTAACAATTGATATTTAATTTCAATATGCTTTGATCTTTGATGTATAATTGGATTTTTAGCCAAAGCAATACTGGCGTGATTGTCAGAGTAAATAGTTATAGGCTCACTTATTATCAGTGTTGTAATTGTTTTTATTATTAAAGAAAAATAGCCTCTTGTGTTGCTTGCGACAATGCAACATATTCCGCCTCACATGTTGAAAGTGAAATGATTCCCTGTTTCTTAGATTTCCAGCCAATTATTTGATTATCTTTAGCCAATCTAAAGCAATAGCTTGTAATACTTATACGATCTGGTGAATTTGCCCAATTAGCATCGCAAAATTCTTCCGTTGTATTAGGTTTTTTGATTATCGAAATACTAGGCTCTGTTTCTTAATTCCCTTTAAATAACGTAATACTTGCTTAGCTCTTGTTAAATCCACAGTCCTCGGTTTATTTAAGTTTTTAAGACAACTTAGTTACCGTATAGCAGATGTCTGGCCTTGTTGATGTCATGACGTAACTAAGACTTCCAATCAATATTCTGTATTCTTTCTCACATGCCGCTATACCATCTTCATTATTCATAATTGTGTTTAAATCCATTTCACATGGAGTAGTTCGTGTTTTACAGTTTTGCATGCTGAATTTAGATAAGAGTTTTAAGATGTATCTGGATTGATTCATTGCAATAGTGTTGTCCTTAAATTCGAACTGTATACCAAGAAACCATGATAGTCGACCCAAGTCAGTCATTTCAAACCTTATATTTAAGGAATTTTTAATTTTTGATAGAGCAGCTTCACATTTTGAAGGAATTAATATATCGTTGAACCAAATAATCAGAATTGCTATTATTTCATTATTAAATATTCTTGTGTACAGACGTGGGTCAACTTGGAGGGTTCAAAATGTTATTCAATTAAATAGGAATGTAGTAATTTATTCCACGTTCTTCCGCTTTGGTTGAGCCCATATAGTGACATTTTGAGTTTCCATACATAATTATCCCCTTTTTCAAAACCTTCTGGCGATTCTATGTATATTTCACAGTCAATCGGAGCATTTAAATAATCTGCTTTAGCATCCATATGGTGTATATCCATACCATAATGTGCGGCTATTTGCATCAAAATTCTGATTGTTGTCATGTTTGTTGTTGTACTGAAGTTTTCTACATAATCTTCCCCGTATATCTGTGAGAATCCTTAAGCTACAAAACGAGCCTTATACACTGGCGAGTCTTTATAGTATAAACACAACGGCTGCTGATCTGCTGATAATATTTTTATCATCCGGGGCCTTTTTTCAATTCAAAAGTATCATTTGATACTAGGGATTTCTTTTTGCATGGCGGCTATTCCTCGTTTGGAATTATGAGAATTTATGGCTTCTTGATAGTTCTTCGGGGTACATTACACCTAATAACAACAGTGAATGTCACAGATATTACATTGACCAATTTGAAAATAGTCTGGCTTTCTTCTATTTCTGGTCGGATATCGCGGAATTTGCCCCTCCTCTTTCGTTTGCGTCTGATTTTTCCTTGTCTATATCATCTGGTATAACACCTTTCTTTAATTGTGGATTTTGAACGGGTTTTCTATTTATAGGCCCTATCTCATAATTAGGCCATACTAGTATGTTTTGGACCAGTTCCTCGCAGTTAATGTTCTTTTCTCCGGGATCCTCCACTTGCTCAAAAGAATCTGTAAATCTGACGCATTAGATCTTCCTTATTTTAATTTGTGGGAAATAAATCATATAGGGCGGACCTGTTTTGTCATAGCCAATGAATATTCCTCTTTCACTTTTTGTATCTAGTTTTGCCCTGTGGTTGACATTGTGTAGAAAAATTGTACCAAAAATATGCATATCACTTATGTTGGGCTTGTAGTTCGTATAAGCCTCGTAAGGAGTCTTTTTAATGTTACTATTATGGCAACGGTTTCTTATATATACGGCTGTATTTAATGCATAGACCCACAGATTTTTGGGTAACTTAGATTATATTTGGAAACATCTAGCCATTTTCGAAAAGAGTCCTGGCTCACCCGTACACCAGGGTACCCAAAAACTCCAACAGCACGGTATTGGCACCAGCTTGGAGCCATCGAATTGATTGAAAAGATTCCAGAAGACTCATTGAAGGGATTCTTGAGAGCCCATGCCTTGAAGAAATACACCCCCCCCATTACAACCATAGTATACCATGGACTTTCTTTATGTAAAATACCTGTGATTTTTTGTGATGAAGCCATTTCTGAGCTTAGGTTTCTGGTCGGGACCTGGAAATAAATGAGTATACACCAGTCAAAGGAAATAAAATACAACCACTACTACTACTACTACTACTACAAATAATAGTAATAAGAATAATCGGTAACAAATTTATGGGACTACATAAAACACAGAGACAGAACAATCAAACCTAATCGCCCAGTCATCGTTATTAAATACCGCAAACAAAACAGATTCCCTCCTTATTGATATATTTGTCCCTGCAGACTGCAGTGTATCTTTGAAGATCTTCAAAAAGCTATCAACATACAAGGACCTTGAAATCGAAACCCCAAAAATGCGGCACGTGAGAACATCAACAATTCCTGTTGTAGTTGGAGCGATTGAAGTGATTCCTGGTAGCTCAGGAGTAGAATCTACACCTTACGAAGGGCTTTATCTATGTAAAATATGTTTTTATTATTTTATTTTATATTTTAAATGCTCAGTGGAAAATATATGATGCTATTTCTGACCGTAGGTTTCTGGTCGGGACCCTTAATGAAATGAGTACACACCAGAAATCAAAATAATAATAATAATAATAATAACAATTATTATAATTATTATTATTATTATTAAATTTCATCTTTTTTATGCTACTATGTTGGACGGAGATGACTGTTGACAGAATCAATATTTTTCCCTAACTTTTACTTTTTTATATACAATAAATCTGACCAGAAAGAATTTCCGTTAAATCTCAATTGACTTACGAAAACCTTCACGAATTTCAACTTGAAATTATATATCCGGTACATTATATTATTTTTGTTACTTTAATAGTATTGCGCTATAATATGCCATTTTGTGTTATGGTAGGCCAACAAACAAGCAAATGTAAAGAAATCGGGACCTTATTATAGAGAAAAACGGAAAGCGAATGAAGTAGAGAGAACGTGATAGAATAAGTAATAGCTATGAAGTGAGAGAAAGGAGGCTAGCTGAAAGAGACAAATGAATATTGGTGAAGAATAAATAGTGACAGGACGGAAAACCGACGAAAAGGACATCAAGTGACTAGAAAGAACTATACTTAGTTTGCAGAGAGGAATAGTTATATTGCATATCATTTGCTTCCTTTACTTATGCCTTTCTCATAGTTATTGGCCAGCATCGATAGCGAAAAACATGATACTGAAAGCGAAATTAGTTCCGATTGAAAGTAGATGTTTATTAAGTAATATTGTAGCATAGAAGAATGAAGAGAGTGAAATCTACAAAAGAAATGATTTGCCTTGTCACACGTCACCGGACAGAACAGAATAACATAATTTTAAATAAAAGAGAATTATGCCGTAATTTATAGACAAAGGGCGTATCTATGGAAAACTGATCCAACGAAAAGCATAGATCATGCAGACAAAGCGAAATAGATAGATAGATAGATAGATAGATAGATAGATAGATATATATGTATGAACATGAGATAGATAGTTAGTCATACTCTGAAATGTATAAGCAAACAGATAGATAGATACATACATACATATGACCATACTAACATAGATAGATAGATAGATAGATAGATATGTATGATCATGTTGATATAGATATAGATAAAGACATACCCTGAAATAAGCAAACAGATAGATAGATAGATAGATAGATAGATATGACCATACTGAGATAGATAGATACATACATACATACATACATACATACATATGACCATGCTGACATAGACAGTTAGATATGTATGATCATGTTGAGATAAATAGATAAACAGACATACTTTGAAATGTATAAGCAAACAGATAGATAGATAGATAGATAGATAGATAGATAGATAGATAGATAGATAGATAGATACATACATACATACATACATACATACACTCTGTCTGAAATTAATTAACCAATCATATAAACTTCAATAATTCAAATTCGTTTTGAAAAAATTGTCAAATTTTAAACAATCAATTTAGATATCAAAACAAAGCCTGCGTTTAAATTATCGGTCCTATCAATATGTTTTATTGAAGCTATTGAAGCTATTTGATATATTCGAAAAAACCGCCGGCAGACGTTATTAGGCAAAACCAAATAATCACAATTTACTTCAATATAAAAGTAATAAAATCATAAAAATTGATCAACACCTATAATATAACAAATACCAAACATATGATAGGTCTTTGAATCCTCTACATTTTAATATAATAACCCTTCTTCTTAATAATAGCCAGTAATCTATCATCCTTTGATTTTGATATTTTTGTTTTAATTCAACAGGTTCCGTTTCCGACATGGTAGCTTTAATTGATTTGATTTGCTCTTACATTGTTTGTCACATTCATAAAATTTCTTCTTCACAGTTGACCATAGATTTTCGATCGGATTCATTGTGGCTATTCTATTATCTTCTCTCCTCAAAACAAGTTTATACTCAAAGAATTCACAGGTAATCCTAGATACATGAGAAAGATTATTGTCTTATACACACTTCCCTTTGAAATTGCGTGCCTGAGACTTGTATCATGAAAAGAATGTCTCGTTCATAAAATCTCAGTAGTTATCACTGTTCGGTTTTACTCTTTCGCCAACTTTGAATGGTCCAATAAAGATTGGGTCGAAAAGAATATTTCATATCAGAACAATACCGCCTGCTTGTTGCCTTCTGTTAACCACAGGCACGTCTGAATTGGATAAAATTTATCCTTTGACCCATTCATCATGTCCATCAAAAGTCACTTGAGATTCGTCCGTGAAAATTACTTTAGTAAAATCAATTTTTATGTATTTCTTGGGGCCCAATTTTGACGCATTAAAATATTTTCTTTATTGAGAGGAGGTTGCCTAGGGGATTACATATTCCAATTCACGACGTATTTTACACCCTTTTGTCCTTCTTGCCTCTTTCAATTCCAGCCTTTTTAATGATCTGAGCGCTGGTCAAAAGCGGTTGATTCGCTACAACTGGCTTTACTTTATGTTCATCCCGAAGAAGCAAATTCTGGAAGCCGATTTGTTTTTAATAATAATGGGTATAAAGTAATTAATAATAACAAAACAAAAGTGATTGAAACAAAGCAAGTTCAGTCGACCAATGATGACAATTCCAGAACAACGTAACTCTAAACAATTTTTCAATCCTCTGCCAGCCGCTATGATGGAGAAAGCATTACCTCGAACCGTCGCCTGTGAGCAAATTCTTAAAGCCAACGGCGAGGAGATACTTCCACTCAGAGTGATAACGTCCAGATTTGTTGGATTATGTATTGAACTCTAAAGACGATGTTTCCGGATCTTAATATTTTCAAGTCGGGGGTGAAATGTTATCTATCTTGCATTTCCTCATAATATGCAGTTCTTGCTGCCTCTCCATGGGCCATTAAAACAACGACAATTTAAAAATCCTCAAACCAGTCTGGCATTTTGCCATTGTTTTTGGTGAACAATAATAAACAAAAAAGATAGATAGATACATAGTTAGATAATAAACAAATTTAGATAGGTAAATTGAGATAGATAATGAATAGATTTAGATAATAAACAGATTTAGATAGATATTGAACAAATTTAGATAGCACATTGAGATAGATAATGAACAGATTTACATAGATAATAAACAGATTCAGATAGATAGATAATGAACAGATTTAAATAGGTGTTTGAGATAGGTAATGAAGAGATTTAAATTGATAATGAACATATGTAGATAGATAATGAACTAATTTAGATAGGTATACTGAGATTGATAATGAACAAATTTAGATAATGAACAGATTTAGATAGATAATGAACAGATAGATAGATAGATAGATAGATAGATAGATAGATAGATAGATAGATAGACAAATAAAAAGAGAGAGAGATGACCATATTGAGTTGGATAGATTGGCAGGTAGATAGATATGAACGAGTTTCATGGCATTTTCAATCTCCACGGGCAAACTTTGGGTTTACACCGTTCGTTTTCTACTTCATTCTATCGCGATATATTTTATTGTTAGGGTTGTTAATTGTATAAAGGAAATGTAGTTTCATTTTGGATTTTACTTTAGGCTCAGATTAACATTTAAGTTTAAAAATAAAATAGAAAATAAGAACGATAAATTTTAATTTAAAAACGGACACTGACATTAAAATATCTATCACTTGATATCGTTGGTATATATATATATATATATATATATATATATATATATATATATATAGAAAGAAAGAAAAAAACAACCAAACAACCAAACAAACAAAGAAAAAACAGTAAAATATATAATCCGGTGTTATTGTTAATATTTTTTATTTTTATTTTTACAAAACAGTGCTCAATCTAAATTTACAGATCATAAATATTATAAATTAACTGATTTAATTATGTTTTTTTTCGCTACACAGTAATAACCATGTTTCAAAAGCTGAAGCTAAAAACTTCAAATTTAAATTTATAATTAAATTAAAAGCATTAGTTCCGTTTCATCTTCAAGTGAATAATGGAATAACTTATTTTTAAATTTACTGACTTTTAAACGCACATATAAATTCATCATTTCCTGTTTCCAAGGGTACAGAGAAATCCAATTATTCACATAGAGGCGGTAGCGTGTTCATTTTTATTAACTATTGTTGTATCAATTATGAGTTACGTTCGAAAAAGAGGTTAAGTTTAGGGAGGGTAGTGGTGTATTTTTCAACGAATTCTGACATCCGTTAAATGCATGTCGTCTGTTTTTTTTTTTATTATTAACGGCAAACCTTTTTCGCCATTTTTGTCTTACTTATATGTACTTAAAGATTCGTTCTTGGAGTATTTAAAGGGTTAGAATTCGTTTTATTAACTACAATTCTAAAATATTTTTTTACTGTTAATTACCAATTGTTATGGGAACTTATCCATAATAATAATGGACTATTCCGGACATTACAAATACTGCTCCTCAAAAGGGAGCAGAGAGAATTATTGTAAGAATACGAATAAATATCGGATTATTGTAAGAACATTGGAATAGTAATACTTGTCGAGACAACATAGTTCACTCTAACCAAATCTGATAGTCATTACTAATACTTCTACTTCTTTGTATATATTTCTATTTGTAATATATCTGTGTTATTCCATACCTGTGTTCGAGTTATTCCTCATTGGTTCTACCTTGGACCATCACCGTGGTACAAGGAACTTGGACCATAACACTAATAGACTATATTTCTTTTTAAAACAAGTAAATGTAATAGAATTACTTAAATTATTTAAAATTATTTTTTCATATCAAATATAAGTATGTATATTATTAATTTATTATTATATTTTAATTTTATTTTTAAATAATATTTAAGGAAAATCTTTGACAATGACGGCAAAAAATAACTATTTCCTTTGTCTGTTTTAGTAAATTTTTATTTTTTATTTATTTATTTTTTTATTTTTATACACACGCCCACACAAACACACACATGTGTGTGTGTGTGTGTGTGTGTGTGTGTGTGTGTGTGTGTGTGTGTGTGTGTGTGTGTGTGCAAAAACATAGACACACACACACACACACATTACGTGCTATTACCCTTGGAAAAGGTATGAATCCTCTTCTTTTCCCTCCATCTATGGGTAATTACCCGGGCAGATTTGGTTCTATAGCCTTGGATGACATCTAGTTGGACACATCTGAATTCAAAACCTGCGGTGTGTTTTTTTTTTTTGATCTTATGACACGTAGTTCACCAGGTCTCTCTATTCGTCCTTTCAAAAAGTGTGGTTGGTTCTGCACAAAGCCTTCACTACTATAATCAAATCATATGTGCTGGTGCCTGGCTGTCGGTTCCTAGGAACTGAGTTGCTGACCCTCATACGTCGAATACGACGGGAGAGTCCACCATATACATATATATGAACATGTTCATATATATATATATATATATATATATATATATATATATATATATATATATATATATATATATATATATATATATATATATATATATATATGAACAGATATTAAGAGGTTTATGGAGATAGATAGATAGATAGAAATGAGCTTTGACATGAATATAGTACGGTATATATATATGGAAACAGCCAGGAAACTTTGCAACAAATATAAGCAGTATACTTGTGTAATTCTACCATAGCAGGCATTTTTGTTAAGAAATGGTTAACGACAATACATTTTTGTTCTTTTTTTTGTGAGGGAATCACCACATTAACAAGCAACCGTCACGTATACAGAACATTAAATGTTCTCAAGGCACAGGCCGCCCATTGTTCGGTGTCTCCATCGTGTATTACACTAGCTGTTTATGAAGGAAAAATGGATTTCACCGACCTTTGATCTATTCAAATAACGTGCCGGCGCTGGTGTTATTTGATGAGCTAGCAGACACATTAACGACAAGAAAATTAAAATAAAACATGCATCATGACGATATATAAAAGCTGGAAGAGACGAGCTCATATATAACTTATATTGAAGTCTCTGTAATAGGGCGATACTGAGACCGATAACAGCACTCGTGTAAAAGCAGGTATCCGTACAAAGATGTATAGTAAATTATATAGGTAACTATGTGTTTATCGTGCAAAACAATGCGGGCATAGATAAAAGAAAATGTCATTTCCATTGTATCACACTCATAAAATTACATTCACACAAACACTCATATATATATATATATATATATATATATATATATATATATATATCTATATCAGTATTACTATTTTAGATATAAGAACAAAATCATGATAGAATCGCTACACAGTTGCTTTCGTGTCTCGGTACTACGTTGTACCTCTTAAAGCAAATTGTAATCAACTGGTCATTAAATAATTAAAAAAAAGCAAACTGTTACCTCTTTTCCGAAATATATTTAGTGTGGTTAAGAAAACACATGGTCAGAATTAAAATTGTAAATTTTTAATTCTGGCCATGTACTTGTCTTAAAGGGGAATTTTTTTTTAATTATATTTTCCGCACGTACTCTTCAAAGTTTTAAAAATAGGTTTGTCTTATGTTTAGAAGAAAATATTAGAATAATAAAATTCAATAATCAAAGCCAGCTATTGAATCAGAGGAATGAATAAGGGTTAAAATACCGACATAAAAACAAAATCATATTTCCATAATATAGGTTTAACTTAATAAGCTACTATATTTCCATAATATTCACTCCCTCTAATTCTTCAAATGTCGACAGTATAACTAATTCTAATTTCTATATTTATTTCCCCCTCTATAAATACTTTACATTATATTTATAAACTTTCCCCAACTTGAACATCTTCCCAACTGTTTTTCATTAATCAATTACATCCTTGTATAAATATATTTAACTTTATTTTTAGACTCCATTTTATTCCTATTTTAAATTAATATTTCATTCTTCATAAAACCCCAAATTAATGTCATAAGTTTAATATTCAGGTTTAATTTTATAAAAATTATTCCATTTAAGACAAATACCTTCCACCCTTACTGACCCCTGTCTTGAGCCTTTCGTCTGACAGAAAAATAGAAATGGATAATTTCTGTATTAGCATTTCGACAGATTGATGTTTTTAGCTTTCACAGTTAATTTCTACTTCATGCATCCGAAACTGTATGGAGACGAATTCAGGCAACACCGGGTTTGATAAGATAGACTCCCGATATATCTGTCTGCCGAAATAGGCTATTCCCCATATAAGCTAATTTTGGAATTTTATTGTTTATTAATTTTTAGCTCTTGAAAATGAATTTTCAATTGAGCACTGTTGAATGATAAGCTAATTCTATAAACAACGGCCAACTGCGTAAATACAAATCTCTTTAGTAAAATGAATGGGACACTATGGCTGCTTGGCGTTTGTTTAATTTTGTATACGTTATATTTGGCTGACTCATTCTGTCGATTGAAGATGGCTCACTGATAGAATCTCTGACTGACACCAAGTCGGGTGGTTTTCGATCCGGGCTTGAGGCATTCGGTTGTCTAGACGCACTGAAAAGCTGTTGATACAGCGAAACAGTACTGTCTGCGAAACTATATCTTCATCATAGATATATATATATATATATATATATATATATATATGATGAAGATACAGTTTTAAGATATGCCATATTTCTGAATTAAAGTGTTCGGTATCAGATATAAAGTGAAGGTAAATATAAAAGTTGACACTGAGGTTAACACCAGGCGGTCACTCTCCCTTTTATAATTGACGACCTGATGATTGCGCTAAAGCATGAAAGACTGACGCCGCTACGTTTGCATTGGATTTCGATCTTATACCACAAATGTGTTGTAAAAAACATTAATAAATGAATGAAAATATATCATAAATGTTATGAATAAACGAATGGAAATGTTGACAGCAATTTAGTTGTTGGAGTTTTTGCATACCCTGGTGTACTAGTGAGCCAGCCAAAATGAGCTGACTCATTTTATAGTTCACCAATAGAACGCTTAACCAATCAGCAGGCTCAAAATATTCATTGCAACGTGTATACAAGTGGCCATGTTTTTCCCGAATATGCAGAGCCAGACTTTAATATCGAAGACTGAAGAATTACACCTGTGGTGGTTTTGGTGATATACTCAGATCCAGTAGAGTGTCTGACTCGTGAGTGTTAATCTTTAACGTTGTTTCATTGAACAGATTACGTACTGCGCTGTATTCTATATTCATAGACTATTTAATAATATTTTGAAAGAAGATTCCATAATGTACCCAAAATGGGGAGGGGAGTTTTTGTATTCTAAGTTAGCCTAGGAATTTCAATCCCCACAATTCGTATTGTGACTCGTGTCCGTCAAAATACAATCGTAATCTGGGTTCATAAATTTGTTGACCATATTCAACATTATTAATGAAGAAATAAAACAATTAGTACACTATGTAGTAGTCTGGAACCAAAATAATTAATAATTAATTACAAAAGAAGAATTAAAAATTAACGAATAAAATATATTAAAATACAAGATCCGAATGGTAGTCAACAATAATGACGCAACACATAGTTAAATACAAAAAGTAGAACAAAACCATGCTGCAT
>OZ038491.1:67557797-67585297 GCA_964036315.1 Acanthosepion esculentum
CTACAAACAGGATTGTTCATAATCATTTTCGACCCTCACCTGTAGATGTGCAGTTGAATGCACTGAAACCAAGTTGCATCTTTGTAGAGAGTAAAATGGTTTTGTCTATATGATAAAATTATAATATACATATATATATATATATATATATATATATATATATATATATATATGGATCATGGGGCTCTGGTTCAAATCTCACCAAGAAGACTTCTCGACTCTATCGAAAACATGTAGACAATAATAATAATCATAATAATAATAATAATAATAATATTTCATCTTACCTTTTCAAATAATGCCGAAGCTCGAAGAAGGACTAAACCGGAAAAGATAAACACATTCTTTTAAACCTTACTGAAATAATGATAAAAATTGATCTAAGATTTTAACTATCTATTTACGAGCGGATTGCGTGTGGGGCAATCGATTGGCTTCTTTAGCTGTGGTTGGCAACTATTATAGAGATTGTGACGCAGGTATACTCATTTATCTCCTAGCAAGCCTTGGTCACCTGCGCGGATACATCGTCCTTGGAAAATGCAAAGTTATTGAAATTTTTCAGTTGTGTGTTACGCATTTTGCGGCTGGCGGTGAAAGTGATAACTATTTTTTTTTTTTTTACCAGAGGAAAAACAAAAGAATATATAGAAAATTTACAGATCATTAACAAAATGCATACAGAAACCTTTATTATTATTTTGAGTGGAAATATATATATTTTTCAGTATTATATAATCTATGTCTATTTTCAAAGGCGTAAACTATTTTCTCAACTATAATGAAAGGTGACTTTTTTGTAAAATCATTTCACTCGAAGCATGGTGATAACGGCAAAGGGTTTATTGAGAGTGAAGATAAAATTGAACAAAACTCAAGGAAAAGGGTGAAGATTGAGATTAGATTTAATATTTTGAATATCGTATTTGCTATTAAAGAGAATCAATCGACGAGAAGAACCTGAATTGAAATAGATGTCGCCAAGAAAACGGACAAGGGTTCGAAGTTTGGTGGATACGCCTCCCGACTCCAAAAAATAAAAATAATCCACTATATCAATGTCGATCTGACGTCTCGTCATCAGTCACTTTCCCACCGCCATAATTTTGCCTCCATGTATCTTTTCTATAAATAGTTTCGTAGTAACAGTCCGGATGTGCGCTTCTCTATGGTATCTAGATTTTTTCCAAAATTTAAACGCAGTACAAGATTGGCGTTGTGATTTAATCAAATCCCAGTAGCGTTAGCCAGATGTAACAGTAAATTATATTATGAAATGGACAAAGTCCTATAATTATTTTAAGAAATTTTTATGTTTAACATTCTTTTTATAGATGCAAATATTTAAGTAAATGCTCTGTTTATAAGAAACAGTATTAAACAACATTTACCGGCCTGAATGTCCGGAATAAGATTCATAGAAAATTTTCGTCATCCGACAGGATTCGAACCTGCATCCTATACGGAACCGTCATATAGCCTGATCTGCCTTTTAACCGATTGTGACACAGAGGATCGTTCGGTTGGCAAGGTCGAATTTACTGCTTATAAACTTCAATCTTCCATGAAACTTTCACGTACGTATCTGCTCATGGTGTATCAAATGTAAACAAATGACGTCACACATTATGAAATGGAAAAAGTTCGACAATTATTTTAAGATATTTTTTGTCCACTCCTAATTTCGAATCCAAACTGAAAGGAACAAGATCTCCATACCTCATGGAAATCAAAATAGGGTCGCTATCCCCCAAAACGAGTCCCATGAATGCTTCTAATTATGGTAACAACGGGGGTAAAGTTTGTGTCTTCTGCGGGGGCAGGGGTCAGTTATGAAGGAAATTAAATGCCGAATTGATATATGTTGTATTTTTTTATAGCACCAGTACTGATATTCTGGTAAATAGAGCACGCAGTTGAATCAGGCCAGAGATATGACAAAAGCAATTTGGCTTCATTGAAGACATCGGAACAAGGAACGCGTTATTCCTGCTCAGAATGTTATCACAAAAGCAATACAAATGAAGAAGAACGTACACCTGTGTTTTATAGACTACGCAAAGACGTTCGACAATGTACGACGCAAAGATCTGTTGAAGCTGCTCAGCAACCTTGACATATTCGGGAAATTTATAAGAATAAGCAAAGTTCTCTATTGGCAACAAACCGCTTGTATAAAGAGTTCAACAGTAAAGCAAAATAGAAAGGGGTGTAAGTCAAGGATGTGTCTTCTCACCGGACCTATTCAATTTATACAGCTAGTCAATTTCCAAAGAACTGGAAATCCTACTAGAATTCATCATTGGCGGCCACAATCTTAACAATATGAGATGCGCAGATGACACTGTACTCATAGCAAGCACAGAAGGGAGACTACAATACCTCTTACAAGAAGACAGATTGCATGGTCATCAGCAAAAAGATGAGCCCGAAATATGATTTACAGGTTGGAGACACTCAAATCAAGCAGGTGCGGAAATTAAAAATCTGAGAATTGAGGACGGTAATTGCGAGGCTGAGATCAGAAGATTATCCAGATGGCCAAAGACGTATTTCAAAAGCTAAGCAGAATATTACTAGACAGGAGAGTTTCGTTGGTAACAAAGAAAAGAGTGCTGAAATGCTACGCGATGTCTGTCCTCTTTTACGGCAGCGAATATTGGAAGATCCCCTCAGAGATGAAGAAGATACTCGAATCAGCAGAGGTGTAGTTCTAAAACAGGATGCTGAAGATACCAGGGATCGAGCATATGAGCATGGATGAGGTTTTGGACATGATATAAACAAAAATGAAACTCATACTTAACACTAGAAAGAGGTAACTGAAACTTCTGGGAACGCGTAATTAGACAGGAGGGCTGGGAAGATCTGATACTCACAGGGCGGTTAGAGGGGAAAGAGGGACTAAGGAAAGCAACGCGTGACATATTTAACGGGCTTAAGGAAGTGGATGACAGAAGATGGTCTGGGAGAAATAACAAAAATTGTGTGCTACAATGGACAGGATGAAATGTAGCGCCGTGTTCGACTACGTGCTGAAGGGACACGGCACATAAAATAAGAAGACCGATAATTATCTTACCTCGTAGGGTGAATTTCTAAGCATAGCTTAGATGTGGCACAAGTATGGAGCCCCCAGGGAAGATCGAACTCCCTATGCCGTCGTAAATGATCTAACGCCGAGGTACCATGAAGTGTGGAGTACCCAATGAAGATCAAACTCGCTATTCAGCCGTAATTGTTCTAGCAAAACAAGCTTACTAACATATAACTCCACATCAAAATGATTTTCTTACATGTAGCAGTAGGCTGAATGTGCAGAGCATCAAGTGAGGACCGAACTCACTACTGTGGTAATTCTTCAAGACAAGCTTGCTAACCATTGCATCAAATCGAATTGCCCTTATCCGACCTCGTATGTGTCAAGATTGTTAATTGTATCGACCATTATAGTGTAGGTTTAGCAGAGTCTAGCTAAGGAAAACTCAAAGATTAACATAGCAATGTATTATCTAATATCTCCTGATAAAAATTATATGAATATTTTATTCGAAACATGATATATATTTAAACAGCAAAAGTTATTATTAAGTTAAAATTTATTAAAAATAAAATGGTAATATCAGACATTACGTCGGTCAAACCATTTTCTTTTTGTCCACGGCGCTAAGCAATCATTTCTATATTTGGAACGTTTCGTAGGATCTTAAAGTTTTGGCGGGATTTTCGTAAGTTCCGGATCTCGATATTTTAAAATAATTTTAATTGTTTTATTTCTTTATAGTTGTTACTGTACTGTGATATGTAAGAAGGTTTTGCCTTTTTAATACTTACAGTCAAATGACTCCAAGAAAACCAGTCGTCAGTTAACACAAGGAGACAATTACGACTACGTTACTAGTAGAAAACAGTTAAATTTTAAAATGACACTATTAAAAAACTATTAAACGTATCAAATTTCATTATACCTCTTTAAACAGTCTCTATCGCTCTTCCAAAATTGTGATCGAAATAAGATTTTAGGACATTGATGGCTGAAAATGATTTCATTTAGATTAATGACTATAGAAATAAATTGCTAATTTAAAAGTTACATCTCATTATTTAGATGTTCATGTTTAATGTTGATATAAACAAATACTTGTTTGTATGTAAAGGTTTGTTCGCTGAATGATGGTAACATCGTTTTGAGCAATTAAAATGAAAGCAGATTCGTTCTGCGAAAATGTTAAAACAAGATGGCAGACGTCTGTATAAAATATACTGAACTCTCAACAACCAGTGACTGAACACCCAACAACCAGTTGTACGGATTTTCTGCTTTGAAATGACGTGCACGGCTCCCTGGACTGATAAAGAAACATGTTTAGAAACTTCTAAGCTTTCGAAATATAAAACCAACACAGAATATTTCAAAGACATCGATCGGTTATAAAAAACGCATCGCTGACAATCCACGACGATTCAGTTGCGTGTCTAATTACGATTGGACGATTATTTTACCGCGTAGATCTGTGTTCTGTATAAAATGGAAAGCTATAAAAATATCTAACTTTTCCAAGTTTTACTTGTTGTGGCAGCGAATAAATGTCGAAAAGATATTATACTGGGTCCTAAATAAAAGTGAATAAACCAGGTGGGAATTATGTCTAGGCTTCCTTTAAAAGATTTCAATGAGGGAAATCGAATGAATTGAGCACAAATACATGAAGATAGATTTCCCAAAACCAATTTTCATCAACGTCTGATGTGTTAACCTGAATGGGCCAGACAGATGAAGCATCGTTTGGGCTACTACGAGCGGAAATAGTCTTCACAATTTGAGACGTCAACACGGTGGAGGCGGTGTCCTGTTTTTGCGGTGAGATTAGAGGCACTGAAATGGTTGGCCCATTACGAGTTCCAGATGATGTTAACATGAGAGCAAAGGCAGACATTGATTTTTTATAAGGAAAGAAATCACTCGTTTTCAAAAAGAAAATTAATTTTATACACCACAATGCATCATACTTCTCAGCGATGAATATCAGTCTAAAAAGTAAATTTCAAAGACACTCTTTTGCTTGTTCGGCTGGTAGTCACTCTAAGGAAAACCGTCGAAAATTTGAGAGGGAATTTTTAAATCGAGGAGAGAAATTTGGAGACATGAATGAACTTAGAAATACTATAGTTGATGGTGTATTGTTTGATTCATATGAAGAGATTAAGCAGATCATCGAATAAGTATATCCATCTATCTACCAATCTATCTATCTATCTATCTATCTATCTATCTATCCGGAAATAATACACACATAAGAATATAAAATCAATACCCATATCATTTATAATACATGAATAAATAAGATCCAAAAGCATACATATTCAATATATATATATATATATATATATATATATATATATATATATATATATATATATATATATATATAGCACACCCTAAGACTATATTTCATCACACACACACACACACACACACACACACATATATATATATATATATATATATATATATATATATATATATATATATATATATATATACATATATATATATATATGAAGAAATATAGTTTTAAAGTGTGCTATATTTATGGGATAAAATGCTCAATATCAGAGATAGAGCGTGTGTAAACATAAAAGTGAACATAGAAGTCAACACTTAGAGGCGGCAGTCTGTTTCATGCTAGATGCTATGGTCAGGGACTTTTTTCAACATGATGTTGTGTTCCTTTTTTATCATTTCAAGCGCACCTACTATGGCTGTTACTATTCTTGTTTTCAGTTTCCACATTGTTTTTTTCTATTTAGATTTCCAGGTTTTGTACTTCGATACTTTTTCAACTTTTCTCAGTTGTTAGATTACAATTCGCTGGGCAAGCCTTATTAATCAATAGGCAAGTTATTCATTTCGTTGTTTTGATATTTATAATCCGGCCTAATTGATTCAATTTCCCTGGCTGTAAAGATGGTGCAATCTCATAGAATTGTGATAGCTTCTATTTATGTAACCCGTGCTGGTGATTGTTCATACCAGTGTTTGTTTACACTTTATCAAAATTGTTTGCACACTGTCCAGTGTAAAATATGCCCTACTCTCTTCCTGGCGATTTCTACATTCATTTGGCGAAAACACAGAACGTCAGATGCTCTATGGTTTCTTGATATGTTTCACAGAACCTGTTTTTGGGATCCGCAATATTAGGTTTGATATTTGCGTGAATATTCCTGGTGAAAAGAATCTGGTGTTGCGCTGCAAGAATTAACTCCCTGTCTCAGCCTTTAATTCAGATGATAGGAACTATCGATGAGTGTCAACTTTATCAACATCAACTATATTAGCACGTTCAGGATATTGGCAATGCGGCGGTTTTTCTTGACAGGTTGTTTCATCTTTTCAAGACCTTTATCCTTGGCTTTCCTTTTGATAGTTTTTGTTTCAACTATTCATTCTTAGGTTCTGTTTTAGTTTTCCACAGAATCAATTAAATATAAATCCCGTTTGTATTTACAACCTTCTTTCATGATTGAATATCTTTTTCTTTCTGTTTTTGAGCTGTTTTGACTAAATGTATCATGCAACCCTTTGCTGTTTCCATGCATGTTAGTAAACAAATATCTGTTGTCTTGTATGAAAATTCTAGCTATACAAGACCACTTCCGCCTTCTTTGCGTATTATATATAGACGGTCTGCATGACGCATGTTATGCTTGGATGCCGCGTGTTATGCTTAGAAAGAAGTTTTTGTTTTGATTTAGAATCCATTCGTCTGATAATATTTACAGTCCAGTTCAAGATGTCGAAATTATACTGAAACAATGAGACGGCAAACATTATCAATGACCATATTGTGTTCTGTGAATTAAATTCAGTTCTGAATATCAGTCACTCCATTCTATAGTACACTTTTCGCAAAGGTTCTTTAATATTTCATGGTGAATTCCTTCACCGTCATTTACACCTAGGCCCTTATATGATACTTCTTGCTCTAAATCATTTATTCTTACCTCAGAGTCTAAGCTAATGGAGGAGGCTTCATTTACACCTAGACACGCATGATCGTCTTCTTGCTCTAAATATATATTCTTACCTCGGGGACTAAGCTAATACAGGAGGTTTCATTTTCACCTAGGCATAAATAATCTTCATCATGTTCTAAATATATATTCTTAACTCAAGGTCTAAGCTAAAGGAGGAGGCTTCATTTACACCTAGTCACTTATAAGATTCTTCTTGCTCTAAATTTTTATTCTTAAACAGTGTCTAATAGAAGAAGATTCATTTATAACTAGGCACTTATAAGCTTCTCCTTGCTTTAAATCATTCATTCTTACATCAGGGTCTACCCTAATAGAGGAGGATTCATTTACACCTAGGCATTTAAAATCTTCTTCTTGCTCAACATTTTTTATTCTAACAAAAGAGTCTAAGCTAATAGAGGATGCGTCATTTACACCTATGCAATTAAAGGCATCTCCTTGCTCTAAATCTTTTATAATTACCTCAGGGTCTAATAGAGGAGGCTCCATTTACATCTAGGCAGTTATAAGCTACTTCTTGCTCTAGATCTTTCATTCTTACCTCAAGGTATACGCTAATACAGGAGGCATCATTTACAACTACGTACTTATAAGCTTCTTGTTGCTCAAAAACTTTTATTCTTACCTCAATGTCTAAGCTAATAGGGGAGGATTCATTTACACCTAGGCGATTATAAGCTTCTACTTCCTCTAAATCTTTAATTATTACCTCTTTGACTAAGCTAATAGAGGATGCTTTATTTACACTTAGGCACTTATAAGCTTATTCTTGCTCTAAATCCTTTATACTTACCTCAAGATGTAAACTAACAGAGAAAACTTCATTTACTCCTAGGCACTTATAAGCTTCTTCGTGCTATAAATCTTTTAATCTTACTTCAGGGTCTAAGATAATAGACGAGGCTTCATTTACTCCTAGGAAGGTATTAGCTTCTTCTTGCTCTAAATCTTTTATTCTTAACACGGGTTCTAAGCTAATAGAGGAGGCGTTATTTACACCTAGGCATTATAAGCTTGTTCTTGCTCTAAATAATTTCTTCTTACCTCAGGGTCTAAGCTAATAGAGGAGGCTAGAGGCAGGTAGAAGCTTATTCTTGCGCTAAATATTTTATACTTACTTCAAAATCTAAGCTAACAGCGAAGACTTCATTTACACCTAGGTACTTATAAGCGTCTTCCTGCTCTAAATCTTTTATTTTTTACCTCGGAGTGTAAGCTAATAGAGGAGGCTTCATTTACACCTAGGCACTTATAATCTCCTTCTTGCTCTAAATCTTTTATTCTTACCTCAGGGCCAAATCTAATAGAGGAGGCTTTATTTATACTTAGGCAATTATAAGCTTCTTCTTGTTCGAAATGTTTCATACTTACCTCAGGGTCTAAGATAATAGAGGAGGATTCATTTACTCCTAGGCACTTACAAGCTACTTCGTGCTCTAAATAATTTATACTTACTTCAGTGTCTAAGCTAAAGGAGGAGGCTTCATTTACACCTAGACACAGATAGGCTTCTTCTTGCTCAAAACTGTTATTCTTACCTATGGTTCTAAGCTAATAGAGGAGGCTTAATTTACACCTAGTAAATTATAAGCTTTCTCTAGCACTAAATCTTTTATTCTTATCTCAGGGATAATCTAATAGAGTAGGATTCATCTACACCTAGGCACTTATAATTTCCTTGCTTTAAATAATTCATTCTTACCTCAGGGTCTAAGCTAATAG
This sequence comes from Acanthosepion esculentum, assembly GCA_964036315.1. Classification (NCBI taxonomy): domain Eukaryota; kingdom Metazoa; phylum Mollusca; class Cephalopoda; order Sepiida; family Sepiidae; genus Acanthosepion; species Acanthosepion esculentum. The sequence continues at coordinate 67,566,561 of OZ038491.1, forward strand.
AGGAGTATTCATTTACACCTAGGCATAAATAAGTTTCGTAATTCTCTAAATATATTATTCTTACCTCAGGTTCTAAGATGATATAGGAGGCTATAATAAAACCTAGGCAATAATAAGCTTCTTTCCTCTCTAAATCATTTATTTTTATCTCCTTGTCAAAGCTAATAATCAGGCTTAATTTACACCTAGGCACTTATAAGCTTCTTCTGGTTCTGAATATTTTATTCCTGCATATTTTTCTAAGCTAATAGAGGAGGCCTCATTTACAACTTTGCACTTATAAGATTCTTCTTGCTCTAAATTCATTCCTCAAGGGTCATTACTAATAGTGAAGGGTTCATTTACACCTAGGCATTTGTAATCTCTTATTCCTACCTCAGTGTCTAAGCTATTAGATGATTCTTCAGTTGCACCTAGGCACTTATAAGCTTCCTATTTCACTAAATCTTTTGTATTTACCTCAGGGTCTTACATATTAGCGAAGGCTTCATTTACATCTAAGCACTTATAAGCCTGTTCTTGCTCTAAATCCTTCATTTGTACCTCAGGGTCTAAGCTAATACAGGTGGCTTCCTTTACACCTAGGCATTTGTCAGCTTCTTTTGCTTTAAATAATTTATTCTAATCTCAGGGTCTAATCTAATACAAGAGCGTACATTTACACCTAGGCACATATGAGCTACTTTTGCTCTAAAACATTTATTCTTACCTCAGGGTCTAAGCTAATAGAAGAAGCTTAATTATCACCTAGTCAATTATAAGCTTTTTGTAGCTCTAAATCTTTTATCCTAACTCAGTGTCTAAGCTACTAGAAGAGGCTTCATTTACACCTAAGCACTTAAAAGCTTCTTCATTCTCTAAATCTCTTATTCTTACCTGAGGTACAAAGCAAATAGAGAAGGCTTCATTTGCATCTGAGCGATTATAAGCTTCTTCTTGCTCTAAATCTTTTATTCCTGCCCCAGTATCTAAGATAATATGGGAGGCTTCATTTACACCTAGGCATTTATAAGCTTCTTCTTGCTCTAAATCTTTTATTTTGATTTCTGTATCTAAGCTAATAGAGAAGGCTTCATTGAAGCAGTTTTTTAAAATCATCCCATTAATAGGTATTTGGTATTTATATGCACATTTTTAGTTCAAGAGTTAGTATATCATTTTTTTCTAAGAAGAAATATGTCCGTTTTGTCAGAATAGATGTCAAAAGTTTGTAAGTAATGGGAAGACATTGCTCTGTAGTTTTTTGCTACATTTGTGTCACCTTTCTTGTTTAGAAGGAAGGTACTTCCTTTGGTTACACATGCCGGAATTTTAGTAGGCGCATTGACCATTTCTTGAAGATCTAGTTATTCGTGTACTGTATTTACATAATTGAGCTAAAAGTTAGGAATTTTCCCTATTCCTGGAGATGTTTTTTTCACTGCTCATTCAATATTCTTTTCAATGATTCCCAACCATGTTTGTTCCGCTTTATTATTCAGCAGCTCTACCTCTTGGGTAATCCAATCTGATTTTTTGTTATGTTCTTTAGGGTAAGGCCATGTATTTTTCTCAGAACAGTAACACCGCTTCCATTGTTTTGGGTGTGGGCGGTTTTCACTTCAATATTTTTGTTTTTGTTTTCTTTGTAAAATATCTTCGCATCGTGGGAGGTTGAAGATACATTATTTGTGTAGGAGTTTGTTCCATTGTCCGACCTCAGTTTGGTTCCCTCTTGTCTGTGTGTGTGGGGGTTCTCCCTGTTTATCCAATAGAAGAGCCATACTGGACTATGGTTTAACTTTTAGTTTTCATATTGTTCCCACGAATGACCCACAAGTCCAAAATGTTATCCAAATTTGTCCAGCATATTGAGTAACGGTGTTTTGCAAACAGGGTTCTCAAACCTGTAGATGATCGTTCGCAACCTCATAACGCAGCAGTCATTCACTCATTGGCACCATTAACACATTGAGTTGCGGGTTGTTGTCCGGAGATTTCCTTCTCTTAGATGAGACGTGATTTGAAATCAAAAAGGTAGACGTTGGAAAAGGAAGCTATTCAACGAAACAGAACCTTATTATACTAGAGTATTATGTTTAAATAATACATTATATATTTATAACTATTTTAAAAAATAGATTTTTGTGGTTTCTTTTCTGTCTTTTCTACGGCTTCTGTTAATCAGATTAGTTGTTAATTAATTAAAATATATTATATTAGTTGCTACCATCTTTTCTCATTATTATTATTGTTATTATTATTACTATTATTACTATTATTATTATTAATAATAATAATAATAATAATAATAATAATAATAATAATAATAATAATAATAATAATAATAACATTCCGGCTCGATTATTTTATTGTCTTCTTCTCATGGAAATGAGAATGATGTAATTAACCGTTACGCAAAAACTCGGTATCAGGTTACCCGCTGCTTCTTTCATTTCTTCGTTCATTATCGCCTGTGATGACTTTCCTCAGGTGTCCCAGAAATTTCAATTCTCTCCTTCTGACTCTAAGTAAGTATAATCTTCCACTTCACGGTTCAGGTAAAATATCCTCCTTGCATGCATATTCAGTCCGTGGTAGGTTCAGAAGCAGTTCATAGAATTATACTAAAGAATATTCGACATTCATTGGCCAAAGATTTAGTGTTACTGCCGGTTGAAATATATAAAATCTTTCCGTTAAAACATTTTTCTTTGTCAGGCCATTAGGCTTCTTAAGGCCACTGTCATCGCTTTTCTAGTATGGCTGTGAGTTTCACTTCTTAACTTTATTCTAGGGTAATGCGCATAGTGTACGTTTTGGTTTTATACAATATATTACCTTTGGCACAAAGAATATAAAATAATTATCGGTTGATGATTGATTGGTTTGTTCTTTTCGGGTTTTCAACCTTTTTCAGGTTATTTAAAGCCAGAAAATATTTTTAAATTATAAGAATATTTTGGAGATAATAATAATGATTTACTGATACAACACATCCGAATTGACCAATAGTTGTTAGGTAACGCAAGAAGTGGTGAATGCCTACCTTTTTGCGAGTATTAAATATAACGAAACTGACTGGAATTTGAACTTGAAAGCCGCGTTCCAATTCCGAACATTTATCCATTACACTACCCGCACATCCAATCTGACCGCGCCTGGTATTCCAAAGCGATCCCCCGTCTTGATCCTGACCAGGATCGACATCGATCCACTTCGTCCGAGAACCGATATTTACACGCGATATGGTCGTAAGCCTAAGTGATTATGGGGGAAGCCATTTACAATGTGTTTATTCAGTAACACGTTTATCTTCTGACCATCGGCCTTAGAAAATGACAATTACATGATAGCTTTGAATGATAAATTGCACAGGATGAGTTAGTCTCATAGTGTTATTGTTTTTTCGAAAATATTAATACGAAATTAATTCGAGCTCCTCGTAACCGGAATTTGAAATCGGCGAACATATTCTTTTTCTTCCAGTCTGATAACTTTTGTCGGTTTCATTTAATTTGATTTGTTTAACGGCATATCTCCTCCTTATGGGTCATTTAATACCGAAATTTAATTTTCTTGGGAGCTTTGAAGTAATAAAAATATGATATATAGTATTCTGCTTTCACAAGTGATTACATGGAAGATGATACTCGACTTTTATGCATATATGCGTATATGTGAACATAATTACTAGAGGCGGTGATATGTGCGTTTTATGTTTTAGTTCTGTTGAAGTTATATTTTGGAATAGAATTTGATTTCTATAAGAAATTGTAGGATATTAATGTCATGAAAGATTTATTTTATGTTGATTTGGGTACTGTTGGTAATTTTACATTAAAATGTATTTTTTAGTTCCATGTTGTTTTTTCTTTGTTTTGGGGTTCACTATTTCCCCATTACTGGGACCCTAACATGTGGTGCCACCCCGAGTCAGGGTGAACCTGAGTACAACAGCAATTAAGCGGAGGTTCCACGCTCTTCAAAACCTCCAATCTCCCGAGCAGATGTCTTGCTGCCGTATGTAGTTTATTCTCATACTCAAGACTCTGATAACTCTTGTACTACATCCTACTTGCAAACATGATATAATGGTTTACTCGCAATTAAGTGAATATCTGTAAGAATTTTCAGTGAAAATGTATTTTCTTCTAACGAATCCATACTTAGATCAAAGCAAAGATTTTTTTCGCTAAGGCAGCATGTAACATAAACAGATTTATGATTAATCATTGATGTTTATTATTGCTTATTATTAGGTTTGTTTGCATATACATCGGCCAAAATCAAAAAACGTCTCTATACATAATATTCTTGAGATGAAGTTACGGCTATTGGCTAAAAATGACACCTGGTAACCGAGTTAAAAGTCCGACCATTTCGTTGACTGTTCTCCTTGGGAAAGACATGAAGCCACCATTTTCCCCTAACATCTGTGGGTTTTTACTAATATCTATAACATCTAATATAAAGTCAGACACATCTATCTAGCTTGGGTTGATAAATAGTGTAGAAAACTTTGTCTCAGAAGCCGCTGGGCTTGCGGCTTGTGAAACTACATCGTAAAACCTATTTGCTACTGGAACTATAGCAGAATCCTCTAGCCTTGTGTGACTGTGACATGGTATTATACAGGGTATCTTCATGCACTGTTGTCCGACGCATAGAGAATAACAGCTTCCAATTATTTGTTTTTGTTTCTTTTTAATTCTCTTGTTAAGTTGAGCATTGTTAACCTTGAACTAAAAAGAATCACTTTACAAACTGTAACTATATCCTACTTTTCACCGTCAGCAATCTTAATTTGGGGGCATTAATTGAAATATTTGAATTGGAGCTGACCGTGGTTAATTAAAACTGTGAAAGCAAAATTGCGGATATGGTTTACTAATATAATTATAAGCTTGTGAAATATGAGGTGGTGTGATGATGTATAGATTATTTGTAGCTTTTTACTCTTTATCAATCATTTACGTGTTTAAATACACGAAGCTGATTTTCAATTGTAGAAATATTTCTTCTTTTTGGCGAGTTTATATTGCATTAACAATTTTATGGAGAAAACAATTTTTTTACAGGGAGAAGTCATACTATTTAGCCAAATAGCTGAGGGGAGAATATCTGGATTCATACATTTTCCAATGGTATAGTGCGTAAATGAATGTAACGAACTTGACTGGGATTCGAACTCAGTTCTGAAATTTCTAAATCCATTAACACACAGCACGTCAACGATATGGTAAAATGATATAAATCGGCTGATTATTATACCAGTACATGTATCTGAATGAGACAACTATTGTTTTTGTGATAATATCTACGCGTTTAAGAAAGATTAGATTAAATACCGAATTAAAATCTCCAGTATCTCAACATATATTACTACTCAAATCCAAATCTAATTCCATAGTGGACTTACTCCTGTTGGCGAAACGCATCCTTCATTGACACTTCCGTTATTTATTATTTTCGATATATATATATATATATATATATATATATATATATATATATATATATATATATATATATATATATATATATATATATATATATATATATATATATATATATATATATATATATATATATATATATATATATTAGTTATTACTACTATCGGTGTTATATTAAATAGATTTGTAACATTCAAAATGATGGCTTTAACTGTATCTGTCAGATAACTTTATTGTATATATTCTTTTTATGCACTGTGTCTTCTCAGTGACGGTCAAAACAACTCACCCGTTCCAGATCTGTAAAGTTTTTCTCTTTCCCCCGCTCTTCGTCCAGTCACTTAAACTCATGATGTAGCTTACACGCCGTTTTCCTTTTACCCTTCTTCGTTCATGTTCTGCTGTGAGTCTTAACTTTCGTAAGCCCTCTTTCCTCACAATGTGAAATTTCAAACTTGACTCTAAGTACAAGTGAACTTCTAGTTCCTGTTCTCGCTAATGGTTGCTCATTTCTTAAATGTTCTGTCCATGATAATAGTCAGTCTACAGAAGAAAAACATACAAAATTTTTGATACGAGTCTGTATTTCGTATAAGAGAATTATCAGTTATTTGCATATACGAAGAGAGATATGACATAGTGTTCTTTATTCTTTGTTTCTAACGAATTAGTGTGCGCTTTTCCGTTTGTTTCCAGTTTAGGAATGCGTTTCTTATTCGTTCTAAATCTGATATCAGCTCTGTACTGCTAATTCAGGTGTTCTCAGCATGTTTTTTCGTAACCGTCAACTTTTATATGAAAAAGAAAGTTCACCGCCTAACTGTATAGTAAATATTCAAATCCATACCAAAATTGTTTGGTAAAAGCTACTGGTTCATGATCTGACTTTATTATGTATCATACATACCAAAGGGAAGGAATAAATAACGTTAACTTTTGAAGGTGCTGCTACTTCCTTATTAAAGAAAATCGTAAGCAAACATGACCACTGAAAACTATATATATATATATATATATATATATATATATATATAATTTTGTTTTATGGTGATGGCTATTTTTATGATTATGGTAAGCTTTGTAAGTCTTCACAAAAAAGAAATCGAATTATATTCATAATTATAAAATTAAAAAGAATATACACCACGTCTCCTTCTTTATGTGCCGTACTCTCTCAGGTTGTAGACAAACATTAATCTTTTTTTGTCCTTGCTTGATTTTGGTAGCTCCGGTTTTCAATTTGCATTTTGGGCTCATCTTTTTGCTAACAACCATGTATTCTGTATTCCTGCAACTGATGTTTAGTATTTTCTTCTCACTTCCCTCCACCAGCAGTAGTTGCATTTTCTCTTTCCCTGTATGCAATCGACATTGCTTCATCTGCATAAGTTATGTTGTTAAGATTTGGCCATCAATAAGGAAACCCCATAGGACTTCTGATGTTCTCGGAACTACCTCGCTGTATAGATTGAATAAGTCCGATGAGAAAACACATCATTGTCTTACATTCACGGGTATTTGTTTTATATCTGCTGAACTCGTTTTCTATCCGTATACAGCGGGTTTCGCTGCAAGTATAGATTCTTGATTATTCTAATACCCTTCTCAATTATGCCATGGTTACTGAACAGTTGTAATAAATCTTTGTGGCGTACTTTATCAAAGGCCTTTGTAGAATCTATAAACATAAGTACATATCCTTCTGCAGTTTTATTACTCTTTCTGATAATATTTTGTGCATAAATATCGCCTTCCTTGTTCTAGTCTTTACCGAACCCGTACTGTTCCTGTCCAATACCAAAACTGATTCTACTGCGAGTTCTATTCATCAGAATTGGGATGATAAATTTTGTTATGTGAGTCTTAAATTGATTGTTCGATGGACGGCACCTGGTTTCTTATGCAGTGCTATGGAAATATATCTACTTAGGTATTCCGTTATATTACCACTGTTTTTTTATTTAATTTATTATTTCTGTAAACCTTTTTTATGCCGAAATCATCTAAAGCTGCCAGCATCTCTATTACAGTTCCGTCTGTCCCTCTCGCTTTGTTTCTGTCCTATTTGACTAGTGCAGATTCCACTTCATATTTTAGTATTCCCGATCCTTCGGTATTTCTATGTATTGCCCGTTGTTCTCTTTCGTCTTGGAAGAGATCGCCGATATATTTGTTCCATCTTTAAAGTATTTTTCTTTCTCTAATATCAGAGTTCCGTCCTTGGATTTAATACATCATGTTGAAGGTATGTCTTTTGTCTTGTTAGTTCTTATTTCTGATGCATTTTCTGCTTTATTTGTCATACAAATTCTTCCTATTTCTGCACATTTCTTTGTTGAGTCATCCTGCATTTGTTCCTTTGAGTATTTCTCTATATCCTGTTCTGTTTCGTGGTATGGTTTTTATCTATTTTCCATGCTGTCGAGGATTTCATCCGTTATCCACTCATTGTATTTCAAGGTCTAATTTCCTTTGGGGTAACCATGATTCCTGATGTTACTAAAGCTTCTCTTAAAGTATCCCAATTTGAGTTTCCATTTACCTTTTGTCGTTTGTATCTGCTTTTCACACTATCCATATATTTCACCTTCAGATTCGCGTCGTCTTTCAAGAGTTTGTGATATTGCAATTTGGATATTGTCTTCAGTTCAATAGTTTCACATTAAGTTTACATATCACTGAGGGGTGTTCGTGTCCACAATCGACATTTGCATATGTTTTGCAGTGTAAAACTGCATTTTTTAATCTCTTGCTGATAGTTATATAGTCGATGTGTAATTTCGTGTTTCTCCTGATGGTCTTCTCAACTACCATGTTCAGCTTGCGGTGTTCTTGAATCCTGGTGTTGGCTGCTACATTGCACCCCAATGGACCAATTTTATCTGCGCGTTCATTTTATGTTCCTCCTCATCCCTCTCCATGCGTATTTTGGTATTCAGATATAATTCATTATAGTTTTCTTGGCGTTCTCCTTTGTGGAGTAAAACATTTTAGCTTCTGTTATTTACTTTGTACCGTCGATACATATGCAACTATGATAGACATATTTAAATGCTTTTCTTTCAGTTTAACGACAAGAATTCTTTCAGATAACTGACAGTATCCAAGAGAGAATTTCTTCATGTCTTGATCTAGTATGAATCCTACTCCTCTTTCAATTACGCGCTCCACCTGCGCGTATGATTCTGTATTTGCCACTGGCAATATATCCATTGTTTATCCACCGGTTTTCACATACAGCTGAAATATTTAACATGCTCGTTACCAAATAGGAACTAATAAAACTTTGGCGAATATTTTTGTCTTGTTTTTGGTCTTCCCTCGTCTGATTTATACCCTTAAAACTTATTTCGCATGAAGATCTATTTATGCAATGACATTCTCAAAAATATATAATATACGTTGTCTGCGGGGACATTTATAACTTATCTATAAATATGACCCAGTTATTCTCAATTAGCCTGCTGCTTCTTTATTTATTTTTTGTTTGTTTTATACCAGTCCTTTGTATAGCTCTTTCAAATAGCATATGTTTAAATAATTTTATTTTGTTACTCATAATCCTATAGCGCCAACCAAAATTTCCAAATGCTTACCATTTTCTGATCAGTTGTTCATCGTCCACCCAACTATTGAAATCACTCACCGGTGGTCGATACCGCCCATGTCAGGAGTCGTTGTTCTAATGTCGCCGGCTGAAGTCTGAAATTTTATTTAATGGTTATTTTTCTTTCTTCTCCTAATACGTAGAAGTAGATAGGTTTATTTATTGCCCAGTTCACACTTCTCTGTGGATTTTTGAACAGAAGTAAGAGTTTACTCTTTGTTTCCTGTTTAGGATTGAGTTTCCGTTTATTTCTAAAGACTATTTTAGCTATAGCTCTAATAACTCCGCCGGCACACAGACATTGTGTTTAGTAATTATTCATGTACTTATTTTTCTTCGTCTCAATAGAAATTGACAGGCCCTCCTATCGCCCGGTTCATACTCTTCCCCGGTATTTTGAACAGGAATATAAGCGTGTCCTTTGTACCCTGTTTACGATTGGATTTGTGTTTCTTCCAAATTTTTTTCATTCACTTTCACATCCTTTAACCCCTGTTCTAGGGATGTCATTGCCTAACTTAAGAGGTGAATTGATTAAGAAATTAGTTAAACTCGGCACGCCTAATTACTTTGCCGTGACGATACGTATTACACTACACGCACCTCAAAGAAATAGAATCAATGCTGTCAATTTATGGGACATCTTAACGTTAATGTTGTGCTGTTCGACCGATGAAAGAGTTATTTCTTTTAGTGTGTGTATATATATATATATATATATATATATATATATATATATATATATATATATATATATATATATATATATATATCGTTTATCTGACCATAGAAACGAGAAAAGTGACAATTACATGATATCTTGCCATGATAAATACCCAGGAAGAGTTTTCATCGTGTATTTCTTTTTTTTTCTTTTTTTATGCGCATTCTTAATGTGAAATTAATGTGAGGTCGTCCTAACCGGAATTTCAAATCGGCGAGAAGATTGTTTTTTGTACACTTTGATAATTCGTACACAACCTCTATCAAAGTTCATATCACATATTGATAAAAATCAAGTTAAAATTTGGATGAATCAACAGATAAACTTTCTTTTCTTTTAAAGATTCAGCACTAAAATATAAAGTAAAGATAATTTTTTAAAAAATAGCCATATAATGTAATATATATCAGATTAATGACGTTTTTCAGTATAGAATTATTTTGAAGCGTCGAACCTACCACGGAATTTTCTTAGCTGCTAGCATACCGGCTAAAAAGACTCGGGTCGTTCAAGAATCTGTCATATTGCAATGTGGGTGCTACCTTCAATTTCCAGTTTCACTCTAGGTATAAATATCACTGGGTGGTGACCGCTTCTACAGTCACTTGAATATGTTTTGCAGTATAAAACTACATTCCCGAATCTCTTGCTTATAACTCTGAAGTTGATTTTTTTTGTTTGTTTGTTTTTTTAGTTTTGGTTATTCCCCATGCCTTATCTATATCCATATTAATCGTGTTTTTTCTTGAATCCAGGTGTTTGCTACTATATTATTATTCGCTGTACACAATTGCACCCATTTTCCTACGCGTTCCAAGTCCACATTTGCGAAATATATCACCATCTTTCTCGTCGCCTACTTTGACGTTCAGGTACCTCACTATATTTATAATCTCTTGAGATTCCATTGAGTCTTGGTTTCGTCAAGTGTAGAGTAGAATCTTTCAATTTCTTCTTCTGTTGGTTTCTGCTGTTGCAGCATACACATATATGATGGATATGTTGAAAGGCGTATCTTTTGTTTTAACGACAAGTATCCCAGAACGCATTTCTTCAAGGCGCAGTCTAGTATGAATCCTACTCCTCTTTCATTTTTCTCTTCGCCTGCTTATATGATCTTGTGGTTGTCTTTGGCAAAATCTCCATTGTTAGCCAACCGAGTTTCACATTCCCCCAAAATATTGATATTTAACCTGCTCCTTCCATACTAGTCACTAATAACAATTCGTCAAATATTTTTTGTTGTTCCTGATCTTCCCTTATCTGATTTAAGTCTGAAAAAAAAATTTCCTCAGAAGAATTATTTAAATGTTAATGACCGACTCTTTGATCGTCGCTTTGTCACTAAAATTAATTTGGTTAATTTTGTTTTGCGGCATATCAACACCTCTATGTGTTATTTAATGTCGAAATCTAAATATTTTAAACACAATGTCATGGCTTCAACTAAATATATACTATACATAGGTATTGTTGTTAATTTTACTATGAATTTGTATTGTTGGTAAATTTTTCATATACAAAGGAATTTTATACTTTCATAGTGTATCGTTTTTGTTTGATGCTTCACTTTTTGCCAATAGCTGCGACCGTAACATGTGGGACAATCCCCGGTCAGGGTGTATCTGAGAACAACAGTAATTAAGAGTTTGTTCTACGCTCCTTAGAACCTCCAATGCCCCTTGCTTCCTTATGTAGTTTGTCGTCATTCCCAGGGTTGTTGCGTCAAAGAAACTTAATAGTAATAATAACGGAGTAGGCCAATTCAAACCATAGGAGTCAGTACCATAGTATTAATTATGGAAAAAATAAGAATCATGTTATCTTTCTTCCCGGAAAGTTACAAACCCTTGGTCTGATTTCACACGTATCAGGGCAAGAGAAAAGCTGGCAAAACCAGAATGGAATGAAGTTTAATAGATTCCACGGTGTCAGAAATTAACTAACTCTAAATATATGATATTGAGTTGGAATAAAATTGTCAGCAGACACCGACATCAGGTTTTATATTGCGAAAAGTAAACAAAGCGATTTACAAAGAAATAGGAAACGTATTCGATTTTCAGGTTTTTGAAAACCTACTTTTGAGAAATGAATCAAGTAGAAATCGTTTGAATGATTTTCACGTAAATAATAATGAAAGAGAAAATACTGTAAAATTTACAAGCGGAATGACAATGAATACGCCAAGGTATTTGTTTGATTTCACAAAGTGGGTTATCGCTTTTGAATAAGAAAAACAAGATGGTATGTAATCATTTATTTCAATATTTGGAAAAGTTAGGAGTTAATCATTAAAGAAAATAAGAAATTACTTTTTGAAGGTTCTATTGATGTTTATATAGACGCATATACGTTAAAGTATATATAAAAGGAATCGTGCGCGGAGCCGTAGACTGCTCATGAAATAGATTGCAACCAACCCGCTCCCGGCTACCGACATCGAACAAAAACAGACGCCTCCTAAACACTCACAGGTTACTAGGTGTAAACCGTGCGGGTGGAGTTGGAGGGTCAATTGTACACTGTCTTTTTCTCGTCTTGCTTTTCCAGTCCGTCTCACACTTCTCGTAAGTGAATACAATTTACGACGGCGATCGCTTTGTGGGCCTTTGTGTACGCCGTGGAGATATTGTTAACCTACTAAAGGGGGTGTGATCTCTTTTACTCTCGCGTGATCCTAAATCTGGTCTTCAATGTAGGAGCAAAGGCGAAGATCACTTCAAGACCAACGAATACGTCAGAAAATCTAAACAATACTTTCTTGACCTGGAATATTAAACAAACATGCGCTGTCTAAGTGTCCGAGTAACAAAATAGTGGTTTTGAATATTTTCAGATTTTGGTTTCGTTTTTCGCATTCACCAAATTATATACCATTTTTTTACTTTTTACTGCTACTCCTTCGTTGCTGTTTTCAACTGTAGTAGTTGATGTGGGTTTTGTTAGCAACTTACCTCTGGATTTCCCGGTGACTAGCAAAGCCAAATGCTTCACTGGTTTATGTAAGTGTTGTAGCATGCCTACGGACGATAACAGGTATGCCCCCATTCACATAAATACAGTAGTAAATACTGTATGTTGATCTGCAGTTAGAGATTCATTGTGGAATTAAATTGACTCACTTCTAGCAGTTGACTACTTCTACGCGCCGCTGGAGAATCTTATGTATGTTGTTCTTGTCCTGAGTATTATCTTTCATTACCAACCTTCATGGGATTATTCTATTCAGTAACTTACAACAGTAAGCGATCCTCCCTTGGGTACCCAATTCTCAGTTTTACATTGCAGTAGGTAAAACTTATTCCACTTTGTCTGAATTATCCCAACAAATCAAGTATTAAAAAAGTTCCCACAAAAACAACATTTGTCCAAATTTTAATTAGAAATAACTTATGGTTTAGCATGGTAATATAATGTAACTTATGCATTTCAGATATTTTAGCTCGGAAATACAATAGTAGTAATAAAGAAATGTTATACATATGGCAGCTTACACACACACACACACATATATATATATATATATATATATATATATATATATATTTATATATATATATATATATATATATATATATATATATATATATATATATATATATATATATATACACAGGGGTTGGACAAAATAATTGACAGACGTTTTAAATTCAAAGAAAATTTATTTAATATGGAGTTGGTCCTCCTTTAGCCTCACATACAGCTTTAATACGTCTAGTTAAGGAATCATACAGCTTCCTGAATTCATCCAAAAGAATTTTCAGCCATTCTTCCATTAACACGTGCTCCACCTCTTTAAGACACGACGGTGGAGGATACCGGCTCCAAAATTGTCGCTCCAAAATGCACCACAAATGTTCAATAGTATTGAAATCAGGAGATTGGGGAGGCCAATCCATGTGGTCTAGCTAACTTTTACGCTCTTCATACCAATTCTTAACCACTCGAGCGGTATGTATTTGAGCATTATCGTCTTGGAAGATGCAGTCACCAACAGGGAATAAAGTCTGGGCCATTGGATGAACATAATCTCCCAAAATATTCAGGTAATCTTTGCTGTTGATTCTTCCATGCAGTGCAACTATTGGACCGATACATTTCCATGATATGGCGGCCCAAACTATCACTGGTCCACCTCCATGCTTCACTGTTGGAAGAAGGCAGTCAGGGTTTTAAGCTTCTTTGGGCTGTCACCACACATAAACTCGCCCTGAAGTTGGGAAAAGAGAAAAACTGGACACGTCTGAGAATATGACTTGCTACCTTTGGTCTGCAGACCAGGAATTGTGATCTTTGCAGCACTTCTGAATGTTGCGAGTGGAGAGAAGAGGTTTACTTACGGCGGATATTCCAAGATATCCAGCCTTATGGAGCTCACGATGAACAGATTAACTCGAAACTGGACTATTTAGATGATTATTCAACTCAGCAGTCACTTTGGCCGCAGTAGTCCGATGATTTTTGCCATATTGCGCTTCAATGCACGTCGGTCCCTGTCAGTAAGTTTGCAAGTCCGGCCCGAATTGCTTTGGTTACTCGAAGTTTTGCTCTGTTTCTAGAATTGCGTCATAGTACTTGATATGGTAGCTCTTTAAAAACTAAACGGTTCAGTAACCCTAGGGATCGAGGCTACTGCTATGCGAGTTCCAACAATTTGCCCTTTTTCGAACTCGGAGAGGTCACGCATTTAGCTTACATTTTACTAAATTCTAAAAATAAATAAGACAGAGACAGTAAATTAGATAAATAAACGTATTTACAATAGATATAACGTGCAATTATGAAGTTTTAATTAAATTTATTAATATAATAAGTCTTTGAAATATAGGAATGGAATTTGCACGTGTTACAAATATTTTGTCCAACACCTGAGTATATATATATACATATATATTACAAAGAGTCAATCGTCACTTGAAAAGGTATGATTGACTCTTTGTAATGTAAATATATGCTATCTATTTGATTATGTTCATATATATATATATATATATATATATATATATATAAACACGCGTCTGTGAGTGTGTGTGTGCGTTCGAAACAATAATTTGTGTGCAGAGGATACAGAAATTAGAATGTTGCAATGATCTACTTACGTGGCCAATCGCTAAAGCACACTGTATAAAACGGTTTTACATAAACAAACACACACACACACACACACACACAGACATATATATATATATATATATATATATATATATATATATATATATATTAATTCCGACATTTATTTTAATATATTTAAATATTCAAGTAAATGCTCTGTATATAATAAACAACATTAATTACATTTACCGGCCTCAATGTCTGATAAATTTCGTAGAAAATATGTGCCGTCCGACAGCAACTGAACCTGCTTACTACAAAGATCCGTTACTTGATCTAACGTGCTATGCCATTTAGCTACAGAGGGAGCGTCTGGTTGGAAAGTCAAATTAATGGTATTAAACAAATTTCCATCGACCTTTCTCGAGAGATCATATCTGCTCGGAGCGTATGTTAACGTAGACAAATTACGACTTATATTGTGAAATGGACAAAGTGCGACAATTATTTTAATATATTTTATGTTTTATGTTGATTTTAATATATTTTAGGTTGATACGTTCTTATTATAGATACAAATATTTAAGTAAATGCTCTGTTTATAATAAGCACTATTAAATACATTTGCAGGGCTGAATATGTTCGAATCTTGTCGGAGGACACATATTTTCTATAAAAGTTCTCCGACATTCAGACCGGTAAATGCAATACTATTTTAAATAGAGCATTTACACGCGCGCGCACACACACACACACACACACACACACACACGCACACACATATATATATATATACATATATATATATATATATATATATATATATTTACATATATATTTACATTACATTATTAAAAATAGAGCATTTACATATATATATGTATATATATATATGTATATATATATATATATATATATATCTGTATATATATGTATATATATATATATATATATATATATATATATATATATATATATATATATATATATATATGGTGTCCCAAAATAATGTATACACTCTTTAAATATTAATAGTTAATGATACATTGCCGTGATGTGAGACCTTATATGGATGAAAATATGCAAAACAGATGGATTGGAAGAAGAGGGGCAGTTGAATCCCCACCTAGATCACCAGATTTAACACCATTGGATTTCGTTTTGTGGGGATTTCTAAAAGATAATGTTTAGAGCAGGAAACCTGAAGCTGTTACTGAAATGAGAGTAGCAATTGAAGAAGAATGTGCTCAAATACCAGAGTAAATGATCCTGGACGTTTGTTGGTTCATTTCTTTAAGATATGAAAAATGTATTGAAAAGAATGACAACCAGTTTGAGAACCTGATGTAAACCCATCATTATATGAAAATTCTGCCATTGCCTCAAGTAGCTTTTATCTTATTAAAGTTAATTTTCTATGTTCTTTTTTATATTTTACCCTCAATTTCTTACAATGTGTATTCTTTCTCTTGTATTAATCTTATTTACAAGTCAAAATACATAAATTGAATAAATTATAACGATTCAAAGAGTGTATACATTATTTTGGGACACCCTATACGTATATATATATATATATATATATATATATATATATATATATATATATATATATGTATGCTAGGTTAACGGCTAGTATCTAAGTATGTCTCACTGTTAGGGTGGTTTGCCAATCCCTAATGCAGACGTCTGCTGAGTCTTATTTGTACTAGTGTAAAACCCACAGATACATATTTCAACTTTGCTGACCAGAACTTAGGACACTTTCTGTGGTAGAGCACATCTTCTGGCGTGATGAACAGTTTGAACAAGGCCAGTAAGCACAGACCCTCGACCGATATGACACGTGACTTCGTGTTATCTCACCCATCGACAATCAATTCAGTATAGCTAATTTTACTCTTAAGACATGGTTATCGTGCGGTTTGTTTTTCAGACACTTTCCAATGTTATCACACGCTGGGAACGCCTCAATTCCCCCAAAACAACAAAACACATCAGCTATGTTAAGAATTGAAACAAAAAACAGCCAACTCAGGACCTTTGAATATTTAGAATAAAACATACATGTGTATTTTATCAAAATAAAATAAAATAATATAATAATTACATTAAATAATAATTAAAAATTCAACATAAACAACCATTTAGCCATTTTCACTTATTCATCCACAGGCTAGCTACTGATAGAAAACAAAAACACCTTTTACAAACACATGAGTATCTTGTGGTAGTAAAGTTTGGACCATTTGGATCATGTATGAAAACATTTTAAAATCCAGTTTCAGAATCTTCTGAAGCGATGTTCTGGCGATGCCTAGTTGAGCAAAGCGGCGACGGGTAGAAGCTGATGGATCCTCAAGGTCACTCTGTCGTAGAGCTTCCACCGCTGCCTCAGAGCAAACCGTGCGCTTAGGACCTCTTCCCAGATGATCGCCGACTGATCCAGTTCTTTCAATCCGAACGTTTAGATTCCGAATAATCGTTAGGAGATAATCTGACATTAAAATGTTGCAGGTATTTTCTCTGAGTTTGAGTAATTAATCTTTCATAAGAAAAGAAAACTCAGTGTGTTTTGCTGGACATCATACGTAGTCATTTTAATCTGTAACGGATGCTCTATAAAGGGAACAAGCATTGCTGAGAGCTACAAAGGAGAGGAAGTGGTAGAGAACCATGATCGCCCACGTCCTGAAGGGACACGGCACATTAAAAAAGAAGAATCTATGCGGAGAGTTTAACCGTCATCAAAGGTGATATTTTTTCAGAGATTACAATAAATGTCTAGGCGTTAGTACATTATTTATTTTTATGTAATAAAACGCATGAACATGATATCGCGTCGTAACAAAAGTTCGTAGCTGTGTATATATTTATTCAAAATTCGCACCTGTATATTTCGCTTAATTTCGACATCTTTGAGGCAGCTTCTTTGATTTTATCCTCCCAATTCTTGGCAACTTCCTAAATGATAAAACGGTTTAAGTTTTTACCGGTTCCCATAGAATTGAAGTTTTTGTAGGAAGCGAAGTTTTTTTTTTTTTAAGCTTATCCCCCCAAGCAAGGCTGGAAGCCACTAGCACGCAAGGGGTTACAGAAGGTTTGGAGGAAGAGCAGATAGGAGTGGTAAAGGAGAGGATGTGGAGAAAGATAGTGGATCGATCAAGGCAAGGGGGTTACAGAAGATTTGGAGCGAGAGCAGATAGGAATGAAAGGTGAAAGGACGTGGAGAAGGGAAGTGGATAGATCAAGGCAACTGGAGATGTCGATTGATATTACACTTAAATATTTGGAGATTGTATTTGTCAGGGAAACAGGAATAAGGAAGGGAGTTCCACGGGCGAGATGTGTGAGACATGAAGCTATTGGAGTAGAAGAGACGTCTACATCTAACAGTTTCAACGGTGAAGCGGGGGGAACGGGATGCCAGCCTCGTGGGACGTTTAAATTCATGAGGCCTAGGAACCAGCGAAAGCAGCTCCTCGGAGCAATTACCGTGAAATGTGGTAATCTGAAGAAGCATTTCCTCACTTAGCTTTCCTCCATAGTTAAACTTTCCTCACACAGCTAGGTTTAAGAATATTTTAGAGCGTTCTCCAATTTTATAATTAGAAAACGTCCAATTTACATATATTTATAAATATAAGTTTCAAAAATAAATCTCAGCATTTTTGTTGATAAAGCCACCCGGGGAACGAAACGCTTTGGGAAATGAAAAAAATTCCTTTTGACTTCATATATCTAAATATATAGATTAATGATATATACCATTTTGGTTGCTAACGACATACATTTATTATCGTTTGTAATCAGGCAACACTTCTTTGGAGTTTTCTCTCGAATGACACATCAAGATTCTGATTTGTTCCACTCCACTAACGCCCTTAGTTTCTTTTCGTTTGTTCTCATGCGC
>OZ038491.1:67592797-67675297 GCA_964036315.1 Acanthosepion esculentum
TCACGTTGACTTAATATCTACCCACCTACGTTTCGGCCATTGTACGCTCCGATCTTCTGTCGAGAACAGGGCAACAAAGATGTGGACAAAAGTTCGAACAATGTATATAATGTAAATAATTACAATACCTCATCTCAGAAATATAGGCAGAAGTTGTTCGAGCTTTAAATATGAATGTTAGTGACATTAACTTTTCACGTTGCCCTAATATCTACCCACCTACGTTTCGGCCATTGCACCCTCCGATCTTCTGTCGAGAACAGGGCAACAAAGATGTGGACAACAGTTCGAACAATGTCTATAATGTAAATAATTACAATACCTCATCTCAGAAATCTCGGCAGAAGTTGTTCGAGCTTTAAATATGAATGTTAGTGACACTCCTTTTCACGTTGCCCAAATATCTACCCACCTACGTTTCGGCCATTGCATGCTCCGATCTTCTGTCGAGAACATGGCAACAAAGATGTGGACAACAGTTCGAACAATGTATATAATGTAAATAATTACAATACCTCATCTCAGAAATATAGGCAGAAGTTGTTCGAGCTTTAAATATGAATGTTAGTGACACTCCTTTTCACGTTGCCTTAATATCTAACCACCTCCGTTTCGGCCATTGTACGCTCCGATCTTCTGTCGAGAACATGGCAACAAAGATGTGGACAACAGTTCGAACAATGTATATAATGTAAATAATTACGATACCTCATCTGAGAAATATAGGCAGAAGTTGTTCGAGCTTTAAATATGAATGTTAGTGACATTCCATTTCACGTTGCCTTAATATCTACCCACCTAAGTTTCGGCCATTGTACGTTCCGATCTTCTGTCGAGAACAGGGCAACAAAGATGTGGACAACAGTTCGAACAATGTATATAATGTAAATAATTACAATACCTCATCTCAGAAATATAGGCGGAAGTTGTTCGAGCTTTAAATATGAATGTTAGTGACATTCCTTTTCACGTTGCCTTAATATCTACCCACCTAAGTTTCGGCCATTGTACGCTCCGATCTTCTGTCGAGAACAGGGCAACAAAGATGTGCACAACAGTTCGAACAATGTATATAATGTAAATAATTACAATACCTCATCTCAGAAATCTCGGCAGAATTTGTTCGAGCTTTCAATATGAATGTTAGTGACATTCGTTTTCACGTTGCCTTAATATCTACCCACCTACGTTTCGGCCATTGTACGCTCCGATCTTCTGTCGAGAACAGGACAACAAAGATGTGGACAACGGTTCGATCAATGTATATAATGTAAATAATTACAATACCTCATCTCAGAAATATAGGCAGAAGTTGTTCGAGCTTTAAATATGAATGTAAGTGACATTCCTTTTCACGTTGCCTTAATATCTACCCACCTACGTTTCGGCCATTGTACGCTCCGATCTTCTGTCGAGAACAGGGCAACAAAGATGTGGACAACAGTTCGAACAATGTCTATAATGTAAATAATTACAATACCTCATCTCAGAAATCTCGGCAGAAGTTGTTCGAGCTTTAAATATGAATGTTAGTGACACTCCTTTTCACGTTGCCTTAATATCTACCCACCTACGTTTCGGCCATTGTACGCTCCGATCTTCTGTCGAGAACAGGGTAACAAAGATGTGGACAACAGTTCGAACAATGTATATAATGTAAATAATTACAATACCTCATCTCAGAAATATAGGCAGAAGTTGTTCGAGCTTTAAATATGAATGTTACTGACATTCCTTTTCACGTTGCCCAAATATCTACCCACCTACGTTTCGGCCATTGCACGCTCCGATCTTCTGTCGAGAACATGGCAACAAAGATGTGGACAACAGTTCGAACAATGTATATAATGTAAATAATTACAATACCTCATCTCAGAAATATAGGCAGAAGTTGTTCGAGCTTTAAATATGAATGTTAGTGACACTCCTTTTCACGTTGCCTTAATATCTAACCACCTCCGTTTCGGCCATTGTACGCTCCGATCTTCTGTCGAGAACATGGCAACAAAGATGTGGACAACAGTTCGAACAATGTATATAATGTAAATAATTACGATACCTCATCTGAGAAATATAGGCAGAAGTTGTTCGAGCTTTAAATATGAATGTTAGTGACATTCCATTTCACGTTGCCTTAATATCTACCCACCTAAGTTTCGGCCATTGTACGTTCCGATCTTCTGTCGAGAACAGGGCAACAAAGATGTGGACAACAGTTCGAACAATGTATATAATGTAAATAATTACAATACCTCATCTCAGAAATATAGGCGGAAGTTGTTCGAGCTTTAAATATGAATGTTAGTGACATTCCTTTTCACGTTGCCTTAATATCTACCCACCTAAGTTTCGGCCATTGTACGCTCCGATCTTCTGTCGAGAACAGGGCAACAAAGATGTGCACAACAGTTCGAACAATGTATATAATGTAAATAATTACAATACCTCATCTCAGAAATCTCGGCAGAAGTTGTTCGAGCTTTCAATATGAATGTTAGTGACATTCGTTTTCACGTTGCCTTAATATCTACCCACCTACGTTTCGGCCATTGTACGCTCCGATCTTCTGTCGAGAACAGGACAACAAAGATGTGGACAACGGTTCGATCAATGTATATAATGTAAATAATTACAATACCTCATCTCAGAAATATAGGCAGAAGTTGTTCGAGCTTTAAATATGAATGTAAGTGACATTCCTTTTCACGTTGCCTTAATATCTACCCACCTACGTTTCGGCCATTGTACGCTCCGATCTTCTGTCGAGAACAGGGCAACAAAGATGTGGACAACAGTTCGAACAATGTATATAATGTAAATAATTACAATACCTCATCTCAGAAATCTCGGCAGGAGATGTTCGAGCTTTAAATATGAATGTTAGTGACATTCCTTTTCACGTTGCCTTAATATCTACCCACCTACGTTTCGGCCATTGTACGCTCCGATCTTCTGTCGAGAACAGGGCAACAAAGATGTGGACAACAGTTCGAACAATGTATATAATGTAAATAATTACAATACCTCATCTCAGAAATATAGGCAGAAGTTGTTCGAGCTTTAAATATGAATGTTAGTGACATTCCTTTTCACGTTGCCCTAATATCTACCCACCTACGTTTCGGCCATTGCACGCTCCGATCTTCTGTCGAGAACAGGGCAACAAAGATGTGGACAACAGTTCGAACAATGTCTATAATGTAAATAATTACAATACCTCATCTCAGAAATCTCGGCAGAAGTTGTTCGAGCTTTAAATATGAATGTTAGTGACATTCCTTTTCACGTTGTCTTAATATCTACCCACCTAAGTTTCGGCCATTGTACGTTCCGATCTTCTGTCGAGAACAGGGCAACAAAGATGTGGACAACAGTTCGAACAATGTATATAATGTAAATAATTACAATACCTCATCTCAGAAATATAGGCAGAAGTTGGTCGAGCTTTAAATATGAATGTTAGTGACATTCCTTTTCACGTTGCCTTAATATCTACCCACCTACGTTTCGGCCATTGTACGCTCCGATCTTCTGTCGAGAACAGGACAACAAAGATGTGGACAACGGTTCGATCAATGTATATAATGTAAATAATTACAATACCTCATCTCAGAAATATAGGCAGAAGTTGTTCGAGCTTTAAATATGAATGTAAGTGACATTCTTTTTCACGTTGCCTTAATATCTACCCACCTACGTTTCGGCCATTGTACGCTCCGATCTTCTGTCGAGAACAGGGCAACAAATATGTGGACAACAGTTCGAACAATGTATATAATGTAAATAATTACAATACCTCATCTCAGAAATCTCGGCAGGAGATGTTCGAGCTTTAAATATGAATGTTAGTGACATTCCTTTTCACGTTGCCTTAATATCTACCCACCTACGTTTCGGCCATTGTACGCTCCGATCTTCTGTCGAGAACAGGGCAACAAAGATGTGGACAACAGTTCGAACAATGTATATAATGTAAATAATTACAATACCTCATCTCAGAAATATAGGCAGAAGTTGTTCGAGCTTTAAATATGAATGTTAGTGACATTCCTTTTCACGTTGTCCTAATATCTACCCACCTACGTTTCGGCCATTGCACGCTCCGATCTTCTGTCGAGAACAGGGCAACAAAATGTGGACAACAGTTCGAACAAAGTCTATAATGTAAATAATTACAATACCTCATCTCAGAAATCTCGGCAGAAGTTGTTCGAGCTTTAAATATGAATGTTAGTGACATTCCTTTTCACGTTGCCTTAATATCTACCCACCTAAGTTTCGGCCATTGTACGTTCCGATCTTCTGTCGAGAACAGGGCAACAGAGATGTGGACAACAGTTCGAACAATGTATATAATGTAAATAATTACAATACCTCATCTCAGAAATATAGGGAGAAGTTGGTCGAGCTTTAAATATGAATGTTAGTGACATTCCTTTTCACGTTGCCTTAATATCTACCCACCTAAGTTTCGGCCATTGTACGCTCCGATCTTCTGTCGAGAACAGGGCAACAAAGATGTGCACAACAGTTCGAAAAATCTATATAATGTAAATAATTACAATACCTCATCTCAGAAATCTCGGCAGAAGTTGTTCGAGCTTTCAATATGAATATTAGTGACATTCCTTTTCACGTTGCCTTAATATCTACCCACCTACGTTTTAGCCATTGTACGCTCCGATCTTCTGTCGAGAACAGGACAACAAAGATGTGGACAACAGTTCGATCAATGTATATAATGTAAATAATTACAATACCTCATCTCAGAAATATAGGCAGAAGTTGTTCGAGCTTTAAATATGAATGTTAGTGACATTCCTTTTCACGTTGCCTTAATATCTACCCACCTACGTTTCGGCCATTGTACGCTCCGATCTTCTGTCGAGAACAGGGCAACAAAGATGTGGACAACAGTTCGAACAATGTATATAATGTAAATAATTACAATACCTCATCTCAGAAATATAGGGAGAAGTTGGTCGAGCTTTAAATATGAATGTTAGTGACATTCCTTTTCACGTTGCCTTAATATCTACCCACCTAAGTTTCGGCCATTGTACGCTCCGATCTTCTGTCGAGAACAGGGCAACAAAGATGTGCACAACAGTTCGAAAAATCTATATAATGTAAATAATTACAATACCTCATCTCAGAAATCTCGGCAGAAGTTGTTCGAGCTTTCAATATGAATATTAGTGACATTCCTTTTCACGTTGCCTTAATATCTACCCACCTACGTTTCGGCCATTGTACGCTCCGATCTTCTGTCGAGAACAGGACAACAAAGATGTGGACAACGGTTCGATCAATGTATATAATGTAAATAATTACAATACCTCATCTCAGAAATATAGGCAGAAGTTGTTCGAGCTTTAAATATGAATGTAAGTGACATTCCTTTTCACGTTGCCTTAATATCTACCCACCTACGTTTCGGCCATTGTACGCTCCGATCTTCTGTCGAGAACAGGGCAACAAAGATGTGGACAACAGTTCGAACAATGTATATAATGTAAATAATTACAATACCTCATCTCAGAAATCTCGGCAGGAGATGTGCGAGCTTTAAATATGAATGTTAGCGACATTCCTTTTCACGTTGCCTTAATATCTACCCACCTACGTTTCGGCCATTGTACGCTCCGATCTTCTGTCGAGAACAGGGCAACAAAGATGTGGACAACAGTTCGAACAATGTATATAATGTAAATAATTACAATACCTCATCTCAGAAATATAGGCAGAAGTTGTTCGAGCTTTAAATATGAATGTTAGTGACATTCCTTTTCACGTTGCCCTAATATCTACCCACCTACGTTTCGGCCATTGCACGCTCCGATCTTCTGTCGAGAACAGGGCAACAAAGATGTGGACAACAGTTCGAACAATGTCTATAATGTAAATAATTACAATACCTCATCCCAGAAATCTCGGCAGAAGTTGTTCGAGCTTTAAATATGAATGTTAGTGACACTCCTTTTCACGTTGCCTTAATATCTACCCACCTACGTTTCGGCCATTGTACGCTCCGATCTTCTGTCGAGAACAGGGTAACAAAGATGTGGACAACAGTTCGAACAATGTATATAATGTAAATAATTACAATACCTCATCTCAGAAATATAGGCAGAAGTTGTTCGAGCTTTAAATATGAATGTTACTGACATTCCTTTTCACGTTGCCCAAATATCTACCCACCTACGTTTCGGCCAATGCACGCTCCGATCTTCTGTCGAGAACAGGGCAACAAAGATGTGGACAACAGTTCGAACAATGTATATAATGTAAATAATTACAATAGCTCATCTCAGAAATATAGGCAGAAGTTGTTCGAGCTTTAAATATGAATGTTAGTGACACTCCTTTTCCCGTTGCCTTAATATCTAACCACCTCCGTTTCGGCCATTGTACGCTCCGATCTTCTGTCGAGAACATGGCAACAAAGATGTGGACAACAGTTCGAACAATGTATATAATGTAAATAATTACGATACCTCATCTGAGAAATATAGGCAGAAGTTGTTCGAGCTTTAAATATGAATGTTAGTGACATTCCTTTTCACGTTGCCTTAATATCTACCCACCTACGTTTCGGCCATTGTACGCTCCGATCTTCTGTCGAGAACAGGACAACAAAGATGTGGACAACGGTTCGATCAATGTATATAATGTAAATAATTACAATACCTCATCTCAGAAATATAGGCAGAAGTTGTTCGAGCTTTAAATATGAATGTAAGTGACATTCCTTTTCACGTTGCCTTAATATCTACCCACCTACGTTTCGGCCATTGTACGCTCCGATCTTCTGTCGAGAACAGGGCATCAAAGATGTGGACAACAGTTCGAACAATGTATATAATGTAAATAATTACAATACCTCATCTCAGAAATCTCGGCAGGAGATGTTCGAGCTTTAAATATGAATGTTAGTGACATTCCTTTTCACGTTGCCTTAATATCTACCCACCTACGTTTCGGCCATTGTACGCTCCGATCTTCTGTCGAGAACAGGGCAACAAAGATGTGGACAACAGTTCGAACAATGTATATAATGTAAATAATTACAATACCTCATCTCAGAAATATAGGCAGAAGTTGTTCGAGCTTTAAATATGAATGTTAGTGACATTCCTTTTCACGTTGTCCTAATATCTACCCACCTACGTTTCGGCCATTGCACGCTCCGATCTTCTGTCCAGAACAGGGCAACAAAGATGTGGACAACAGTTCGAACAATGTATATAATGTAAATAATTACAATAGCTCATCTCAGAAATATAGGCAGAAGTTGTTCGAGCTTTAAATATGAATGTTAGTGACACTCCTTTTCCCGTTGCCTTAATATCTAACAACCTCCGTTTCGGCCATTGTACGCTCCGATCTTCTGTCGAGAACATGGCAACAAAGATGTGGACAACAGTTCGAACAATGTATATAATGTAAATAATTACGATACCTCATCTGAGAAATATAGGCAGAAGTTGTTCGAGCTTTAAATATGAATGTTAGTGACATTCCTTTTCACGTTGCCTTAATATCTACCCACCTAAGTTTCGGCCATTGTACGTTCCGATCTTCTGTCGAGAACAGGGCAACAAAGATGTGGACAACAGTTCGAACAATGTATATAATGTAAATAATTACAATACCTCATCTCAGAAATATAGGGAGAAGTTGGTCGAGCTTTAAATATGAATGTTAGTGACATTCCTTTTCACGTTGCCTTAATATCTACCCACCTAAGTTTCGGCCATTGTACGCTCCGATCTTCTGTCGAGAACAGGGCAACAAAGATGTGCACAACAGTTCGAAAAATCTATATAATGTAAATAATTACAATACCTCATCTCAGAAATCTCGGCAGAAGTTGTTCGAGCTTTCAATATGAATGTTAGTGACATTCCTTTTCACGTTGCCTTAATATCTACCCACCTACGTTTCGGCCATTGTACGCTCCGATCTTCTGTCGAGAACAGGACAACAAAGATGTGGACAACGGTTCGATCAATGTATATAATGTAAATAATTACAATACCTCATCTCAGAAATATAGGCAGAAGTTGTTCGAGCTTTAAATATGAATGTAAGTGACATTCCTTTTCACGTTGCCTTAATATCTACCCACCTACGTTTCGGCCATTGTACGCTCCGATCTTCTGTCGAGAACAGGGCAACAAAGATGTGGACAACAGTTCGAACAATGTATATAATGTAAATAATTACAATACCTCATCTCAGAAATCTCGGCAGGAGATGTTCGAGCTTTAAATATGAATGTTAGCGACATTCCTTTTCACGTTGCCTTAATATCTACCCACCTACGTTTCGGCCATTGTACGCTCCGATCTTCTGTCGAGAACAGGGCAACAAAGATGTGGACAACAGTTCGAACAATGTATATAATGTAAATAATTACAATACCTCATCTCAGAAATATAGGCAGAAGTTGTTCGAGCTTTAAATATGAATGTTAGTGACATTCCTTTTCACGTTGCCCTAATATCTACCCACCTACGTTTCGGCCATTGCACGTTCCGATCTTCTGTCGAGAACAGGGCAACAAAGATGTGGACAACAGTTCGAACAATGTCTATAATGTAAATAATTACAATACCTCATCCCAGAAATCTCGGCAGAAGTTGTTCGAGCTTTAAATATGAATGTTACTGACACTCCTTTTCACGTTGCCTTAATATCTACCCACCTACGTTTCGGCCATTGTACGCTCCGATCTTCTGTCGAGAACAGGGTAACAAAGATGTGGACAACAGTTCGAACAATGTATATAATGTAAATAATTACAATACCTCATCTCAGAAATATAGGCAGAAGTTGTTCGAGCTTTAAATATGAATGTTACTGACATTCCTTTTCACGTTGCCCAAATATCTACCCACCTACGTTTCGGCCATTGCACGCTCCGATCTTCTGTCGAGAACAGGGCAACAATGATGTGGACAACAGTTCGAACAATGTATATAATGTAAATAATTACAATAGCTCATCTCAGAAATATAGGCAGAAGTTGTTCGAGCTTTAAATATGAATGTTAGTGACACTCCTTTTCCCGTTGCCTTAATATCTAACCACCTCCGTTTCGGCCATTGTACGCTCCGATCTTCTGTCGAGAACATGGCAACAAAGATGTGGACAACAGTTCGAACAATGTATATAATGTAAATAATTACGATACCTCATCTGAGAAATATAGGCAGAAGTTGTTCGAGCTTTAAATATGAATGTTAGTGACATTCCTTTTCACGTTGCCTTAATATCTACCCACCTAAGTTTCGGCCATTGTACGTTCCGATCTTCTGTCGAGAACAGGGCAACAAAGATGTGGACAACAGTTCGAACAATGTATATAATGTAAATAATTACAATACCTCATCTCAGAAATATAGGCAGAAGTTGGTCGAGCTTTAAATATGAATGTTAGTGACATTCCTTTTCACGTTGCCTTAATATCTACCCACCTACGTTTCGGCCATTGTACGCTCCGATCTTCTGTCGAGAACAGGACAACAAAGATGTGGACAACGGTTCGATCAATGTATATAATGTTAATAATTACAATACCTCATCTCAGAAATATAGGCAGAAGTTGTTCGAGCTTTAAATATGAATGTAAGTGACATTCCTTTTCACATTGCCTTAATATCTACCCACCTACGTTTCGGCCATTGTACGCTCCGATCTTCTGTCGAGAACAGGGCAACAAAGATGTGGACAACAGTTCGAACAATGTATATAATGTAAATAATTACAATACCTCATCTCAGAAATCTCGGCAGGAGATGTTCGAGCTTTAAATATGAATGTTAGTGACATTCCTTTTCACGTTGCCTTAATATCTACCCACCTACGTTTCGGCCATTGTACGCTCCGATCTTCTGTCGAGAACAGGGCAACAAAGATGTGGACAACAGTTCGAAC
This sequence comes from Acanthosepion esculentum, assembly GCA_964036315.1. Taxonomy (NCBI): domain Eukaryota; kingdom Metazoa; phylum Mollusca; class Cephalopoda; order Sepiida; family Sepiidae; genus Acanthosepion; species Acanthosepion esculentum. Next base: position 67,602,740 of record OZ038491.1, read on the forward strand.
AATGTATATAATGTAAATAATTACAATACCTCATCTCAGAAATATAGGCAGAAGTTGTTCGAGCTTTAAATATGAATGTTAGTGACATTCCTTTTCACGTTGTCCTAATATCTACCCACCTACGTTTCGGCCATTGCACGCTCCGATCTTCTGTCCAGAACAGGGCAACAAAGATGTGGACAACAGTTCGAACAATGTCTATAATGTAAATAATTACAATACCTCATCTCAGAAATCTCGGCAGAAGTTGTTCGAGCTTTAAATATGAATGTTGGTGACATTCCTTTTCACGTTGCCTTAATATCTACCCACCTACGTTTCGGCCATTGTACGCTCCGATCTTCTGTCGAGAACAGGGTAACAAAGATGTGGACAACAGTTCGAACAATGTATATAATGTAAATAATTACAATACCTCATCTCAGAAATATAGGCAGAAGTTGTTCGAGCTTTAAATATGAATGTTACTGACTTTCCTTTTCACGTTGCCCAAATATCTACCCACCTACGTTTCGGCCATTGCACGCTCCGATCTTCTGTCGAGAACAGGGCAACAAAGATGTGGACAACAGTTCGAACAATGTATATAATGTAAATAATTACAATAGCTCATCTCAGAAATATAGGCAGAAGTTGTTCGAGCTTTAAATATGAATGTTAGTGACACTCCTTTTCCCGTTGCCTTAATATCTAACAACCTCCGTTTCGGCCATTGTACGCTCCGATCTTCTGTCGAGAACATGGCAACAAAGATGTGGACAACAGTTCGAACAATGTATATAATGTAAATAATTACGATACCTCATCTGAGAAATATAGGCAGAAGTTGTTCGAGCTATAAATATGAATGTTAGTGACATTCCTTTTCACGTTGCCTTAATATCTACCCACCTAAGTTTCGGCCATTGTACGTTCCGATCTTCTGTCGAGAACAGGGCAACAAAGATGTGGACAACAGTTCGAACAATGTATATAATGTAAATAATTACAATACCTCATCTCAGAAATATAGGGTGAATTTGGTCGAGCTTTAAATATGAATGTTAGTGACATTCCTTTTCACGTTGCCTTAATATCTACCCACCTAAGTTTCGGCCATTGTACGCTCCGATCTTCTGTCGAGAACAGGGCAACAAAGATGTGCACAACAGTTCGAAAAATCTATATAATGTAAATAATTACAATACCTCATCTCAGAAATCTCGGCAGAAGTTGTTCGAGCTTTCAATATGAATGTTAGTGACATTCCTTTTCACATTGCCTTAATATCTACCCACCTACGTTTCGGCCATTGTACGCTCCTATCTTCTGTCGAGAACAGGACAACAAAGATGTGGACAACGGTTCGATCAATGTATATAATGTAAATAATTACAATACCTCATCTCAGAAATATAGGCAGAAGTTGTTCGAGCTTTAAATATGAATGTAAGTGACATTCCTTTTCACGTTGCCTTAATATCTACCCACCTACGTTTCGGCCATTGTACGCTCCGATCTTCTGTCGAGAACAGGGCAACAAAGATGTGGACAACAGTTCGAACAATGTATATAATGTAAATAATTACAATACCTCATCTCAGAAATCTCGGCAGGAGATGTTCGAGCTTTAAATATGAATGTTAGCGACATTCCTTTTCACGTTGCCTTAATATCTACCCACCTACGTTTCGGCCATTGTACGCTCCGATCTTCTGTCGAGAACAGGGCAACAAAGATGTGGACAACAGTTCGAACAATGTATATAATGTAAATAATTACAATACCTCATCTCAGAAATATAGGCAGAAGTTGTTCGAGCTTTAAATATGAATGTTAGTGACATTCCTTTTCACGTTGCCCTAATATCTACCCACCTACGGTTCGGCCATTGCACGCTCCGATCTTCTGTCGAGAACAGGGCAACAAAGATGTGGACAACAGTTCGAACAATGTATATAATGTAAATAATTACAATACCTCATCTCAGAAATATAGGCAGAAGTTGTTCGAGCTTTAAATATGAATGTTAGTGACATTCCTTTTCACGTTGCCTTAATATCTACCCACCTAAGTTTCGGCCATTGTACGCTCCGATCTTCTGTCGAGAACAGGGCAACAAAGATGTGCACAACAGTTCGAAAAATCTATATAATGTAAATAATTACAATACCTCATCTCAGAAATCTCGGCAGAAGTTGTTCGAGCTTTCAATATGAATGTTAGTGACATTCCTTTTCACGTTGCCTTAATATCTACCCACCTACGTTTCGGCCATTGTACGCTCCGATCTTCTGTCGAGAACAGGACAACAAAGATGTGGACAACGGTTCGATCAATGTATATAATGTAAATAATTACAATACCTCATCTCAGAAATATAGGCAGAAGTTGTTCGAGCTTTAAATATGAATGTAAGTGACATTCCTTTTCACGTTGCCTTAATATCTACCCACCTACGTTTCGGCCATTGTACGCTCCTATCTTCTGTCGAGAACAGGACAACAAAGATGTGGACAACGGTTCGATCAATGTATATAATGTAAATAATTACAATACCTCATCTCAGAAATATAGGCAGAAGTTGTTCGAGCTTTAAATATGAATGTAAGTGACATTCCTTTTCACGTTGCCTTAATATCTACCCACCTACGTTTCGGCCATTGTACGCTCCGATCTTCTGTCGAGAACAGGGCAACAAAGATGTGGACAACAGTTCGAACAATGTATATAATGTAAATAATTACAATACCTCATCTCAGAAATCTCGGCAGGAGATGTTCGAGCTTTAAATATGAATGTTAGCGACATTCCTTTTCACGTTGCCTTAATATCTACCCACCTACGTTTCGGCCATTGTACGCTCCGATCTTCTGTCGAGAACAGGGCAACAAAGATGTGGACAACAGTTCGAACAATGTATATAATGTAAATAATTACAATACCTCATCTCAGAAATATAGGCAGAAGTTGTTCGAGCTTTAAATATGAATGTTAGTGACATTCCTTTTCACGTTGCCCTAATATCTACCCACCTACGGTTCGGCCATTGCACGCTCCGATCTTCTGTCGAGAACAGGGCAACAAAGATGTGGACAACAGTTCGAACAATGTATATAATGTAAATAATTACAATACCTCATCTCAGAAATATAGGCAGAAGTTGTTCGAGCTTTAAATATGAATGTTAGTGACATTCCTTTTCACGTTGCCTTAATATCTACCCACCTAAGTTTCGGCCATTGTACGCTCCGATCTTCTGTCGAGAACAGGGCAACAAAGATGTGCACAACAGTTCGAAAAATCTATATAATGTAAATAATTACAATACCTCATCTCAGAAATCTCGGCAGAAGTTGTTCGAGCTTTCAATATGAATGTTAGTGACATTCCTTTTCACGTTGCCTTAATATCTACCCACCTACGTTTCGGCCATTGTACGCTCCGATCTTCTGTCGAGAACAGGACAACAAAGATGTGGACAACGGTTCGATCAATGTATATAATGTAAATAATTACAATACCTCATCTCAGAAATATAGGCAGAAGTTGTTCGAGCTTTAAATATGAATGTAAGTGACATTCCTTTTCACGTTGCCTTAATATCTACCCACCTACGTTTCGGCCATTGTACGCTCCGATCTTCTGTCGAGAACAGGGCAACAAAGATGTGGACAACAGTTCGAACAATGTATATAATGTAAATAATTACAATACCTCATCTCAGAAATCTCGGCAGGAGATGTTCGAGCTTTAAATATGAATGTTAGCGACATTCCTTTTCACGTTGCCTTAATATCTACCCACCTACGTTTCGGCCATTGTACGCTCCGATCTTCTGTCGAGAACAGGGCAACAAAGATGTGCACAACAGTTCGAAAAATCTATATAATGTAAATAATTACAATACCTCATCTCAGAAATCTCGGCAGGAGATGTTCGAGCTTTAAATATGAATGTTAGCGACATTCCTTTTCACGTTGCCTTAATATCTACCCACCTACGTTTCGGCCATTGTACGCTCCGATCTTCTGTCGAGAACAGGGCAACAAAGATGTGGACAACAGTTCGAACAATGTATATAATGTAAATAATTACAATACCTCATCTCAGAAATATAGGCAGAAGTTGTTCGAGCTTTAAATATGAATGTTAGTGACATTCCTTTTCACGTTGCCCTAATATCTACCCACCTACGTTTCGGCCATTGCACGCTCCGATCTTCTGTCGAGAACAGGGCAACAAAGATGTGGACAACAGTTCGAACAATGTATATAATGTAAATAATTACAATACCTCATCTCAGAAATATAGGCAGAAGTTGTTCGAGCTTTAAATATGAATGTTAGTGACATTCCTTTTCACGTTGCCTTAATATCTACCCACCTAAGTTTCGGCCATTGTACGCTCCGATCTTCTGTCGAGAACAGGGCAACAAAGATGTGCACAACAGTTCGAAAAATCTATATAATGTAAATAATTACAATACCTCATCTCAGAAATATAGGCAGAAGTTGTTCGAGCTTTCAATATGAATGTTAGTGACATTCCTTTTCACGTTGCCTTAATATCTACCCACCTACGTTTCGGCCATTGTACGCTCCGATCTTCTGTCGAGAACAGGACAACAAAGATGTGGACAACGGTTCGATCAATGTATATAATGTAAATAATTACAATACCTCATCTCAGAAATATAGGCAGAAGTTGTTCGAGCTTTAAATATGAATGTAAGTGACATTCCTTTTCACGTTGCCTTAATATCTACGCACCTACGTTTCGGCCATTGTACGCTCCGATCTTCTGTCGAGAACAGGGCAACAAAGATGTGGACAACAGTTCGAACAATGTATATAATGTAAATAATTACAATACCTCATCTCAGAAATCTCGGCAGGAGATGTTCGAGCTTTAAATATGAATGTAAGTGACATTCCTTTTCACGTTGCCGTAATATCTACCCACCTACGTTTCGGCCTTTGTACGCTCCGATCTTCTGTCGAGAACAGGGCAACAAAGATGTGGACAACAGTTCGAACAATGTATATAATGTAAATAATTACAATACCTCAACTCAAAAATCTCGGCAGGAGATGTTCGAGCTTTAAATATGAATGTTAGTGACATTCCTTTTCACGTTGCCTTAATATCTACCCACCTACGTTTCGGCCATTGTACGCTCCGATCTTCTGTCGAGAACAGGGCAACAAAGATGTGGACAACAGTTCGAACAATGTATATAATGTAAATAATTACGATACCTCATCTCAGAAATCTCGGCAGGAGATGTTCGAGCTATAAATATGAATGTTAGTGACATTCTTTTTCACGTTGCCTTAATATCTACCCACCTACGTTTCGGCCATTGTACGCTCCGATCTTCTGTCGAGAACAGGGCAACAAAGATGTGGACAACAGTTCGAACAATGTATATAATGTAAATAATTACAATACCTCATCTCAGAAATCTCGGCAGGAGATGTTCGAGCTTTAAATATGAATGTTAGTGACATTCCTTTTCACGTTGCCTTAATATCTACCCACCTACGTTTTGGCCATTGTACGCTCCGATCTTCTGTCGAGAACAGGGCAACAAAGATGTGGACAACAGTTCGAACAATGTATATAATGTAAATAATTACAATACCTCATCTCAGAAATATAGGCAGAAGTTGTTCGAGCTTTAAATATGAATGTTAGTGACATTCCTTTTCACGTTGCCCTAATATCTACCCACCTACGTTTCGGCCATTGCACGCTCCGATCTTCTGTCGAGAACAGGGCAACAAAGATGTGGACAACAGTTCGAACAATGTATATAATGTAAAAAATTACAATACCTCATCTCAGAAATCTAGGCAGAAGTTGTTCGAGCTTTAAATATGAATGTTAGTGACACTCCTTTTCACGTTGCCTTAATATCTACCCACCTACGTTTCGGCCATTGTACGCTCCGATCTTCTGTCGAGAACAGGGTAACAAAGATGTGGACAACAGTTCGAACAATGTATATAATGTAAATAATTACAATACCTCATCTCAGAAATATAGGCAGAAGTTGTTCGAGCTTTAAATATGAATGTAAGTGACATTCCTTTTCACGTTGCCCTAATATCTACCCACCTACGTTTCGGCCATTGCACGCTCCGATCTTCTGTCGAGAACAGGGCAACAAAGATGTGGACAACAGTTCGAACAATGTATATAATGTAAATAATTACAATACCTCATCTCAGAAATATAGGCAGAAGTTGTTCGAGCTTTAAATATGAATGTTAGTGACACTCCTTTTCACGTTGCCTTAATATCTAACCACCTCCGTTTCGGCCATTGTACGCTCCGATCTTCTGTCGAGAACATGGCAACAAAGATGTGGACAACAGTTCGAACAATGTATATAATGTAAATAATTACGATACCTCATCTGAGAAATATAGGCAGAAGTTGTTCGAGCTTTAAATATGAATGTTAGTGACACTCCTTTTCACGTTGCCCTAATATCTACCCACCTACGTTTCGGCCATTGCACGCTCCGATCTTCTGTCGAGAACAGGGCAACAAAGATGTGGACAACAGTTCGAACCATGTATATAATGTAAATAATTACGATACCTCATCTCAGAAATATAGGCAGAAGTTGTTCGAGCTTTAACTATGAATGTTAGTGACATTCCTTTTCACGTTGCCTTAATATCTACCCACCTACGTTTCGGCCATTGTACGCTCCGATCTTCTGTCGAGAACAGGGCAACAAAGATGTGGACAACAGTTCGAACAATGTATATAATGTAAATAATTACAATACCTCATCTCAGAAATATAGGCAGAAGTTGTTCGAGCTTTCAATATGAATGTTTGTGACATACCTTTTCACGTTGCCTTAATATCTACCCACCTAAGTTTCGGCCATTGTACGCTACGATCTTCTGTCGAGAACAGGGCTACAAAGATGTGGACAACAGTTCGAACAATGTATATAATGTAAATAATTACAATACCTCATCTCAGAAATCTCGGCAGAAGTTGTTCGAGCTTTCAATATGAATGTTAGTGACATTCCTTTTCACGTTGCCTTAATATCTACCCACCTACGTTTCGGCCATTTTACGCTCCGATCTTCAGTCGAGAACAGGGCAACAAAGATGTGGACAACAGTTCGAACAATGTATATAATGTAAATAATTACAATACCTCATCTCAGAAATATAGGCAGAAGTTGTTCGAGCTTTAAATATGAATGTCAGTGGCATTCCTTTTCACGTTGCCTTAATATCTACCCACCTAAGTTTCGGCCATTGTACGCTCCGATCTTCTGTCGAGAACAGGGCAACAAAGATGTGGACAACAGTTCGAACAATGTATATAATGTAAATAATTACAATACCTCGTCTCAGAAATCTCGGCAGAAGTTGTTCGAGCTTTAAATATGAATGTTAGTGACACTCCTTTTCACGTTGCCTTAATATCTACCCACCTACGTTTCGGCCATTGTACGCTCCGATCTTCTGTCGAGAACAGGGCAACAAAGATGTGGACAACAGTTCGAACAATGTATATAATGTAAATAATTACAATACCTCATCTCAGAAATATAGGCAAAAGTTGTTCGAGCTTTAAATATGAATGTTAGTGACATTCCTTTTCACGTTGCCTTAATATCTACCCACCTAAGTTTCGGCCATTGTACGTTCCGATCTTCTGTCGAGAACAGGGCAACAAAGATGTGGACAAAAGTTCGAACAATGTATATAATGTAAATAATTACAATACCTCATCTCAGAAATATAGGCCGAAGTTGTTCGAGCTTTAAATATGAATGTTAGTGACATTCCTTTTCACGTTGCCTTAATATCTACCCACCTAAGTTTCGGCCATTGTACGCTCCGATCTTCTGTCGAGAACAGGGCAACAAAGATGTGGACAACAGTTCGAACAATGTATATAATGTAAATAATTACAATACCTCATCTCAGAAATCTCGGCAGAAGTTGTTCGAGCTTTCAATATGAATGTTAGTGACATTCCTTTTCACGTTGCCTTAATATCTACCCACCTACGTTTTAGCCATTGTACGCTCCGATCTTCTGTCGAGAACAGGACAACAAAGATGTGGACAACAGTTCGATCAATGTATATAATGTAAATAATTACAATACCTCATCTCAGAAATATAGGCAGAAGTTGTTCGAGCTTTAAATATGAATGTGAGTGACATTCCTTTTCACGTTGCCTTAATATCTACCCACCTACGTTTCGGCCATTGTACGCTCCGATCTTCTGTCGAGAACAGGGCAACAAAGATGTGGACAACAGTTCGAACAATGTATATAATGTAAATAATTACAATACCTCATCTCAGAAATATAGGCAGAAGTTGTTCGAGCTTTCAATATGAATGTTAGTGACATTCCTTTTCACGTTGCCTTAATATCTACCCACTACGTTTCGGCCATTGTACGCTCAGACCTTCTGTCGAGAACAGGGCAACAAAGATGTGGACAACAGTTCGAACAATGTAAATAATGTAAATAATTACAATACCTCATCTCAAAAATATCGACAAATATTTTGCATTTTCCTTTTATTGAATTGTCATGAGGTGAATTAAACAAAATTATATTTTGTTTTTTGTTGTTTTTGTTTTCTATGTTTTCTTTATATATTCTAGTTTGAATAATGCTGATTCGTATCTTTGAATATATTTAAACCGTTGGAATTTGTTGAAAGTATTCTATCTATAGATATGGATATTTATTTGAATACGGTAGGTGGATATTAGAATAAAAAAATCTAATGAGTTGTTATTTACCTTTGTGTATGTTTTGCATGTTCCCTTGTTTAAGTTCAAGATTATATCTAGGAAATTTATTATTTTTTGTTGGCTTTTATATCAAATATAAATCATAGGTTTTTGAAGATTTATACATAACATCAATGTGACCAAATACAAGTCCTGCTTTTTACCCCTACCACAGGTGTACCCACACACACGAATATACATATATATATATATATATATATATATATATATATATATATATATATATATATATATATATATATATATAATTGATTTGTGGATTTATGCTAATTATATAGTAATTGATTTGGGGATTTAGGCTAATTATATTTGTAATAGGCTAATTATATAGTAATTCTTCAACAGAATGCAGAAATCACTGGACGGCCGTTTCGTCTTATCTTGGACTCATCAGCAGTGCGCATCCACTACCGAGAAGGGTCAAAATAGTCGTCATTGCTCTTGGGGCACAGGTTATTCGGGGACTATGGATAACTGTATACTTGGATGGGTATCTGTGAACGGAACTGAGTGAGTAGCGGCGCTATATTGAGTCTAGTTTATGTCTTCTTCGTCACCGAGTCGCGTGGTACAGTTGGTAAGACTTTCGCGTTATATTGAAGCGATCCGAGTTCGATTCTCAGTAATGGATGCGCACTGCTGATGAGTCCCTGATAGGACGAAACAGCCGTTCTGTTGAGGATTCTAAGCTCGCCGAATTACTATAAAATATATATATATATATATATATATATAGTCAAACCTAGTGAGCCAGACAAACCTACCAAGGTTTCACTTAAGCAGATAAACCTTTGGAAGCAGAGACGACACCCAACGTAATACTATCTTCCTTACAATATTCTTTGGAAGTTTAAGTTTTAAGAAAAGTAGCAACAAAACGAACACATCTACTTAGAATCAGAACATGAGATTTGAATTCCCTGGAAATGGGGTTTGATGAACTTGTTACTCAGAGGACTTATTAAAAGTAAGAAAGGCAGAGAGAAACAACCTAATGAATTTGTGTAATTGTTTACAGCTACAAGAAATAGGAAGTTGGGGAGCACCATCATCAGTAACGCCGTATAGAGCCACACAGAATAAAAGAAGATTACTAAGATCCAATTTATTACAAAAGCGAGAAACAAAAGAACATTATTTCATGCAGATCATCAGTATTTAGATGGCCACCAACTTTAAGACATATATATATATATATATATATATATATATATATATATATATATATACATATATATATATATATATATATATATATATATATATATATATATATATATATATGCAGACAAATAGGAAAGAACACGTTAGGTAGATAATCCGGTGTTCCTTAGTATTTTGCTTTTATTTTCAAAAAGACAGTGCTCCATAGAGAAGTAGAGCTTATATTATAATATTTTTTGTTTTTAAAAATATGATTCCTTCGCTACATAAGAGTTCTCATGTTTCAAAAGTGAGAGCCGAGACCCCTAACATATTTTTTTGAAGTTATGTTGTGTTAAGGTGCCTGGACCCGCTTCCTCGTCAAGCGAGAATTTGGGAATAAGCTATCTTTTGGTTAGCGCGTGTTTATAAGTGCGGTCTCTCGGAACATTAGTTGCTATGGAAACGGCTAGTATCGGCCATTTTGGTTAGGTGGTTCAAAGAGCTAAGACTTAATTTTTATCTACAGACCAATCCCTTTCGAAAATGTATGTCAAGTTACAATGGCAGGTCTATTTCAAGAGTGATAGTGGGTTAAACTGGTCAAACGGCAAATCTTTATGGCCTTGCCGCGGGTCGTTAAGTATCGAGAAGGTTGTGTTTCATTATTATCTATTTAATCTGTTTATTTATTTGTTTATTCACATAGCTTTTTTTTATACTTTAACAAAGGGTTTTTCTCAATAATTATTGGGCTGAGCTTTTAAGGCTTTTAAACTATGGACTTTATTTGTTTATATCTATTTATTAATTATTTAATGCGAAAATCTGTTGATGTCGGCAGCAAACAGTTAGCTCATGTCTATGGTTTAATAACTATTCACTATTTAGAAACCTAATGATGTGCAGTTTTTCATGTAGACATAAAGTGCATGGGTCGTCCCAGGTTTTACAAGTTCTAGTTCTATTTATTATTTTCCATTTTACTTTCGGTGTTTTGTTCGTTTCTTTTAAATGCCAGTAGTATTGGGATAGAGATATCTGGTTTCTATTTTGGATGTTGTTGAAGGAGCTTTTGTGTTGTCTCCATCTAATTTTAAATTTATTCTTTGTTGACCCAATGTATATCCTGTCAGTGTTAGGACTCTCCATGCATGAGATGGTACATTAGTATACCATGGATTTTGTGGGGCATCTGTTTTCTAACGGGCAGTCATTAGGGTTTCTACAATCACATGATTTTTCATTATTTTTGTCTAATTGCAGTTTAGGAGTTTTATTGGCACTGTTTTGGCATGCGTGTTTTTCTAGGATTTTACTATTATGCTTTTTTATGATTCTTTCTAGGTTTTCAGTGTAGCTCTAACTTAACTTTAGGGTGTTTTTATTAAAGGTTTCGCTCAGTTTGCTATTTGTGGGGAAGTGTTTACCAATTAAAGCTAGGAACTTATGCCCAAGTTTAGTACTGACCATTTGCTTGAACGGAGGTGTATACCATATGATATTTCTTTTCCTATTCTTCTTACTATTAGTGCTATTGCTTGTATAGATTATGTCAGCGTTTTTGTATCCGGTATTTTTCAGGGCCGTGTTATAAAACTTACTATGTGCTTGGAATATATCCTTATTTGCGGAGTTCATGCTTATTCTTTTCTCTACTGATGTGGGTATATGCTTAATTATAGATGGAGGATGATTTGACTTAGGGTGTACATACAAGGGGTTAATATTAGGTTCTCTGTAGAGTGTGTAATTTTGGTTTATTAAGTCTAGAGTTACGCCGAGGAAATTTACCCTTTTTAATTTAGTGTTTACTATAGATTTTAGATCTAATTTTCCGAATTCACTATAAATTATCTTTCTAATCTTATCTGTTTTAAAATTTGTGGAGCTCCTCACTACCATGAGCCCGTCGTCTCGGTATAGCCCGATGTCCTCAATATCTAATTCCCTGTGCGCGGTTAAGTTGTACAGTATAAATAGACCTACATGTTCCGAAGATTCTGCAGAGTCCAGAGATCCCATGGTGATGTCAAAATTTTCAGCAGTGTTTTTGATCCACTGCTCCTCATTATGGATGAGGACTGATTTCTTGGCACTGAGGATTATGTTTGTTTCTTCCTTAGTTGAAGTTGTTGAATGTATACCAATGGTATACCAATGTATCATTTCATCCATGGAGAGTCCTAACACTGACAGGATATACATTGGGTCAACAAAGAATAAATTTAAAATTAGATGGAGACAACACAAAAGCTCCTTCAACAACATCCAAAATAGAAACCAGACATTTCTCTCCCAATACTACTGGCATTTAAAAGAAACGAACAAAACACCGAAAGTAAAATGGAAAATAATAACTTGTAAAACTTGGGACGACACATGCCCTTTATGCCTACATGAAAAACTGCACATCATTAGATTTCTAAATAGTGAATAGTTATTAAACCATAGACATGAGCTAACTGTTTGCTGCCGACATCAACAGATTTTCGCATTAAATAATTAATAAATAGATATAAACAAATAAAGTCCATAGTTTAAAAGCCTTAAAAGCTCAGCCCAATAATTATTGAGAAAAACCCTTTGTTAAAGTATAAAAAAAGCTATGTGAATAAACAAATAAATAAACAGATTAAATAGATAATAATGAAACACAACCTTCTCGATACTTAACGACCCGCGGCAAGGCCATAAAGATTTGCCGTTTGACCAGCATAACCCACTATCACTCTTGAAATAGACCTGCCATTGTAACTTGACATACATTTTCGAAAGGGATTGGTCTGTAGATAAAAATTAAGTCTTAGCTCTTTGAACCACCTAACCAAAATGGCCGACACTAGCCGTTTCCATAGCAACTAATGTTCCGAGAGACCGCACTTATAAACACGCGCTAACCAAAAGATAGCTTATTCCCAAATTCTCGCTAGACGAAGAAGCGGGTCCAGGCACCTTAACTCAACATAACTTCAAAAAAATATGTTAGGGGTCTCGGCTCTCGCTTTTGAAACATGAGAACTCTTATGTAGCGAAGGAATCATATTTTTAAAAACAAAAAATATTGTAATATATATATATATATATATATATATATATATATATATATATATCGATAAAAGGACTAGTCAGCTGACTAAATTAGAAGAAATCTATCGGGGTTTAGGGCATCTCTTTCAAATGTCAAGTAATTACTAAAGTATAAATCCGAACTGTAGTTGGAACTATATGTTGCGCCATTTTTCCTAAGAAGGCAGTCATTTTTGTCTTGACACTCAGCATTCAAAATCGTAGCATTAAATATTCGAATATTGATCTCTTTTCACAGTAGAAAATGTGGAAAAGACTCCGATTTTCGAAGGTGTCTTGGATAGATAGATAGATAGATAGATAGATAGATAGATAGATAGATAGATAGATAGATGTGAACTGTAGTGATGTAATAGCCATCATTAGCTTCAGATTTTACGACAAGTAATACCCGTGAAAATTACACGGTTTTCCTGTTTCCAATTATCTGATAACCCATATATCTCTTTAATTATTGAATAAACTCCTTGCGAGTATCACAGCTATAAAATACCTGCGGAATTTCCCATAGAAAGTTGTTTAATATCTGAGTTTAACACCAGTAACAAAATGTTACAAGAAAAATTATATGTATGACTTCATGTCATTATTTAAAGTATTATTACACATAGTAAAAGAATCAAATACACAAGGTTTTCCATTTCACTGAAGCAGGCGTTAAATGACAGCGTTATTGCATCCCTTTACTTCGCTTTATTTTGTTTCTTTCTTTCTTTCTTTCTTTCTTTCTTTCTTTCTTTATTTCTTCTTATTGCGCAAGCTTTCTTTCTCTATCTTATCAGCGCCTCTGATATATTTTTTCTTTCTTTGCAAACAAAACTAAATGGTCAATTATTTATCTAAGTTAATTGCCAGCCACAGTTCATTTATTACCTAACGAAGCAACAAGTAGAAATATAAGGTGAGCTGAAACATAAACAGTATATTGCTCATAAAATAAGAATTATATGCTAAAATTTTCACTATAATGTTATTGTGGAAACATTGACTTTCATAATAAAATCTCACAAAATCTATTAAGATCTGGAATCATCTCTTTATTCGAGTTTAATTATTATTGTATTATAATTCTGCCTTCCTGACTTAGCACAACCGTTCCGTCATGCCAATTCCTTATAAATAATTGACTAACCCCTTCTGACAGCATAGAAAGAGGGAAGATACATATCAGAGACGCTACAGAGAAAAAAGAAAAAAGAGAAAAAAGAAGGTTCGACCGTTACGCAGTGGCAGTAACTCATAAATAATATACTGTTCTATTTTGATCGCGTGGAAAGATGGAAAAGACACACCATTCTGCTTGGGTTCAATGAGAAAATAAAAGAAAGAAAGAAAGAAAGAATATCGAAGTGTATATCGTCTGTTTCATTTAAGTGGGGGTAAAAACTTGTCAATTGAAAGGTTTATTGCAATATTTTGTAAAGTTGTTAATCTTAAGTATGTAACGATGCGACAGGGGAATTACTCTGGATATTTTATTGTCATAGAAGTCGCCATGAGCTTAATTAATCATTAACTCAAAATCAAGATTCATCAGAATATTCGTATAGGAAAAAAATATGGTTTTCACGCGTCTTTCTTGTATAACATATTGTAGTAAGTTTCTGATGTATATTCTACTTCTGTTTTGCTTTGAAATAAAAACGGAATAGTCATTACTTATCTGGCGCAATGCCAAGGTCTAATACATGTGTTTATTTAACAGCTAACGGTAGTAAAAGCAGGACTATAACCTTAACATAGACATTTTAATCACAAAATGGTAGGTAGCAAACTTTTATGGTCTTGTTCCTAACTAGGAAATTATTCACAAATGCCGAAAGGACATGCGTCGTGTGGGATTAATAATATTTGCGGTGTTAAAAATGTGATATCCCCTCTGACTTTTAGTCCTAAAGAAAACTAAACAAAGGGTCGAAAGATAGATTGGAACGGTCGGGAACGGTAACGAACTCAATATAAAGAATGCTGATAAATCAATCAAATTCAACATTTGAACTGGGAGCTTATGCAACGACGCTTGTCTTTTTGTTCACAGGAAGAAATTTAGTCATGAAGCAGGAAAACAGGATTTGCCGGATAGGCATGAAAAGGTCGCTTTTCTAAAGCCATTCCAATTCTGGCATCGGTGAATGCATTGCCGATCAATAGTCTCCCGACTTGATTCACTCAAGCCTTAAATTCCTTTGATTCATTGGAACTTTCTGCGGGAGTTTGTGACGTTTAATTCGAGAGTTGGAAATTACATTGATTCATGATCCGCCCTACTATGATTGCAATATTTCAGAAAAGAACAATGCAGGCAATGGCAGGTTTCCGCCCTGAATAAAAATGTCATTACGTTAAGTATGTTACGATCTAATGTGCGTTCTGCTGTAACGCAGGTCGTAATAACATAGATTGGTTGTCATGTAAGGGAAGAAAATGCTAGTCCTCAAGAAAATATATGAGGCTCGACCAATAAGACTTTAAGTTGACTTTAGTTATTACAGAAAATTTTGATCTGAAATTTCATAAAAAATATTCAGCTCTAAGTGATTAATATTTACTACTGAATAAATACGATTATGAATCTTTGAAAATTAATTCTTATCACAAATCAAATGGTAACAAATTAATGACATACCCACGCGTATATATATATATATATATATATATATATATATATATATATATTTATATATATATATATATATATATATATATATATATATATATATATGAACATAATATAATAGGCAGCATATATTTACATTACAAAGAGTCAATCATACCTTGAATTAATCAACAATTTGAATGCGATTATTGACGAAATCACTTCGCTAATTGACAAATATAAGCATTCCACGACTGATAATCCCCCGAATGATGAGATCCTCATAAATAAATACAATGGATGTGGTGTATTTTTATTTTTTTATTTCTGCTAGTAGACTTTCAATGCATCTCGCAATCATCGTCAGGCTTTATTATATCCATCAGAATCAAAACTAGGAGACAATTTTTGTGTTAATCCGACCGAAAGATGTTTTTAAGTATGAGCTATTTGTTAACTGTTATATGATGTTGGAGCGTGCAAATAGCAACGCTAAATTTTAAATATTTAAAGCGAGAATTTTTTATATATTTTGTAATTTGGTAAATCACGTATTTTCTTGTATAAGTGTTTTTCACTTAGTATGATATGAACTAAGTATATAGTTCAAGTAACAGAGTGATGTGTCTTACTTTATAGGTTTTCTTTGTCATCCACAGACAGAATGTTCCGCTGTATCACAGCTCTTCAGTGTGCCTAGATGTCTGATTTATTGAATCTATAGGAATATTTTCCAATCAAACTGAAGGCTGGAATTGTCCTCACGTGCCACATTTTGGAGATTTCGATTTCAAGGCCCTTGTTCTTTGTCAGGTTCTTGAAGATTTTCAAAGATATATTTGAGTCTACAAAGACTGGCATGTCAATACGAAGGCATATTTTCCAATCAGTCCAAGGCCTCTAGCTACAATTGCAATTATTGATGTCTTCATTTGCCATATTTTTAAGATGTCCAATTCAGGATCATTGTCTTTTGATAGTTTGTGAACATCTTCAAAGCTACTTTACAATCTACAGGGATTGTCATATCAAATATAAAGCACATTTTGCTTTCGTGTTCTTCGATCACGGCGTTTGAGCGATTAGCTTTGATTGTTCTGTGTATATTTTAAATTCACTATCTCTGTAACCGAGTCTGGGTGGTACTCATACAAGTTTCTTGCAGTTTCCTTTCCGTAAACAAAATTATTATAAATATTAAATTATTATTATTATTATTATTATTATTATTATTATTATTATTATTATTATTATTTGATTTCGTCCGGTTTTCGCTTTTATGCGAAGATCTGGCAAAATGTGATTTCAAACTCAGATAGATAACACCTCACACAGAATATTGCAGTGATGAACAACACAATATTCTAAAGTGATTAGCTACAATACTTAATGTCAATTATCTCAATGTAGGATTTAAGTTTGCTCCTACTCTTTGTAACCATTTTCATGCTAATGGCTCTCGCGCCTTGCTTGGTGTGAAATGCTTAAAAAAAGCTGTGTAAATTTTGAGCTTTCCAATTTTTCTGACCATGATATTATATCACCAGGAAAATTATTATTATTATTATGATTTTTATTTTCTTTGATATCTGGCGTTTACACATCTCTTTCCGGGTCCCGCCCAGGGACCTAAGGTTAGAAATGGCATCAATCCACTTTGCACTGCAAAAAAATAAAAAATAAATAAATGAATTAAAAAAAAATAAAAAAATAAAAAATAATAATTATTATTATTATTATTATTATTATTATTGTTGTTGTTGTTGTTATTAGTATTTTATTATTATTATTATTATTATTATTGTTATTATTATTATTATTATTATTGTTGTTGTTGTTATTAGTATTTTTTTATTATTATTATTATTATTATTGTTATTATTATTATTATTGTTGTTGTTGTTGTTGTTGTTGTTATTATTATTATTGTTGTTGTTGTTGTTGTTTCTACACCCGCTACATATTTTAGATTTCTACACGTTGTACAGATAGTTATTTTGTACACGACTATACATATTTTTGTTTCTACATCCCCTGCATATATCGAGTTTCTATACTCTACCTTATTCCTTCTTTCTACACCATCTAACATTTCTGGTTTCTACAACTTCCATTTATTGTAGGTTTCTACAGCAATACTTTTCTTGTTTCTACACAAGCAACATATATTTGATTTTAGAATTGTCGTGACTTTTTCTAACGATGTCTGATACGAACCTTTACTACATACTTTACAAGATGAATCTTTTAACAATTTCTATTACAGTTTCTATTATTATTATTATTGTTATTATTATTATTGATAATAATAATAATAATAATAATAATAATAATAATAATAAAAATAATGAAAGTGAAGCATGTTTCCCCAGATTTATTCATTTATCATAATTATTATTTCTACTTCATTCGCCTTATCTACGGGATAGCATACATTTCATTCTAATTAGAAAAGAAAATCTGGCATTTTTATAAAACGATCTTTTTGTTTGTTTATTTGATGCTTTAATTTCGAATTACATCTAATTCTGATTCGGGAATCTTGCTTTTATTATTTCCGCTCCACGTACTTTTATCTAATTACGGTTATTTGGAGGATTTATTCACGTAATTTAGATAAATTATTGCTATAACGTTGATTTTTTGGCTTCTTCTATGAAACCCATTTATGTAAATATTTTCTCTTAAAAAACACGTTTCTTTCAAATCTGATTATGTCATATATTCGTATAATTTATACAATTTTCAGACTTTACACCCCCACACGCAAGCCTGTATGTGTGTATATGTGCCCGCGTGCGTACCGGTATAATAATTATTAAAAATAGTAAAACAGAAATAACTTACCGGAACAATGACGATAAAAATATGACGATTTCGCTGGAATTTTCAATTGGATTTGTGGACCTGCACAGCATTATAAAATCGTATTTAAAATATACTTATCTAAATTCTTGAAGAGGACACAAGTTTCACCACTAGACTAAATTTATGCATATATATATATATATATATATATATATATATATATATATATATATATATGCATAAACCCTGACGATCTGCTTAAGTGAAACCTTGGTAGGTTTGTCTGGCTCATTAGTTTTGATTAGGTTTGCTCTACATTTGTATCGAGCTCTTTAGTTAGTTGTTTACTCGTATCAGGGTTTTTTCTTTGGACCTTGAACCTGTATCTGTGCGATTATTTTCGACAGACTTTCATGTTCCTGGCTCGTTCTTTTTTAAAAGCTTTTTTTCCCTTCGTGATTGATTTGGCTATTGTTAAATCAAGAGTTCGAAGGTTTTTCGACACGTGTATAGTTACCTATATATATATATATTAGCTCCTGAAAAATTAATTTCGGTTGAGCCCTCTGGTTTTAGGTGGGAATTTGTAAACAGTGACTATTTATGCTAATACTGCACGACTCTTCGACAGAATTGAGTCACTCTCAGTCACTGTGTGTTTATCCGAATCTAAAAATAAACACGCTAAAATTCACTTTCATCCCGTACCGTACGCTGATGGCTTAGTGGGAGAAGTTCGGACTGACACAAATTCAGTCGGGTTTCGATCCTAGCTAGAGGCAACCGGACGTCTAGCCACACTGATGAGCTGCGAAACAGTCAGTCTGTGGATGGCAAATATATATATATATATATATATAGAGAGAGAGAGAGAGAGAGAGAATCAGAGAGTGGTGAGGCGGAAGTGAGGAAGATATTATTGATTGAAAACCAAAGAAAGTTCATTTTTTAAGCATTTCACCCCATGCGAGGCAGGAATGTCACTAACACTCTGGGGGTTATGGAGAGTGAAAGTAAGAAAAAAGGGGAAAATGAGGAAAAGAAAAAAAAGAACAGGGATCAAGGCAACAGAATATGGCCATTGACGTTGCATTTAAATTTTTGAAGATTGTAAGCAAGTGAGAGGAAGGGAGTTTGAGTGTTTGGAAATACGAAGAAGGAAACTGTTGGAGTAGAAGTGGCGGTTACATTTAACTACTTCAACAGTCAATGTCTTGGACCTAGATGCCAATGTAGTAGCACGTTTAAATTCGTATTGTCGGGACACTAGGGATAAAAGCTTGTCAGAGTATTAGCCTTGAAAATATTTTTTTAAGAATTTAGTTCATGTTTCACGTGTTTATATTTCGGAATCTTTAACTGGTTTTCGGTGCCATTTTGAATATTAAATGTACAATAACTTCTTATTGTTTTCCGATTTTAAGAGTTATTTTCAACGTTATTTTTATGCTAATAGAGTTGGGAGTGTGTGCCTACATTCTGTTATCTATGTTAGGTTTCGTCTACGATTGGTGGGTAATACTGATTTTCCAAGTGTAGCTTGGATGTGGCACAAGGCCAAAGGTAAGGGGCACCCAGTGAAGATTGAACTCACTAATCAGATGTAATTTCCTCTAGCGAGACAAGCTTGCTAAACATTACACCACCTCCAGTCGCCCAAAATAGTGGTTTTCCAAGGGGAGCTCATATGTGGCACAAAGCCGAAAGTGTGGGCTCCCAGTGAGGGCCGAACTCACTACTCAATCGTAATTGTTCTAACGAGACAAGCTTTCTAACCATTACACCACGTCGAGTTGCCCTGATTGGTGGTTAATATTTATATAACAGTTACTCACCGCTCGAGTGCTACAATGCCAGAAAATACTCCTGCTGTCATGATAATTCTTTACAAGAGCCAGATCAAACTAAGTGAAGTATTGCTGCCATATCTGGGCTGCTGTTGCCCAGTTCTCACTGTCCACCCACGACAAAGTTCAGATACGATTGCGTGGTCTTTTGAGTGATGAAATCTTCTCCACGATTTGACCATTATTCCACGTTAGTACGTCCCCAATGTCGCTAGCCTCTGAGTGGTTTAACTTTATAACTACGGTGCATGTTCGGTTGAATCATATTCTTTCGTTGAACTAGCCCAGACTTTTAGAGTTCGGACACACCATGCCCTGTTCATGATAACCATCCGCCCCCTAACCCGTCTTACTCTTTTGATAAGGGGCAAATTCCACTCATATAGCTTCTTCCCCAAGACTATTACTTTCTGGAAAAAAAAAACACCCGAGAGGTTTCTTTACTGCTAACTATAATTTTGGTCTTTTCATGTCTTGTGAGAAGCGATATATATCCTACACATTTCGTAATGTGTATTGCTTATTCTCAATTTGTGTACTAAATGTGTTAATCCTTTGAGCTCTGTGTTCCTGAAAAATTTTAACACTTCTCTCAGAGATCCTAAGTTAAAATTCACAATTATTTTGCGTGTAATGTTTCAAGGTAGATATAAAAATAGTTACAAGTGTTTAATCACCGTTTTTTTTTCAAAACACGGTCAAAATATTCTGTCCATGTTCATAGTTGATATTATTGAGATCTCATATAAATATTCATGACGGACACTATTCTTAACATACTTGTTGGCAACACAAATATAATAGCAACATCTACATGCAAAAATGGATAAAAAATAATGGACGCCTTATCTTATTAATAAAAAAACAACAACACTCAATAATATCAACATTGAACATGGACACAATATCTTGACAGTGTTTTGAAAAAAAACAACAACAAAAAAACGGAAATATTATATAAATACATAAATGCAACAGACTATTTTTTATTTAACAGAATATTGCATCCTTGAAACTAGCTAAACGTATAGCCGAAATAAAAAGAATACTCGGAGAGTATTTATATAAGTTATCCTGAAAAGAAAAAAAAATAGATTATATGAGAAATTGTATAAAAAACTAAATCAAAGCACCTTGTCTGAAATGTTCATGAAAGAAGGATTGCTGCCAAAATTCACAAATTAATATATATATATATATATATATATATATATATATATATATATATATATATATATATGTGCACATTTCATTAAAAACGACTGGCAATGTGCTTTTATTTAGTTTTTTATACAACTTCTCATGCAATGTTTTTCTTTTCGGATGATAAATTATATAAAAACTATCCGAATGTACTTTCTATCCGAGCGCTTTCGGCTATACATTTAGCCATTTTCAATATTTTAACTGTTAGAATTAGAAATAGTTTGTTATATGTATGTTTTACTTTATAAAATGTTTTAAACCTTGATAATAGCTAAATGTATAGCCGAAAGCGCTCGGATTCAAAGAACATTCTGACAGTTTTTATATAATTTATCATCCGAAAAGAAAAACATTATTAGATCGCATGAGAAATTGTATAAAAAAAACTAAATAAAATCACCTTGTCAGTCGTTTTTAATGAAATGTGCATGAAAGAAGGATTGCTGCCTAAATACACAAATATATATATATATATATATATATATATATATATATATATATATATATATATATATGTGTGTGTGTGTGTGTGTGTGTGTGTGTGTGTTAAAATTCTATTTATATGTGAGTATGAATGGCTAGTTCATCAACTATATTTCATGAATTTTCTCACATTATCTTGTATTTCTAGCGAGTGATTTTTTATCGTTGTGAAACGTTTCACATGACCGACGTTACAACGCGCGTGCCTCACACAAAACCTGTATTCGACATAAAGGACGTTAACCAATATTCCGAACATTGTTCAAAACATGATGCAGTCACGTTGCTTAAATTTGTCAAATATTGTAAAAATCGCCTAGCAATTCCAACACAACCTTTACAAAAACTTGCGTGATAACTGAACAATGGTAGCCGATTGGCAGAATGTCTCAGTAGGCAGCGTACCAGTAACATTAGTTACGCGCACATTCCCGCTAAACGATACGATCATGCCATATATAGTCCAAGAGATTTTTCGACACTAACTTAGTGTATGAACGATAAAGAGAAAAAACTACCGTTCTAAAATCGTGACTAAATGATTTCCACAACATGTAATTTTCAAGCAATATTCAAAGTGATATATATATATATATATATATATATATATATATATATATATGTAAATATATATATGTGTGTTTGTGTGTGAGTGTGTGTGTGTGCCTATATATATATATATATATATATATATATATATATATATATATATATATATAAAATATTAAAAAATTAAAATCTTCAGACACACTAGGTTATATATTAATATTCCTTCGTTTTTATTATTATTTCATTTAGATTCCACGACTAGTTTCGGCCAACATAGCCATCATCAAGAAAAAATAATTTTCTGCTTGCTGGTAGCAGTGAACTAAACAAATCGCACACATTAGAAATGTGTGATTGTTAACGGTAAGAAATTTTGGAGCGTGCGGTCACAACACTGAGGTTGATTTTTATTTTATTTAAGAGTGTGCGTTTTTTTTACTGATATGGTAATAGGAGAATTCCTTTTGTCGTAGTAGTTTTTTCTAAAAAAACATATTTCGGATCACATCTAATCTTTCGTTGTCCCGTTATTACCTGGATGTAAAAAAAACAAATAGATTTCCATAACTGAGGATGTTTGTATGAACAGACGAAAGTACTAGTATAAAAAGAACTTATGCAACTGGAATTTATTAAAAACAGGGATCATATCTACAGGTTCGTTGGTTAATGTGTCAATAAATTTGTTTGCGAAGATGTATTCTCGCCATTTATATCATTAACTTCACTCTCTGTTTTTTGTATTATTGATTCATGTAATATAAATTGAACTGCACGACATACTTGATATATATATATATATATATATATATATATATATATATATATATATATATATATATATATATATATATATTATACACATGAGTACGACTCACATCTTTTGTCGCCATTCAGTGACCACAATTACGTTTTATTCTCCTAGATTGCATGGAACTTTATCTGTTGACACATTCTTTTACCAAAAACTTAAAGCCTTGAAATACACAAAGAAAATCAAATACAAATAATCAAAATAAATGTGCATTGTTATTAATAATCTGTCTGAGAATTAATTAACCGGGAAGTCTTATAACAGAAGAGGGAAAATGTGGCACCGAAATACGAAGGGACATTGGATTAACGAAACATGCTATCTAATAGCCGAACAAACTATTAAAAAACCTGGGATATTTTCGCTAGAAACAAACAAAAAGAATGCTGCTTAATCTCCATAGTCCTATATGGCAGCGAGAGCTTAACATAATTCTTGTAACTGAGCAAGACATTTGATCCAACAGAAATGTGCTTCTACAGAAGGATGCTGAGAATGTAATGCAACAAAGGGAGGCGTAACGAGAATTGAAACAAAGCAACAATTATAGTTAAAATCATAATGATATTTGAATTCATTTTACACGCAGGATATACAGATCAGACGGACATAGGGAAACAGTGAGAAACCTAACTTTTTTAATTATTTCACCACAAGGAAGGCAATAAAGCCACTAATACGTAACGGGATTACTGAGGGTTAGAGAGTATGATAAAAATACTATTAAGGAGAGTGTATAACAAAATGAACAAGAATTTAGAAGACAGATGATAACGATTGAAATTACATTTAAATTTTTGGAAATTTGGAATTAGAACCGTTCTCTCTGATTTCTCATTTGGAACCGCTATCCATTAGACTAGATGAAGAATATAAGCGATGCAACAGAAAAGTGTCTCTACAGAAGGATTGTGAGAATACGTTGGAACTGAACATATGAGCAATGGTGAACAATTAGAAAAAATGGAAACAAAAAAGGCGCTTATCATTATGATCAGAAACTGAACTGAAATTTCTAGAGACACATAATGAAAGATCATGATCAGTTCTTCGGCTGTTTCTCTCATCACGGGGACCTGAGGGCAAAAGACATCTTGACTGCTTCTATCGTCACGGGGACCTTAGGCAGTA
This sequence comes from Acanthosepion esculentum, assembly GCA_964036315.1. Lineage (NCBI taxonomy): Eukaryota > Metazoa > Mollusca > Cephalopoda > Sepiida > Sepiidae > Acanthosepion > Acanthosepion esculentum. The sequence continues at coordinate 67,627,207 of OZ038491.1, forward strand.
AAAACATTGACGGCTTCTATCATCGCAAGGACCATAAGACAGAACAAAACTCGACTGCTTCCATCGTCGGAAGGACCTGAGGGCATTATAAACCAAGACTGCTTCCATCGTCGGAAGGACCTGAGGGCACTATAAACCTCGACTGCTTATATCGTCGGAGGGACCTGAGGGCACTATAAACCTCGACTGCTTCTATCGACGGAGGGACCTGGGGGCGCTATAAACCAAGACTGCTTCCATCGTCGGAAGGACCTGAGGGTGCTATAAACCTCCACTGCTTCTATCGTCGGAAGGACCTGAGGGTGCTATAAACCTCGACTGCTTCCATCGTCGGAGGGACCTGAGGACACTATAAACCTCGACTGCTTCCATCGTCGGAAGGACCTGAGGGTGCTATAAACATCGACTGCTTCTATCGTCGCAGGGACTATAGAGTAGAATAAAACTCGACTGCTTTTATCGTCACGTTGACCTTAAGGCAGAAGAAGCCATGACTACTTCTATCGGCACAGGGATCTGAGGGGAGAAGAAATCTCTTTGCTTCTGCCCTATCAGGGATCTGAGGGTAGAAGGAACCTCGAACGATTCTATCGTCGCGGGGACCCGAGGACAAAGTAACCTCGACTGCTTCTATCGTCACGAGGTTCTGAGGGCAGAAGGAACCTTCTTTGGTTCTTCTTCCTCGTGGTTCTTTCAGTGGGCTCTCAGATAGCTTGGCACCGCACGTGTCGTCTCCAAGCTCTTGACCAACAGCCGAAGACCTTAGAAAACAGTGTGGGTCGCCTCCAGTTTGTACATGAGGTCTTCAAGTTTTTTTAAATTTAGTTTTGTCCTTCGTTATCCTAGATCGTTTGCCAGCCAAGGCTATAAACCCCAGTCCATCCTGCTATTTCCTTATAGTTGGAGGAAAGAGAGATGAATTCATACTTTTCCCAAGAGTAATACAAACGCAAGTGAATATAACGAAAAAGATTGGAGTTCGAACACCGCTTACCGATTCCCAATACGAGCCCCTTAGCATTAATCCACCGTGGCCCCGAAAAGAGAGCTTAGAGAAATTAACACTGACAGGAGATATTAATGTCAAGAGGAACACAGCAAAGCAGCGCTTAACCTACCAAGCCAGCTTGCGTAAATGGTTCACAGAGCAGGGATTAGGAGAGACAGCGACAAGGACAACATTTATTAAACAGAGGATTGTGTAGAACCAAGATCGACCACGCCCTAACGGGAAACGACACACAAATGAAGAATTAATTATGCCACTTATGCTTATGCAGCGATGGGGTTTATTAATGAATTAATCGGCGTCCAGCAAATCCGTTTGAATGGCACTATCATCACACTTTTCTACATAAAGAATATGCTCATACTTAATGAACGCAATGCCAGCACTCCACAAATGGATGAAATCATATTTGAACAGATCCTCATATACGATTACATATATATATTCCAACGTGAGAGCCTCTATTAGCGATAGGGAACTTTCTTGAACTCACCATGTCACAGGGTAAAAGATCGGCAGGGTGCGCATCAATAGGCGATCGTTATAAACCTTTATTTGATACTTAATATTTTTTTTAAATTTCGGGGCAAATAATGATTTGGAAATGTCATATTCACAGGCTATATTGAAAGAAAGAAAGACAGAGTGAAAATGCGAGCAACCTACCTAAGATAAAGTTATATATCGATAGCAGAAAAGCGAGTGGGAGTGATAATAAAAACTCCACACAAAAAGTAAAATAATTCTGCCGTTTTCTTCTTCTTCTTCTTCTTCTTCTTCTTCTTCCTCCTCCTCCTCCTCCTCCTCCTCCTCTCGTCCTCCTTTTTTTCTTCCTCTCGTCCTCCTTCTTTTTTTTCTTCTTCCTCTCGTCCTCCTCCTTCTTATTCTTCTTCTTCCTATCGTCCTTCTTCTTCTTCTTCTTCTTCTTCCTCCTCTCGTACTCCTCCTTCTTCTTCTTCTTCTTCTTGTTCCTCTTCTTGTTCCTCTCGTACTTCTTCTTCTTCTTCTTCTTCCTCTCGTACTCCTTCTTCTTCTTCTTCTTCTCGTACTCCTTCTTCTTCTTCTTCTTCTTCTTTGTCCCTTTACGACTTATGCTATCGTGGCCTTCCACATATCCCTGTCCCTAGTAGCACTTAATAAATTTTATCTTTTTGCTTTTTCTCGCAAACTCTGTTCTACCATGAATTTACTCAAGCCCTTTAAGTATGTTACGCATTGTTGCCCTCTGTCTCGCTTTCCCGTAATCTGCCTTGTGAGTATCAGGGTTTCCAAGGCGTCCATCCACATTATGTGTCCTATAAATTTCAAATTTCCTTTTTGACTTCATTTTCTCTAAAAGATCTTTGTTACTCACATGTTCTGTCTATCGAACTGTTATGGGTCCTTGCCTATAGCTACAGAATGAACTCTTCCTAACACTATGTATACTACGCCTCTCAAGAGAGAGAGAGAGACGCATCGAGTCGATCCGATAGTAGTTCACACCAACCAGACTGACAGTCATACTAACACCTTCCACATCTTAAATTATTATTCCGTGTAATATATCTTCGTTATTTCTACTCTTGTGTTCGTGTTGTTCTTCCTTGATCCTAACCTGGACCATAACACGAACCATCAGCATTTTTCTGTCTTTTGTATTCTTTTTACAAATCTGTAATTAACACATATACTTTTTTGAAACTACAATTACTATCGGATTATATATTTGACATTTTTACAGTTAATTCTGCTTTTTATGATCGACATTTACTGGTGTAGGAGGATATTTGATGCGTGATAATCAATAGACAAATTAAGAATTTCCAAAAATATCAGTTTTGACGAGAAAATTAATTTATTTTATTTTTCTACACACACTCCATAATCTTTGCTTCTACAACCTCTACATTTAACTGGATTCTACCCATTCTACATATTTTTGTTTCTACACAATTCTCATATTTCGGTTTCTACACCCTCTACGTATTTCAAGATTCTACACCATCCACAAATATTTTTGGTTACCACACACACTACATATTTTTGTTTCTACATCCCCTGTATATTTCTAGTTTCTATACACTCTACGTTATTCCTGCTATTTACAACCTCTACATATTTCTTTTTTCTACACACGCTACATATTTCTGGTTTCTACACCCTCTACTTATTTTAGGTTTCTACACATTGTACATATAGTTTTCTGTTTCTACAGACTCTACATATTTTTGTTTCTACATCCCCTAATATTTCTAGTTTCTATACCCTCTACGTTATTCCTGCTATTTACAACCTCTACATATTTCTTGTTTCTACACCCGCCATATATTCTCCACCTTGTACATATAGTTTTTTTGTTTCTACACACTCTACATATTTTTTCTACATCCCCTGTATATTTCTCGTTTCTATACCCTCTACGTTAACCCTGTTTTCTACACCCTCTACACATTTCCTTTTTCTGCACCCGCTACATATTTCTTGTTTCTACACCGTCTACTTATTTTACGTTTCTCCACCTTGTACATTTAGTTTTTTTGTTTCTACACACTCTACATATTTTTTCTACATCCCCTGTATATTTTTCGTTTCTATACCCTCTACGTTAACCCTGTTTTCTACACCCTCTACATATTTCCTTTTTCTGCACCCGCTACATATTTCTTGTTTCTACACCGTCTACTTATTTTACGTTTCTCCACCTTGTACATTTAGTTTTTTTGTTTCTACACACTCTACATATTTTTTCTACATCCCCTGTATATTTCTAGTTTCTATACCCTCTACGTTATCCCTGCTTTCTACACCCTCTACACATTTCTTGTTTCTACACCCGCTACATATTTCTGGTTTCTACAACCATTTACATACTGTTGTATATTAAAGATGTATTCTTTAGCCAATTTTCACCAGGTAATCGAATCTAGCCACACCATGCAAGTCCATGTCTCATCAATTTTTCTTTTTCTTTTTAGCCTCTGACACAATTCTCTCTTTTAACTCTTTTAGCAGTCTCAGGAGTCAATGCGACAAACTAGCTTTTAAAATATATTCAGCTCTAAGTTGAAATGATAATCCCTCTTGGTATTGTGACATCCTGATCCAGACTTTCTCTCTAGTGTTCCCTATTTTTATTCTTATTCGCCGTTCTCTTGGTGGTTCTTGAATGGAATTTAAAGATGGAAGCCAGAGTAAGAATTTTGGTACCATTACTGAATGATCTTTTTCATTTCACTATTGCTCATTTGGTAAGACATCGAGGGCCTGACATCAAAACGATTTTGACCTGTTATCTTTTCAGCTGCATAACTCAAAGTGTTTTACAGTGATTCTTACGACAAATGGCGCCCATAAGGCTAAACTTCTCAATTGAAAACATGGAAAAAAGAAACTCAATTATTCTAGTTGTTGTTTAGTTATTAAACATTTTGTAGGATGGACAATTATCGCATTCTGTTACACGTTTTGAACACTTTTGCTGTTACACCCGGTATATATTTGCATATTTACGCATTTACGTTGCCACCCAAAAGAGCAGGAACTGCAGAGGATGCGACTAGAAGAAAGGAGCGTATATATAAATCTTTATTAGTGCTTGAATAGATGTATAAATTATAAAGAAGGGCTGTAAGCAATATATATATGGAATGAGCTGGCAAGATGTTTACATATGGTTCCCAGGGTTCCCATCTGTTATATTTGTGGCCTGGTTGTACAAACCTCGAAAGCCACACAATGTAGAGTGTAACAAAGTAAGAGGCACTGTTTATGATGATAGTCTCGAACAAATTAAGATTAGTTGTCCCAGGAGTCAATGCTACAAACTAGCTTTTAAAATATATTCAGCTCTAAGTAGAAATGATGATACCTCTTGCCGTTGTGACCAACTGATCCAGTTTCCCTGTGTTTAAACTTATTCACCGTTCTCTTGGTAGTTCTTGAATGGACCTTGAAGATGGAAGCCAGAGTAAGAATATTGGTACTATTACGGAAGGCCTGAATGATCTTTTTTATTTCACCATTGCTCATTTGTAAAGACATAGAGGGGCTGACAAAAACGATTTTAACCTGTTCTTTTTTCAGCTGCATAATTCAAAGTTTTTTACAGTGATTCTTACGACAAATGGTCTGAATTATGGCTAAACTTCTCATCTTAAAACCTGTAAAAAAACGAAACTTAATTAGTCTTGTGGTTGATTAGATATTAAACATTTTGTAGGATGGATAATTATCGCATTTTTTACACGTTTTGGACATTTTACTGTTACACTTGGTATATAGTTGTATATTTACCCATTTTGGTTGTTACCCAAAAGAGCAGGACCTGCAGATGATGCGGCTATAGACAAGGAGTGTATAGGGAAATCTTTATTAGTGCTTGAATTGTTGAGTTTAATGTATAATTTAGAAAAAAGAGATGTTGGCAATATAGATAGATAGCTGGCAAGACAATGTTTACATGGTGTTCTTAGGAGTATTCTGTTATTCGGCATACCTCTGGCCTGGTTATGCAATTTTGTTTTCTTTCTTTTTTTTGTATTGATTTTCGCCGTGTACAAAACAAAAAGTCTTATCTGAAAAACTGGAAAAAAGAATCTCAATTAGTTTAGTGGTATTGTAGATAGTAAACATTTTGTGGGGTGGACAATTATGCTGTTTCACCCGACCAGATACAGAAACAATGGCAAGATAAACCGCTTCATGGCCAATACTCTGCCCGTACCAAACAAGCTGACGTAGACAAAACCCGTACCCGTCAGTGGCCACGTAGTGCAGGGATGAAAGCTGAAACTGAAGATTTTATCCTTGCTACACAGGACCAACGCTTTTAAAGTAGAAATTATCAAGCACATATACTAAAATACTGTGTTAGCCCCAAATGCAGATTCTGTGAAAAATATCTAGAAACAATTGATCATCTTGTATCAGCTTACACGGTATTGGTACCCACTGATTATAAAACCCAGTATGACATAGTGGGCAAATATCTGCATTGGAAAATCTGCAACTTCTACGGGAAGGAAACTGGAAGTAACTGGTATGAACACCACACAGACCCGGTTACGGAGATAGGACCTGTTACAATTTTTATGGGACTACACAATACACACTGACAGAACAATCAAAGCCAACCGCCCAGGCATTGTTATTAAAGACAATAAACAAAAATGTGCTTCCTTATTGATATGGCAGTCCCTTCAGACGGCAATGTATCTTTGAAGATATTAAAAAAACCTGTCTAAATACAAGGACCTTGAAATAGAAATGTACACACAAACACACACAGACACACACATACACACACATATATATATTTATATATATATATATATATATATATATATATATATATATATATATATATATATATATATACATCGCCTCAAATTTTCACTCTGTGTTAAATGTGCTAACTATGAAGCTTCGTGGAACAATAAACCTTCTCTTGTGATCTTTAAATACAAATGAAATGTGTAATTAATAACAACATTGATAATATTGTTAAAAAAACTTTTTTTTTAAAATGAACTGCTTTTAAAAGCAACCCAATTTGTTTATGCGTGCTCTTGTAATAAATAAATAATATCTAGGGGGAAGTAAGAAGAACTTAAACGAAGGTATCATTTTCTACAAAGATTACTAGATCTCAAAGATTAGAAATTTAATACATGTCTTTTCTTTTCTTACCTTAAAAAGCAAATCCAACTAATATACAATATGTCCTTAATCCGGCACATTTTGAAAGAGTTTGTTTTTTTTGTCACGTGTCTACGAAGCATCATTTTATGATGGCGTCTACTCCCAAACTGACTCGATTCTGCGTCAGCATCTCCTTGTTTCACCAAAAAAGGTCACAGAACCTGTCATGAGGGGTGAATTATAATTAGGGAAAAGATGGAATGTGATCACAACAACAACAAAAAATTGGTGTATTCTATTTTACAATTTTAAAAAAACTTCGCTTCAATGTTCACTTTCATATTTATATTTACATACGCGTTATCTCTGATATTGAGCACTTTACCCATTAATATTGTACACCTTACAACTATATTTTTTCATATAATATATATATATATATATATATATATATATGTGTGTGTGTGTGTGTGTGTGTGTGTGTGTGTGTGTGTGTGTGTGTGTATATATATATATATATATATATATATATATATATATATATATATATATATATATATATATATAAAGACCAAGACCAATAAAAACCAAGTTCTGGGATGATGGTATCATTTTTGCGATATTTTGTTGCTCGGTGTAGTTCTGGACATGGTGTCTTTATTTAAAACCGGTTATTAAGACACCAAGTTACATTTACTTTGTTACATGTTATTAACAATAAAAAAATAACCCGGCGATATAATTATTGTAACTTTTGAAACTTAGAAGCAGCTATGAAAAAATGTTTTCTTCTTTTTTTCTTCAAATTTCCAGATTTATTTAGCCAGCGACAAAGACTTCATGAATTTACAGTAAATTCACATTACCTAAAATACGACTGTTTATTTTCGTTTTTCCTCCGCTACATTTAGATTAACTTTTAGGTGACCTTTTTATTTGCTTCAGAATGCAAAAACACATTGCACAATGATGAGAAACGTTGTTTCTATTCCAAAAGAATTGGTGACAGTTGTTTTAATATCGAAGATGTGAGTCAGACGAATCTCAGATAAATAGAAAAACAAGTTGAAAGTAATTGGTCTGATGCGTGATCTTTAATTTTATTCACGATTACTTGACATTTTGTTCATCTGATTTTGCTGTGAGTCATGCTTTTAAGTTCAGTCTCTACTTAATTCTGAATTCAACAGCCTTTTTATAGTTCGCTTTTTTTGCAATTTCGTTTCGTTTCAATAAAAGAATTCCGTTTTTCTCTTTATTTTTAAAAAAATTATTCTCTTTGTAAGCATGGTCAAAATTTCTCGTGTTTTTAATCACTAGTAATTTAAATCAATGAATTAAATTAATCTCTTATTATTATTTCATGGTGTAGTTTATCATAAAGAAAAAATGTAAACACTGACACACACACACACACACACATACATACATACATACACACACACACATATATATATGTATGTATGATGGTCTCCTTAAAGTTATTAAACAAATAGAAAAAATTATTAAAATTTGCAACAAAAACTGGATATTACTGAAATGTTTCCATGATAAGTAAATATTGAAGTTCTTATGCAAATATGTAATAAATGTCTATATTGGCCGAATTAGTATCACGAAAGACATCTATGTGATATTCAGTTTATTTTATAAAGAATCTATGAGCACCCTATATATGTGCGTGTTTGTGCGCGAGCTTGTGCGGGTTTGTGCGTTTATCTAGGCAAAGTATTTTGAAAAATATTGACAACTTCAGCCGAAAATGTCTGTGTTAATGTTTTTATTTTATTTTCTACTGCCCCAGTCATTACCAAGAACTGGATGTTGTCAGCGTGGTAAACAAGATATTTTGGTCTATATTCGACTGTTTTTCTTTTCTGTTTGTTTTTAGTGCACCGAAATTACAATTTTCATCCCTATATATATATATATATATATATATATATATATATATATATATATATATATATATATATACAGAGTATAACCCGGATATAAGAGAGTTATCGGGACCGGAGATGAAGTCTCTTATATCCGGGTTTAGTCTGTTTTGTTTAAATTAACATAGGCTCTAATTTGGGACCAGAAAAATATATCTTATATCCGGGATTCTCTTATATCAAGGTCTCTTATATCCGAGTTACACTGTATATATATATTGAAGCGTTTAAAAATGTCCGTCGCTAATCTATATGAATAAAGGCAAAAGAATAACTTTTCTTAGACAATGCGTTTCGTTCTCTAAGCGATGGCTAAGTTTTCCTTTTGTCAGTATTCATAAAGTCCTTTTACAGATATACTGTATCTGAAATATTTATGCACAGACATACACACACAGACGCACATGTAAGCAAATATACAAGACGGACATATCCAAATTCAATACATATATATATATATATATATATATATATATATATATATATATATATATATATATATATATATATACAGGGTGACCAAAAAAACGGGAACTTTTTAACAATCCAATAAAACCAAGAGTGATGGAAGAAAAATATTTAATTCATAGTAATTGAAACCTTAAAACATGCCATTTAAGGAACAATGATGGAATTTTCATTTTTTTTTTAATTACGTCCTGTAGATGGCGACCTAGTATACGAATAAAATTCTTGAAATCTGCTGTTGAGATTACTCATTGACTGCTGCAACATATCAGCTGGGATACTGTGAATTTTATTCTCGTTACTAAAATGGCGAAATGTTTACTTGCTTAAGGTCACCTTGCTGATGTCTGGCAATACGCACTTCAAAAATTCCCGTTTTTTGGGGTCACCCTGTATATATGCTTTTAATTGACTGTATGTTAGTGTATTTTTATATAATTTATATTTTGTATTTAATCCATTTTTGCAAAGATTTTTTCATAAGGCACTGGACTCCTTCCCTATTTTAACAATATACAGGGTGTTCCAAAATGTTTGACCCCATTTCGTAGGCCAATAATTTTGACAATTTTCGTTGGAATGACCTCAAATTTTTACAGCTTATGTAGAAACGTTTCAAGTTTTTGTGTGTAACGTTTGGCATTTCTATCTTTTCAGGTTAAGAAATGCCGTTCACTTCAAAAGAAAAGGCATTTTGCGTGTTAGAGTATGCTCGAACTCAGTCACCGAAGACAGTGCTGCGTTTATGGGCCATTTTTCTTCGAAGGAAATGTGAACGGAGATGTTTATCTTCAAATGCTTCAAAATTGGCTAATTGATCAACTCATAGAAAATGAAGACGAAAATTTCATTTTTCAGCAGGATGGGGCTCCCTCTCACTGGAAGCTCACTGTACGAGCCTACCTCAATGAGGTTCTGCCAGAGAGATGGATCGGTCGAGGTAGTGCAGAAGACGATTTGCTTCTGAAATGACCACCACGATCACCCGACATTTCTCCGTGTGATTTTTTCCTGTGGGGTTATGTGAAAGGACTAGTCTTCGTACCTCCTCTTCCAGCTAACATTGAAGAACTGAAACAGAGAATTACAGCTGCACTGGAAACTGTTGCCGAAGACATGCTACAGCGAGTTTGGCACGGAGTCGAATACCGACTCGACGTGTGCAGAGTCACAGGCGGCGCTCACATTGAACATTTATGAAAATCTGTCATAGAACCAACAAATATTTGTACTTTTCTTTGTAAATTTAACCAATAAAACGTATGACTTTCAACATAAAGTGTATTTAGTATCATTAAGATCCATAAAGTAGTTTCCGAGATATGGGCATTTAGAATGGGGTCAACCATTTTGCAACACCCTGTATATATGTACGTATGTACGTATGTATGTATATTAAGCATTTCACTCCAAGTAAGGCGGAAATGCCACTAGTATACAGAGTGTTACAGAGAGTGAAAGTGGGACAAAAACTGACTTTAGAAGGGATTGAGGACAGAGCAAAAGGTAAACGATATTCAAGAAGATGGAAGATGGCGATTGACGTTGCATTTACGGTTTTGAACATTGTAGTAATCAGGGAAGCAAGTAAACAGGAGGACATTTCAGAGACGAGAAATGCGAGAAAAGAATTTTTTGCAGCAGTAGCTATTTTCACTGGTTCCCCGACTGCATGAAATTAAGCGTGCTACTAGGTTGGCATCACAGTTCCACCGTTTTACTGTCGAAACAGTTAAATGTTACCCTCTCTTCTACTCTAACAGCTTCTCCTTTCGCTCTTCCCGACACTGGATATCCCTTTCCTCCTACTTGCTACCCTGATAATGACAATCTTCAAAAAATTTAAATGTAATGTCAATCGACATCTTCTGGTCCCTTGATCTTGAACCTTGTTTGTTTTTTCTTTTTATCCATTCCTCATTCCCTCCTATAACCAGTCTGTTCTCTTACTTTCACTGTCTTGCACACTAAAGACACTAGCGCTTTGCTTAGAGTGAAATAGTGAAAGGCTTATATATATATATATATATATATATATATATATATATATATATATGTGTGTGTGTGTGTGTGTATTTTTATGTATATGTATATGTATGTAAGTGTAATTATATATATATATATATATATATATATATATATATATATATATATATATATATATATATCATTTCACTCCAAGTAAGGCAGAAATCTCGCTAGTATAGAATGTTACAGGGAGTAAAATGAGAGAAAAGACTGATGTATGGAGAATTGACGAAAAAGCAAAAGATAAAAGCTATTCAAGAAGATAGAAAATATCGATTGACATTGCATTTTCAATTTTGAAGATTGTATTTATCAGGGAAGCAAGGCAATTCCACAGGCAGGAAGTGCGAGAAAAGAAACTGTTTTAGGAGAAGTGGCGGTTTCATTTAACTATTTCAAAAGTAAAAGGTTGGGACCGAGATGCCGCTCTAGTAGCACGATTAAATTTATATAATTGGGGGCATCCGGAAAAAAAAGCTTGTCAGACCAGTTGCCATGGAAATATTTGTAGAAAAGACAGAGAGAAGCTACGCCACGTCGCTGAGAAAGTGACTGCAGACCAGTTACCAAATCAGGATCGATTACATTAGAGTTCCTTCTTTGGATTTTGTCAAGAATCTCGAGATGAATAGCAGGAGCACCAGACCAGATATGGCAGCAGTATTCAATGAACGGACGAATTAAAAATGTGCAAGGTGGACTCTGATTAGAAAACTTTCCTAGCACGACACAGGGACCCAACTTTCCTTGCAGCAGAAGCGGCAAATGAGTAGATGTAATCCCTCCGTTTCATGTCTGTTAAAATCATGAGGCCAAGACGGCACACTGTGTTGCTCTCCAGGAGTCTCGCGTCAGCCACGCTGACGGTGGTAAAAAATAAAAAAAATACGCCTGATTCTAAATATGAGTGTTTATTTGGTGTCCATCTTGACCAGCACTGACTTTAATTTAGTCTTTAATATTTCAGGTCTCTCCATTTGTAACTATTACAAAATAGACTGAAAATGTACCAATCTTAGGAAGGCTTGTCTATAGACTTTTTCAGTTTTTCTGATAATGATCTGACGAAGCGAAACGTCAAAAACAGAATAACATTTTAAAATTCTACCTGGACAATCATTTTAATTTAAAGAACATTATAATTGCGAAATCTTTCACGGCAAAATTACGTCAAGGATCTTAAAGCTTATTTAACGTCCGAACAACACGAGTCATATTTCAATATGCATTATTGAAAGATGATTTTTTAAAAAAGCGATGGAAATCTTAAATTAGGTCTATTTGGTTACGTATTTAGATACATCAAACATATTTCAAGCCTTCAATTTAAGAAATAACTCTGGTTGGTTTGATAGATTAAATTAGCAGCTGATCTATAAAAAAAAAACAAAGATCGACAATCTGTTGTTAACTGGGGAAAAATAGCTTGTTAATTTTACCGACGGATCAAAACTGTTCATTTTTAATTTTCTGAGATATTTTTTTTCGTTCTGGTGCAAACGGGAACCTACGAAACAGAAGCACAGTTTCAGCTCTTGTTCGGATCCGGAGTACCGTGTCAGCCATATTGCTATGAGTGAAGAAAAAAGAAGTATCGCTTCTGCCAGGAGAAGTCTCAAGACTAAACTCCCTTGTCATTACAGGCCCAGTTACCAAGTTGTGCCACGTATGCTGACTTATACTAACCTTCAGGAGAGTGACTCCACCCGACTTATTGGATTAAAAATTTCTGATTACATAAAATGTAAAATTTGTATTGAACTACTTGCAAGGTCTGCTTCTTATGAAGTTCGTTAATGAAGTGAAGTTAACTGTGTCGTAATTATTCTCGACTGAATTTACTTGTCTACCATTCATCCATGAATTACATATGGCTGTCACATCTGGTCTGTTAGTTCTGCTATGTATTTAGATATTTTTGATAAAATAAAAAAGAGAATCAGGGTAATTATTGGTCCTCCCCTGGTAATTCTGTTTTCTGTTACTTGCCCACCGCGTAACGATGCTCCCTCGTACTTTTCCTATAAGCATGTCCATAGTAACTGTTCTGATGAGTTTGGTAGCTAGACTTTATAAATTTAAGCGTACGACTATATTCCTGGCAAAGTCTCATGAACTTACAGTTGCAATGTCAAGATTTAACCGTAAGTTCTACGCTAAGCGTTTCCTGGCTTGCAATTCTCTGCTGTGGAATCCCCTTCTGGGTTCAACTTCGAACTTCAAAAATTTACATGCAATGCTTATCCTCATTTTCTCTGCCTTCTTAATTCTTGTTCTTTTATTGACCCCTTTTCTTCAATACTCTTTTCATTTTCTCATATTCTCTCAAGATCTGTAACGACTTACATCTTCGGTACAGTATTGCCTTTCTTGCGGTGAAATGATTTTTTTATTTTAGAAAAAGTGGCTCTGAATCGTCTACTTTTATCAATGTAAAATTTAAACAGTTGTTTATTATATTTACTCCCCCCCCCACATATATATATATATATATATATATATATATATATATATATATATATATATATATATATATATATATTCATACATGTTTCATTAAATAATATAGACAAGTGTTGTCTATTTATTTTATGTAAGTTCTTTTCATATTGTCTGATAAGCTTAATAACATTATCATTAAACAATGAAAGAAAATCACAATATTGATACATATTTTTAATCCAATCTAAGCTTTCGGCTTACATAAGCCATTATCGAAGATGACAATTACACAATATATTAAGCAAGACACGAACAAGAAATTGATCATATTTAATGAAACATGTATGAATGAAAAAATGCTGCCTAAATACACAATATATATATATATATATAAGATTCCATCGATTAGTCTGAAGATGTAATTTTGAGTAACGAAACTCGTCCCAGAGTTGTTGTTCTTTATTTTCCCATTCAATTACACTTACAGGAATACAGACACTCACACCAATATATATTCGTATGAAAATAACATGAAAGTTAAGAATTGAAAAAGAACGGAAGTTATTGAATATACGGAGAAAGGCGAACTTTTTTAAAATCCAGACAGACGTCTGCTGGCATTAACAAAAATTATATTAATATAAGTGTCGACGTCGATAGGTTGAGACCTGCTGCAAAAACGAGAGATAACTTGAATAGATTATACACATAGCTATAAGTGACAGCAACATAACAAATTTGAATATTAAAAGACGCTGTGAACACTTCACTCGTATGATTTTATTAAAATGTAATTGAAAATTAATTTACAAAAATATTATTAATATGGTTTAAAAGAAAGAAGTTTATACCATTAATAAAAATGCAACATTTATTTTACAGGTATTTTTACAGGTATATTTACCCGGCCTCTCCAGTAAAGCAGACTGTAACATAATATCGTTTTTATCTGGAGAGGTCATGTGTATACGTATGCATATGTGCCAAGGACAAAAGTTTCCGAGTTCCTACAACCTCTGTCAGAATGGCGTCGAAATTGCACTAAACCACGCCTATCTTAAGCTCCTGTTGCAAAGTTGTAATCCCCAGGACCAGGTTCCTTCTGCTATAAAAAAAAATAGGTAGAACAGTTCATTCTATTTCTAGAAAAAAACTAACTCCTGCGCCAAGTATGTATCAATTTCCAGATCTTTGTTACTAGTATATACGTATATAAGTATTTCAAAATTAGACATTGGTTCAAAATTATATACGTAAAAAAATCTATCCCTTATTCATAAATCTTTTAAGGTTCTATTAAGTACAGCAATTTCTCGATTATCCGGACACTTTGTCACAGGAGTTGAGAAATAAGGTCGGGGAAATCAAAAGTCCGGATAATCTGATGATTATGATGATGATGGCAGGCTGCTAATGTCCGAAGGAGCCTGTCTACTAGGGCGACTGAACAATCCTTGTTGCAACCGTTTGCTGGGGCTCATTTGTCTTTATTCAATCCCTAATGAGCCCACTTATGGTTCATACCGTAACTATGCTTCGCGGACCTTAGTTACATTTTCTGGGAGAGAGCGCATAATCTGGCGTGATCAACGGTTTGAACAAGGAGATCATGCTCATAATGTCTTGTTACTTCGCGCTAGCATGACCATCGCCGGCTTCCAAATAGTTCCGACTACCCAATTTAACATGCAAGATTAATCCTTTGTATGGTTTCCAGGCTCTGGGCTGCACAGTAGAATCGCTTCCCCAGGCTGATAACTTCAAGATCCCGTTGCTCTTTGTGGGAAAGCGAACATTCTATTTACTAGACCATGATATCTAGATTACTGCAAAGAATAAAGGAAACGCTAATTTTAAACATTTTATTTTAAATAATATATATATATATATATATATATATATATATATATATATATATATATATATATATATATATATATCCTAAATAAAATGCTCAACAATAAACCTGAGACCAACGGAGAAAACGAGGAAAGAATAAAAGAAAAACGGAAAAGAAAAAAGTGGAAGTAAGAGAAAGAAAATTCAAGAATCAATCAACATCTGTCTCGACTAGTGATTATTCCTATATTGCCACGAGACTGAAAAAACATGAGCTAACTAAAAAAACTTTTTTCGTATTAATTTTATAATAATTCTATATACACACACACACACACACACACACACACATATATATATATATATATATATATATATATATATATATATATATGTATATATGAAATATTTTTTAGGCGTGTCTGATTGCATAGATTACAAGCATTATTATAATTATTAACTGCGTTATTCAATAATAATACACTGAAAAAAGTATTCGTGAATATGAAAGGATTATGATAAAAAGAAGCAGATAATGTTTGCAAAGTATTCAATCAAATATATATATATATATATATATATATATATATATATATAAACTTAATTTATTAGATATATATGTGTGCCTAGGTGTGTGTGTGTGTGTATGTGTGTGTGATTGAGATTCAAACATCATAACGCTTTCATTTTAGTGTTACATGTTAGACATCAATTACAGTGGAACCGATTTGATGCGGAAAATATTCATATCATTCATCATTGAAACAGATGCAAACTTTTTGAATTTGTAGGTATGATGATGTGAATTGTAATTACGATTCCAATGTAATAAATTATAAACATGGAATATTAGTGTTTGGGCCTTTTATATTATATACACGACACGAGTATAGTCACCTATATATATAGTCTAGTCCTTTTATCGATACATATTATATATATATATATATATATATATATATATATATATATATATATATATATATATATATATATATATATACTATATATATATATATATATATATATATATATATATATATATATATACATACTCATTAATTTAAACGAGTCACGGTCTCTTTGACGTTATTATATTCAATATGTCTTGTGAGTGCTAAATTTCTAAGAACTCTTCCCTTATTATTTGTTCCAGAAATGTTAACACTCTCTGTCTTATTCGATTTATAACCGTTCATTTATTTCCGTTTCCCTTAAAACTTCCTCTTTCTTCGCTTGCTGCGTCCATGGTATTGTCAACGTCCTTGAATAGAACAATCTCCCTGTTCAGACAAGTCTCCTCTTCGCCACATGTTTAGCATTCGCTACTATCATTCATATTAAAAGTCTGAGTACATTTCTTTGTTGATTAGATTTTCCTATCTCTTAATTCGTTGCTTAGCTTTTTGAAACCCACTTTTCCTACCCCGATGAGATTTCTGTATAATATTACTAGTTTCCAAATATTTGAATTGGAACTATTGCTTGATTTTCACATCATTAATTGATAGCACATAATGGGTAGGTCCCCATTCACATAAATACAGTAGTAAATACTGTATGTTGGTCTGCAGTTGGTGATTCATTGTGGAATTCACTTGACACACTTCTAACAGTTGACTACTTCTTCTACGTGCCGTTGTCGAGTCTTATATGTGTTGTTCGTTTTCTAAGTATTATCGCTCATTACCAACCTTTGTTTGATTATTCTATTCAGTAACTTTCCCTAGATTACAAAATTTTGGCGACGAGGATTAGCCAAAATTTTCCACAATAATATTATCAGTCTTCAGTTAAATATTTGCCAAATATTAGAATTAGATTTATTACTTGATTTTCACATCTTTAATTGATAGCACATATCCTGTGTGTGCGATGGGTAAATTGACGTCATTTTATATTTCTAATTTCGTGCATGCGCGTTGTTTGTTTATTTGTATTTTTATTTTGTCGACAACACAGCATAGTAGGGGCAGTTGCGCACCATCTGTGAGAAAAAGAGAATAAAGACGCAATTCACCCAGCCAGATATTTGGAATCAGCATGATGTATTGATTGGCGTACGCGCCGTAAGCTCCAATACGAACATTTCAGTGTTTGGATATCAATCTAAGGAAAGTGCAGATAATTCAGAGGGAAAAGAATGAGTCTAAAGATGGTTACGAAGGTACGGCAACTCGGAAAACTCACTATGATCGTTCTGATAAGAAAATAACTGCCTTTTGATGAAGACCTATGAGTCAACTCGGAGCCCTGCATCAAGTGCCTTGAAGAGGTAGTGCTGACTTAGGTCAAGGAGTTGAGTGCTGGAAGGCCCTATGTCTGGCAACAAGACTCTTAACCATGCAGCACAAGCAGGAGAACGCAGTCATGGCTGTTATACAATGTCACCTACCACATCATACCATACATCTGGCCACGTAACTCCCCAAACTGCAACCACTTTGATTATTATGCTTGGGGCGCACTTGACCAAGAGACAAACAAAACTCCTTATAAGAGCAAAGATGAACTGAATGCAAGTATTACGGCTGCATTCACCAATTAAATATGGTGACCATCCAGAAGAGAAGCAAGATATCTCGAAGTCATCTGGAGTGTGTGGCTGGAGCCAATGGTGATTTTATTGAATAAATTTACTCTCTAGTATTTCAAGTTATTTTTGTGTAATTTTGGTAAATATATCTGTTAAAATGAGATGTCAGTTTTATGTTCATTGTTGTATAATTTAGATGGCAGTTTATCCACCAGACCCTGTACAATCTGTCTTCTTTAAATTGATTGTTCGCCCTATTTCCTCGTTTATTTTTACGGCCTTTTCTATGGATTACTGCATTTTTTCTTGTGTGTCCTCTACCGCATCAAATTTCAAAGCCTAAAATGTCACGCAATACAATTCCGATGTGCTAGTCACCAGAGACTGGCAGCTGATCTCTCATGTGATTTTCTCTCACACCTATATTTTGTATATTTTTACTATGTACATGTGTTTAGTTTCACTTAATATCCAATTCTTACTGTCTTTCAGGAATGTCTTTAGAGCATCCATCGGGGACCTTCTAAATAATCTATAAAAAAGATAAAATATATATATATTTATAGTCTAAAGTTTAACTGTACTTGACAATAATTTAGAAAACGAATAAACTTTCAGCTTATAAATTTTCCATTTTTCGACTTCTGAATCTTCTAAATGAATTCTTTTGCATATACATTGTGTTCTTTTTTATCTTTTTTTTTTAATTTGTAATCCTGGTTTTCTGATTTCTATAGAGTGACTGGTTTTGATCTCCAAAATTCAAAGTATTCTTATTTTGATTTGTTTGACCAAATTTCTCGTCTGTCTTGTTTATGTTTTCTATATTCGATTCTGGAGCCACAACGCTCAGACATAATGCAAACAAGTATGAAATACTTTTTTTTAAAAATCAATAGAAAATATTAACATACATTGTCTCACAAATATCAGATGGAAAGCGACGAAACTGTTCCGAATAAAATAATGCATATTATAAGGAAAACTCCAGAAAAAAGGTTTTTGATTCTACATTATTATTATCATTATTATTATTATTATTATTATTATTAAGAAGAAGAAGAAGAAGAAGAAGAAGAAGAAGAAGAAGAAGAAGAAGAAGAAGAAGA
This sequence comes from Acanthosepion esculentum, assembly GCA_964036315.1. Classification (NCBI taxonomy): domain Eukaryota; kingdom Metazoa; phylum Mollusca; class Cephalopoda; order Sepiida; family Sepiidae; genus Acanthosepion; species Acanthosepion esculentum. The sequence goes on from OZ038491.1 coordinate 67,646,200, forward strand.
ATAGTTACGAGAAGATTGTATTTGTGAAAAAATAAAGAAAAGAGCGAGCACAGTGTTTGAGAATGTTAAACAATATTTCAACAATATGTCTGCCTTTTTCAAGTTTTGCTTAAACAATTTTTAAACATTTTTTTCAAGTATAAAATATATGAATCTACAACAATTTATAATTTTTATACAAACGTCGCGTGTAAAATATGTGTGATTTTTTCTTTTTTTTCAGAAATGTTCAGTGGAAAATGTATGAGCTTAGACCTCTGGTCGGAACACGCAAAGAAATGAGTATACACCAGAAATCTATTGAGGGTTCTCCCCTTTTTACACAAATGGACTCACCCAAGGTATACATATACTACTACCAGTGAATACCCGAGTAGTAGAACGTCGAGTAGAATAACGTTGCGGCAAGAGTCATAGTAACGAGCGCTTAGACTCAGTAAGAAGTCATACAGCGATACGTCGATACCAAAGACTATACATATATTTTCCTACTAACCCCGCATTCCTGGAACTACTAACTTGTATAACCAGTTTGTATTATTACGTTAATACATTTATTTCCTATATTTATTCTTGGCGTTTGTTATTATTTGATACCGGATTTCATCCCGGAATCCACAACAAAATCAAAGGAAATCAAATAATAATAATAATAATAATACAAAAAATTGTTCTCACAAATACAGCCTACACTGTATGATGAGCTTTCATTGCCATGCGTGATACAAGCTTAGGCGATCATGTATCTTTCGATACATGACTGGCAAGACAGATCTTTCCCGTAGTAAGTTGAAGGAAAGGCTTTATCTATGTAAAATGTGTGTGTGTGTGTGTGTGTGTGTGTGTGTGTGTGTGTGTGTGTGTGTGTGTGTGTGTGTGTGTGTGTTTATTTAATTGGTCAGTGGAAAATATGGTGATGCCATTTCTGACCTTAGGTCTCTGGGCGGACCCGGAAAGAAATGTGTACACACCAGTAATCAAAGAAAAGAAAATAAAGATAATAAAAATTTGATTGCTGTTGTATACTGTTGATTTGTGTTGTATTCTCAATTTCTGCCGGGTCCCAACCAGTAACCTAAGGTCGGAATTAGCATCATGACATTTTCAGCCTACATATTTTTTAACCTAATAGCATACACATTTTACATTGATAAACCCCTTCGTAAGGTTTGTGTGGGTATATTTCTAGTATTTCTTTAAGGTATAGGCTGCCAGGGATCCCTTCAATGAGTCTATCAGAAGTTTTTTGCAATCATTCCGAGGGCTCCAACCACAATTGGAAAAACTGATGTCTTCATGTTCCATATTCTTTTAGATTTCTACTTCAGGAACATTATATTTTGATAGATCTTCAATGACATATTTGAGCCTGCAGGAACTGCCGTGTCAATAAGAAAGTGCATTCTGTTTTTGTAGTTTTGATTATTATGCCTGGGCGTTTAGGTTTCATTCTTCTGCCTGCTTATTATTATTGAGTGCCCCTGGGATACATAGAAACGAAAACCAATATACCCATAATCACACACAGTCTGATAAGGTAGTACCAGGCATATTCAACACAATCAAATGTTCCTGATATTTTGACATGTGACAGGTGGTGCCTAGTTAGAAATCCCTTCATGTCAGGTAAACTAGTCTGCATTAGAAGGTCTTCAACTGCGGACATTCCAAAGCTTCAAACATATATTAAAAATAAAACTCACATATAACCAGTCATGCTCTTCTCCTATGACTGTGACTCCTAAGCAGAGATGAACAGTGTAGCAGACCCAAGGAGACATCAGCAATTGGTTATGGTCAGGCGTGTTGTGAAGCAGAAGTGTGGTACTGAACGGTGTATGTACAGTAAGCTATATTCTTTTTGTAACAGCGGAAAAGATTTGTGGCACCAGAGATATGATATACAGAAGGATGCTAAGAATGGAGAATGTGAGGAACAAGAAAATAAAATCGTCCTGGGTATGACGATAAACAACATTTGGGTGATAAGATAAAATACATCCAGCAGCAAGGCCTCTGATCAGGAAGCTTTGAGGAGCGTGGCACCACCTCTTAATTGCTGGTGTTCCCAGGTCCACTCTGAACCGGGGTGGTAGCACGTGTCAGCGTCCAAACAATGGGCAAATAGTTAACCCCCAAACTCGGTTTATAACCCTTCAATACATTTTTCGAGGAAATATTATTATTAGCAATACATTTTTGTAAATAATTATTACCAGGAATACATTTTGAATAAAAAATATTACAAGCAATACATTTTTTTTAAATATTACCAACAAGAAAAATCGTGTCGGCATTAAATTACTGTTATGGTCCAGGTTAGGGCCAAGGAAGAACAACATGAACACAAGAGTAGAAATAACGAAGATATATTACACGAAATAGTAATACAAGATGTGGAAGATGTTAGTATGACTGTCAATCTGGTTTGGAGTGAACTACTATCGGCTCGATTAGATTCGTCCCTCTCTCTTGAGAGGCGTAGTATACATAGTGTTAGGAAGAGTTCATTCTGTAGTTATAGGTAAGGACCCATAACAATAACCCATTGAGGTTCATATGCCATAAAACAAAATAAACCAAACCAAACCAAATCATAACGGTGTTTGCTTTTTTTTTTAGGATTTATTATGACAGACGTGGGCTTTGAGTATTTTTCGCTCAGGATAAAGTGAAAGCCAGAAGGGTAAGGAGAAACACTCAGAAAATTACATTCTTTAATAATTTCCCCTCAAGCAAGGCAATAACGCCACTTAAACGCAAATGGTTACTGAGTGTTAGACAATATGAAAATTAAAATTAAGTAGAGACGATAATATCAGAACAAGAATTAAGAAGATAACGAGTGACACTGCATTTAAATTTTGGAGATCAAAGTTGACTAGGAAGCAAAAAAGCGGACGTGATTTCCACAATGGAGAAGTGTGATAGAAGAAAATATTAGCATAGAACTTACGGTTATATTTTGTCATTTCAAGTGTAAAATGGCGATACATTGCTATCAATATTGTACTGCGCTTAAATTCATAAAGCCTATGTAAAATAGAGGAACATTCATTAGTGTAATTACCAGGTCAGTATTTGTAAAAGAGACACAGGGAAGCTACGTTATGGCGGGGGGTATGTGAATGAAGCCGAAACCCCAGGTCAGTACAAAAAACACTGCATAATCTTCTCTGGATTTTATCAAGACCCTATAAAAATATAATAGGAACACCAGAGAAGATGTGCAGCAATATTCAAAGTAAGGACGACTGGTTAATTCTAGCGAGAAAATATTGTCTACTACGACATACTGAAACAACTCCTAAATGCAGACATAGAAATTGATTCAGTGTTACCTTTTCACGTTAAGTTAGCGGAAAACTTTAGCCTGAGAAGACAATATATGTCACTCTCCTAGTGTTTAGTATCAGCTATACAAATACCATGTTAATTTATCTCATCAAATAAGTTCTGAAAACAAAAGTTCCTGGCCATGGACATCATCTGAACATTTATTATTATTATTATTATTATTATTATTATTGATGTTGTTGTTGTTGCTGATGATGATGATGACAGTGATGATGATAAAACGGTATATTCATCCCAAGCTTGTAGTGCTTTTGAGGACTAAGGGGAAGCATAATTACTTCTCGCCGTTATCTGGATGATTTCCTAAATGCGTTGATGTAGACATTCTCTGTTCTTCCTCGGACCTATCATATTGGCCACGGTTCCAAGTGCGATAGTTGCTACCAGTAGCACAGTAACGTTTATATTTTACAGGTATCTCAGGTCTCGATAAACGCCTGGTTAAAAATTTATTGTCGCTTGTTCCTGTTCACATTTAGTTATATTTGTATGTTTTAAAATGTTATTAAAAAAGTCTGTATTGTTTTGTTATTATATGGTGATGACTTCAAAATAGGAACCGGTGAATGCTTTAATGGATTAAATATAAACATTTAACTTCAGATTAGAATCAATTAATTGTTCACCCATTAATGAAGCAAGGATATCATTCAAAATTAATAAGTCGTGAAACAAAATCTTCAGAAAAAATATATCGGTGTTAGCATATAACAATTTTCTACTCGAAAACAATTTATAATACATACATACATACTCATAAATCTCCATACGTTCCAGTAAACGATAATCTGTAAAAATGTAAATGCAATGTCAATTGTCTTCTACTGTCCACCCGATTACTCTTTTCTTTCCCCGTTCATTATTTTTTCCATTCCTAATTCTTCCACAGCCTGTAACCCCTTATGTCTTAGTGGCTTTACTGACTTACATGGGGTAATACGAGTATATATATATATATATATATATATATATATATATATATATATATATATATATATATATATATATATATATATATATATATATATATATATATATATATATATATATATATATATATATATATATATATAATTTTGTATGAGATCTACCCTATGGTTGCTAGACTATGAATTTAAGCGCAGTAGAGTAATGGATAGCGGCGAATTTAAGTGATTGAGTAATGGATAGCGGCTCGGAGTGAGGAATCGGAAAGCCGAGTTCGAATTCCAGTCGATTCCATTGCATTCACTTACGTGCTAATACTCTTGGGAAATGTATGAATCCTATTCTTCTCCCCCAGCTATGGGTAAATATCAAGATATCGTCTTCTATAGCCTTGGACGGCAAATGGTCTAGCGCATAAAAGAAATGGCGCCATATTGGATGAAAAAAATCTGCCTCGTCAGTCATGAATCGAATACATGATCGTCTAAATGTGTATATCGCACGGCACATCACTGTAATTTGGACTGGCAGCGTGATCTCATCAACTGAGCTGGCTAGATGGAGCCTTAATTCTATGCTAACAGTTTCTCTTGTTCGCACTTCTCGCTTGTGAAACTCACTTCCGGCTCTATCCTTTCCAGCCAATGTTAATCAGTAAAAAATTAAATGCAATGTCAAACGCTATCTCCTCTCTTCTTGATTACTCTTTTATCTTTCTGCTCATTACATACGGTCCAGCCAATGATAATCTGTAAAAATGTAAATGCAATGTCAATTGTCTTCTACTGTCCACCCGATTACTCTTTTCTTTACACGTTCATTATTTTTTCTATTCCTAATTCCCCCAGACCCTGTAACCCCTTGCGTTTTAGGGGCTGTACTGCCTTGTTTGGGTGGTATAGATTAAAAAATAACCTGGGCAGCCATCCCGTTTTATACTGGGTCCATTCAAGGCGATCGACAAGGGACTGACATTAAGGTTTTTTTTTTATTATAATCAAAGAATATTGAAACATTTCTTGCTTTCGTACAAGTGATTTCTTGTAATCAAAATCCGCATTTGAATGGAGAAACTATTTAAACATGATAGAAAGGAAAAAGGAGAAACCAACTCTCAATAATGTCAAATCTGAAATCTGATCTGCCTACCTTTTTGATAATCGTTTAAAAGCGGATCGATATAATGTGAGTGTCATGAAATGTTTATGGACGCGGAAAATGGAATCAGCAAGCCGATTTCAAATTCTGGTCTAGTCTTGTGTATGCACTTTTCCCGCTAATGTCCTTGAGAATTTCATAAATCCAGCTCGTTTCCCTTCTCTCTTCATCTGTGAATTTAGTGTAAAAGTCAACTGACGCCTACAATTTTCACTCTAGTTTAATACGCACTTATATCTACATTTCTGTCCCTGAAGTATAGCCTGACGAATATCTATATTTTTGACGTTAATAATAAACTGTAAATATACATCTTTTTTTTTTACTCTATGGTAAAATTCAGTCGTGGTAGTGAGACTATAGTGACCACACCAGAACGCAACCCTGGGCGATTGTGTATGCGGCAGGGCGTGCGCTACTCATACTACATACCCACACCTCCCGACCGCACCAATAAGATCCACAAGAATACAGGGCATTATATTTGGGTCAGACGTATATCTACTTTTAGACTCTCGTATAAAACCAGACCAATATCTACCCTGTTGATCATCGTGTAGAATCGGAGCGATATCTACATTTTGACTTAGTTAAAACCGCAAAATATCTTTACCTATCTAATAATTCATTGTGATTTTCGTCCTGAAAGAATTGTATTCAACATTAAATTACCCGAAATGTCGTTATATTGTTAAATTAACCCATCTAACCTAATAGGTAGAGGCAATGAAATTTTCATACACATTTCCTGTACAAATTGTTATAAATGACATGAAGCAAGCGTAGGAATGAATAAACTATATTGACTTAACGTGTTATATTTCGTTCTTTTATCGACTCAAGCAACCAGAATAAAGGGCAAGAGGCTCTTAAATAATTAAGGAAGAAAGTAACTGTCTTTCAAATCTGTCAAGTTTGACAACGGGCAGAGTAGATATTTTCCTGATCCTGCATAGTTATTTACAATGTAAACATACGTTTACCTCGCGTGATAAATTTCGGACCAGGATAGGTTGTAATTCAGCCCTTTGGTGGTGAGACTGGAGTAACCTTTCTAAGGAGAAGGTATGTAGAGGCCGTGCGCTGCTGTGACTAAATGCCTCCACGTATCAAATAGAGCTGCCGGGCAGTGTTGACATCGTCCACTCCGGGTTTTCTAGCAGGATTTACTTCCATAGCCATTTCCGTGTTTTGTTGGATATGACCGCAGGTCAGTGGAGTCTTATAATCCGGTCTCCTTCCCCTAAATGGATAGCCTTCTTAGGCTGTCGAGCTCCATCTACTCGACGCAGCTGGTTATGAGGCGCCAGTTATCCGCCTTCACAAATTCTCTGACTTCGTGCTGGATTTCGTTGTCAGAGGCTATTTGAGACGCGTGCTCTCCAAAAAAAAAACGTAGCTATTGAATAATTAAGGAAGAAAGTAATCGTCTTTAAAATCTGTCAAGGTTAACAAGGGACGAAACTGATGTTTTCCTGTTCCTGAATTGATATTAACTACGTGGGGAACAGTTAAGCGTTATCATATACGGAAAAGAAATTGTGATATGTATTTACCCTCTTCTCAATAAACTTTGTTTTTATCCCAAAATGATTTGTATGGTACAACAAAAAAATAACTATTTGAAATGCTAGAAAACCTCAAATACTTTGGAGATGATATCTCAATAGTCCACACAATTTACTGGGAAAGAACCGCAATGCAAAGCAATTTAAGCAAATACTCTAAAATAGAAATAGGAGTAAAGAAAAAAATGTTTTTTCCCTGTGTATTTGCTTAACTTAAAGAGCGGAGAAATTCTAATTGACAGTAGAAGATATACCAGAATTAATTATCGGTGGTCATAATGCTAACGGCATTACATATGTGAATAACAATGTGTTCATGGCAGAGTCAGAATGAAAACAGCAAAAACACATTAGAAACATAGCAAATGAAAGCAAGAAGAAAACATATAAAAAGAGTGAATATATTCTCATGTCTATGAGAGACAGATCCAACGTGTGAGCTACAGACTGGGGGCTTAAAACTCCAGCAAGTAAGAACTAGGTTGTTTGTCACAAACACCAAAAAGCACGTTGCAATAGCGAAATATTCCTTTCGGACATTAAGCAAAGTATTAAGATGTACGAAAATGTTTCTAGAAATGAAGATTGATTTACTTATACGGCTTATGAAACTGTTCCAGGTTATTTAAAGCCATATATTATTTTGCAGGTTATTAAAATACAGAACGTTTTGTCGGCATTGTAAGAATTTTATGAAGATAATAACGATTTACTTCTATTATTTAACCCATGGCTGGGAGAGGAAGATATTGATTCATAATCTTCCCAAGTTAATTTGCGTGTAAGTGCATATAATTAACCCGACTGAAATTGGAACAAGTCTACCAGATTTCAAACTGCCAGTCGTTACCCGTTACACCACCTGCACATCCACACTTATAATCACTGGCATTCTCAAGTGGTTACCCACCAAGATATTTACTAGGTTCGATGTTGCTTAACTGTTATGTTATCTCTATGCTTCTATACGGCATTGAATGCTGAACAGATTCATCACTGATGAAGAGGTGGTTTTACCGAGAGATGCCGAGAATAAAATAGACTCAACATGAGAGAAACGAGTAAATTTTAAAGAAAATGTGAAAAGGACATTGATTCTTATAATAGAAAGGAGGCTGTGTATATTTTTTAAACATTAAGGGAAAAAAAGGAGGTGATATTTAATACATACAGGATGCATTGACTTACGGCTATATCACGTTAAAATACCGGTTTACACACGATCACTGAAGTTAATCAACGTTCAGCCAGGTCAGTAGCTAGATGGGTGACACCTTGGGAATATCACGGTTGTTAGCATACATAGTTTACATGAACGGGCGGCGTAATAGATAACGACTAAGAATTGGACATCGGAGAGCCGCGTTCCAATACCAGTCGCTTTCGTTATTATTCACTTACGCGCCGACAACTTAGGGAAATGTATGGATTCAGCTATGGTTTAATTAGTAGGACTTGTATCAGTAAATCATTATCGTCTCAAAAAAATCGTAAAAATTATTTTTTAGTTTTACATAATATGCAAAATCATTGATCATCTCTAAAAAGAAAAACCAAATCAGCCTCATCAAGGAAACAAATCAATATGTAAAAGAAAAGGAGAGGAGATGGAAATATCGAGTAAGCTACCAAATGAGTATACAGAAATAAAAGGCAGAGAGCAAGGGCAAAGCGATGGTAAAAGATGTAAATATAGCATTGATCTATAAGGGAGAAGAAGGTAGAATCTACGATCGACAACGTTCTGAAGGGACACTGCACATACAAGAACGGCAAATACTTAGTTCCATCGAGATATATGATTGAGAAGCATATTTATTTTTACAGAACTCGCTCAACTTCTAATCACAATCGAGCACTCTTGAACTATGAAAGAAAAACCAATCAAGCGACTGTCTCAGTAGACTTATGAGATGTCAAAGAGATTAAGGTTTCATTGTTGACCCACGGGCGAGAGAAATTCAACTCACCTGTTCTTTGGTGGGTCAGTTCGGGATGATGAAATCGGGGTTCGTAGTGTCAGGTTTTCTGATAAGGTTACATACGAAGTGGAATTAAGGGCCATTGGTCATTTTGGACGGTTCATTCATGTATCCAATTCTATGAGGTTTTGCAGTAGCTGACAGGGTTTTCCATCAGCCGTCCCGACCGAATGAAAGATAATTGCAAATGTCATTGCGTCAGGTGCGACACTTATTGAGAGTCGTTGGCGTCTTTTCATTCAAATAGAAGTACGGCTTTTGTTTCTCCTCCGTTCACATTCCCCACTCTCCACTAATCTAGTCCTACAAAAGCTCAAACGGAAACACAGCGCGCTCGCGCGCACACACACACACACACACACACACACACACACACACACACACACACACACACACACATACCTGTGCGTGGCATAAGCTTTATACATGGTGATACTGATGAATATAGAAACGGACATGCAGACAGGGAAATGATATGAAATAATAACTATATATATGTGGGTTGGCTTGGGCATTTCGACATGATTTAATAGTGATTTTTCAATCGTTGCTTAGATATAGCAGAAGATCTAAAGTATGCAACATCAATATATATATATATATATATATATATATATATATATATATATATATATATATATATATATATATATATATAAAGGTAAAAAAACAATAGGAAAACTGTAATATTAGCCGACGCGTTTTGTCCACTGTGGACGTTAAGGCAGAAACGAAATTAATTTATTAAAACAAAGTAACTATTAACAACAAAGCAACAGGAACAATCTAGGAAACGCTGTTGGGGTAGCATCGTGATTTCCCACCCGAAGAAACGTTATTTTCAACGATGAAACAAGATGTACAGTTTTATAGTGGAGATGTATATGTTATAATGTAACAGCACAAAATAAATATTTATTTATTTTGTGCTGTTACATTATAACATTTATTGCTCTACTTTCGTTTTGAGCTCTGTTTTAAATTAATCTTTCGAACGCGGAAATTTTACTCTTTGTTCCTTTACATTTCTATACATATATATATATATATATATATATACACATATATATATATATATATATATATATATATATATATATATATGTATTAATTTAAAATTTTCGGCGTCCTTTCTTCATGTGCATATGTATTTTCATGAACGTAAGCATCACTTTAGTTGTATGATTTCCTAAATAATCAAATGCCTCAGACGAAATCTCTTTTTCTATTTTCTCATAGATTTCCATAAAAATGTTCTTGCTACATATATATATATATATATATATATATATATATATATATATATATATATATATATATATATATATATATATATATATATGTATATATATATATATCGTTTTCAGTTAATGATAATAATAACAATCAACAGTACGTAATCAATTAAAAAGTAAAACTAACCTAAGTAATCAGTAAAAAAAGAACGAGTAAAGTGTTAGCAAACAGCATTAAACAATAACTACAAATTACTGCATTCGAATGCAGTAGCATTTAGAATGATTTCAAATATACCCGTTAGCGCTTAACTAATAACAGTTAGGATGATAAAATAAACCGGAAATACGTAACCTTGATTCCTATAATGCCCCATTGGCCAGCATATATAAATAGTCGATCCACCACATAAAACACAAGGCCTAAAGATTACGTTCACGCATGAAACAGATTGTCTCTACTCGGTATTGACCTCTTTTTTTATTTACATATACTTTGTTTTTGGTACTGAGAAATGTTACCCATAAATATAGCATACGTTATATCTATATTATTTTTTATATTATTTACCTCCTGATCAGACTTTTCCATAAATATTGTAGGTACCCCACTACAATTCTCGTGCAAAATGAAACGAATAGAAAAATAGAAATCCCCATAAAAATAAAATGAAAAGCACATTTCTCCTTAAACCCTAAATGTGACAGAAACGCAACTTTCAAAGAAAAAATACGGATTTTGGAAGATAAATAAAATACCGACCGTAACAGAAGGAAATAGACAACTTCCAAATAGTCTTTGTTACTCAGTAAAAAAAACATAACATCTCATAAACAATTGGGGGGTTTTCAAGAAGAAATCTAAAATGACTTATAATCAAAATAAAGAATTCACCTAATGTATTTTTAACCAAAAACAAAACTAGAAATAGTCGTAGACCTCTTCATGGCTCAGAGCACTGTGTTTTCTGTGTTATAATAGCCTTCAATGTCAATGGATCGCAGTACCACAAAGATATCTTAAGATGTGATTGAAAGTGTCATTCAATCGCAGACGTGGAGCCAAAAAGTCTATTTCGTTGGTTGTTTTTATTTAGCGGCATATCAACTCCGCTGTGTTATTTAATGCTTTGTGTTATTTAATCAACACCTCTATGTGTTATGTGTTATTTAATCAACACCTCTATGTGTTATTTAATGCTGTGTTATTTAATCAACATCGCTATGTGTTATTTAATGCTTTGTGTTATTTAATCAACATCGCTATGTGTTATTTAATGCTGTGTTATTTAATCAACATCGCTATGTGTTATTTAATGCTTTGTGTTATTTAATCAACACCTCTATGTGTTATGTGTTATTTAATCAACACCTCTATGTGTTATTTAATATCGAAATCGCAATATTTTAACGCAGTTTTTATGCATGCAACTAAAGATATTTTGTACATAATTTTATAATTTTAGGGTATACGTATGTTTTATAGATATATAGTTTGTAGATTTTTTATTGTGTTATATGTTTTGGCACAAATCCATTTCTTCGGACATTATGTTGACTGTTTCAGTATTTTCAAATAGTTTTCTAATGTTGTTTCCCTCGTAGTATGCATATTTTATAGTAGTGGAACGAGTACATTCATTTAAAATTTGTTTTACAGTCAGAGCAGATTGGCAAGTTGCATGCTGTCGGTTTATCTTCATTTTTCATGAAATATATGAATGACCGACTTATGCTTGTCCTTTGTTTAGTAGAGCAGGCTTTATTTTGTTTTTTTCTGCCTTTTCGAGACATTTATTTCCATTCACCTAGGATTGGTTTGATTGTAAGTATTTTAATATTTGGGTTGGTTAAACAACAAATCTATAAAAAAAATTGCAGGACGCCACTATAATATACACAAATTTCAATTTCGAGAGAAACTTTTAACATCATCTGATGCATACCAAATAAAAAAGGTTGATATTGAGTAATAAATAAATATAGCATAACTTAAACTCTCTTTTATCTCGACTCCAGTCACTTTCTCACAGACTTGATTCGGCAACTGACGAGTTATTTTCACTGGTTTTTCGACTCCATCAATTTAAGCGTGCTACTAGGTTGGCATCTTGCTTCCATAATTTTACTGTCGAAACAATTAAATGTGACTGCTTTTTCTACTGCAACAGCTTCTTCTCTGATACAATCGGAAACGTTGCAAACCTATTGCTGCTCTATCGCAATTCCCATGTCATATATTCTGACAAGCTACATTTCTAAACTTGATTTTAATATCCCTGCAAAAAGAGTCCGATAAGTTCCTTATTAATTGGGCAATACTGTGTTCTCAAGCAAAAAAAAGGTTCCTGATTTCAGTGTAGCCCAGAAATAAATGCGCATGGATTGTAGGTAGGTAGTTAAAATTGACTTTCACCAAGGTACTTAAAACAAGGCACGGCTTTATATTCTGTTTGCGCATGCTCTTAAATTTCCATGATTTTCTGATAGCAATTTGTACATGATTTGAGGTATAAAGAAATTAATTGTACAGGGTGTGTCAGACATACCTAGCACTGTCTTTTCTACAAATATTTTAATGGCAACTGCTCTGAGGAGCTATTTTTCTTGACACTTCGACTGCATGAATTTAAGCGTGTTACTAGGTTGGCATCTCACATCCACCATTTTAGTGTCGAAACAATTAAATGTGACCGCTTTTCCTACTCCAACAGCTTCTTCTCGCGCACTTCTCGACAGTGGAACTCCCTTCCTCTTACTTGATTCCCTGATAACTATAATCTTCAAGACTTTAAATGTAATGTCAATCGACACCTTCTGATGCCTTGATATTGAACCACGTTTATCTTTCTATAATATATATATATATATATATATAATTTACTTTAATTACCAAGGGAATCACTTATTAGGTTTTAATGAGGATGACATCGCGCCTAAATTCTGATTGTGAAACAATATTACCCGATCGCTTTGTGGTGTGATACAACGTCGTTTAAATAACATAAAACCTTACATTTATTTTTTATTCATTCGGTATATGCTGTCACGAAGTGTGCATCTACAGGGAACTGTCGCTCGTGGTAAATGGTCTGAAGAAAGGACAAGTATGATTTTGTGTCAATATTTGTGAATTAGGCTATGTTTAGCCTTACATCAAATATTATATATATGAAATATATATATATATGAAATATATATATATATATGAAATATATATATATATATATATATTAAGACATTTTTTATGTTTATACGTTCTTTATATAGATACAAATATTTAAGTAAATGCTCTGTTTATAATAGTATTAATGACATTTACCGGCCTGAATGTCCGAGAAATTTCCATGCAAAATATGCGTCCTTCGACAAGAATCGAACCTGTATCCTATAAGGAACCGTCATATAGCCTGACGTGATTGAGCCACAGAGGAGCGTTTCGGTTAATAAGGTCGATTTTACTGTTTTTAAACTACAATTCTCCATGATTTTCTCTCGTACATTCATATCTGCTCGAGGCATTATCCAAATGTAATATATATATATATATATATATATATATATATATATATATATATATATATATATATATATATATATATATATATATATATATATATATTGTCATCCACAGACAGAATGTTTCCCTGTATCACAGTGTGACTATATATATTAAGCGCATAAATTATTTTAATTGTTATATATAAAAATAACGAAAAGGAAAAAAAATGCGAGAAATCATATATATATATATATATATATATATATATATATATATATATATATATATCGACTTTTTTCACATCTTCATATATGCTGTTACTGTTATTTCTGTGTTCCAGTATACATCTCATACCTTGGCAAATATGCAGCTACCAAATAATTAGTTGCGCATACCAGGTGCAATAGAGATTTAAGGAAACGGACGGCTCCAGGCGTTACCGCAGCCATATTGGACACCTTTGACAAACTTATTTACGCGCTGCAAAATGAGCCTGCTCACGTGGGGCTGTAATAGCAGGCGATAGGAATGGGAAGAAGATTCCAAATGCTCTCTTTATTCTCCTTGTGATTAGAAACGACCCGGGAACGTGCTTTCGGCCATGTTTAGCCTGCTTTACAATCGTCATAGACAGGTGTAAATAATGAGATTTTGATTGAAATAGCAAAACACCTGCAAGACTAACAGAAGAGAATTAAAATAGGAGGGAAAATTAAATATAAAAAAAAAGAAATCTGTAACTGTCCTAATTCCATCCAGCGAACTTTTTCAAACTTTTTTACATATCTTCTACGATGAGTGCATTGGCTATTTTTTCGCCACACTAACGTTGATATTTAAGACGCCTGTTTACTTTCAGCTTTTATCGATCTTTGCAAAACTTAGTTTAATACATAGCACATTCTCACGTGTAAGTCATATCATTGTAATTGTCTTCAATATCACCAGTTTCATGGCGATGAAGCGTAATGTTTACATGATCATGACATATCAATCTCAATGCCATAATAATAATCTATGACTCTGCAATGTTAACAATAGGTTTAGCACAACAAAACTCAGCACATGGTCAAGAGAGTAGAGTCTGTCAGTCAGTTATGTGCCATGCGTGATACACGCTTAGGCGATCATGTGTCTTTCGATACATGACTGGCGAGACAGATTTCTCCCGCAGTAGGTTGCCATTTCTTCCTGTGGTAGACATGTTGCCATCCAAGGCTATAGAACACGATCTTTCCTACTATTTACCCATAGCTGGGGGGAGAAGTAGAGTATTTATGCTTTTCCCAAGGTTATTATCACGTAAGTGGATGTAATGAATTCGAACTTAGCTCTACGATTCCTCAAACCGGGCAGCTATCTATTACTCAACCGTGCCTCCAAGAAAGTAGAACAGAGAACATAAAACGAATTCATTGCAAGAATACTCTGCAAGAGTTCACTAGCTCATACTCTACGGTTTGAAGGCCAAAGTTCAATCAAAGACCACTGAATAAATGAGGCTAGCTAAGTTTTATGCTAACATAATGGAAACATTAACATTATGGAAATGAGGCTAGCTAAGTTAGAAGTAAGGCAGTTGAAGACCAGCCTCCACCTCTCCAATTTTGCCCCCATGGCACATTTGTACAATAAATACCTCTGAATATTTGTCCTGGAATTAGCGGCAGACTAGCGGTGGGCTTTTGATGTTGGCCTTGTGCGAAGAGCCTGGGGAATGGAAATTGTTTTTTTACACACAAATGCTTGAATGATTTGAACTCTTTGGTTTGGTTTGGTTTGTTTTACGGCATATTACATATTTATATATATATTATATATATTACATATATTTACATCAATAGGTTATTTAATGCCGACATTTTTTTTATTGCTGGTAATATTGTTTTTAAAAAATGTATTGCTGGTAATATTGTTTTCCTTCAAAAATATATTTCTGGTAATATTTTGTTTTCAAGAATGTATTGCTGGTAATATTTTTCTTTTCAAAAATGTATTGTTGGTAGTATTTTTTTCCTTCAAAATTATATTTCTGGCAATATAGTGAGAGATATGAGGTTACAGCTAACTATTCTTCGTTTTACATATAATGCTTAAATATTTGAATACCCGAAATGAATTTTTCTATTTTCCACTACGCCTTCAGATTTGTATGTTACATATTCCATTGACTTCATACCGTCTTGCACATTTTTGTTCCATGTGTGTAACTTCTACGGCGAACCAAAAAATTACGAAATGATTATTCGCTGATTGAAGTTTATCAACATCAATAGTAAGAAGATATTGAGTGGTTGTCAGCAAGAGCTAGAACCCAAGAATTTCTGCTAAGAATTGGACATGACTAAATCAAACAAGTGTTTTACCATGTGACACCGAAATCAGAGAACGTAAATAATAAACTGCGCACAATGCAACCGGTCCTATGTTAATCGATGCAGGTGTATATAAAAGGAAAATTGGATAGCACGATTATAATTAGGCTACACATACTCCACCAATTCGTATTTGCTGAAGAATGAAGATTAACCAACATCTACAACATGACAAGCCGACCTAACGGTGAACAACTGAAGGTACTCACTTGTCAGACATAAATACTAGAAGGAAAATAATGAAACCATCATAAGAAATATGTTTATACTAAAATATATAACACCTATATGAGATCATCTACTAACTGTATCCTTTTAAAACATACGTTTAATTAGTTATTTGTTTGGTTCGGGTATTATTTTTGTCTGACACGGTACGAATTATATAACACTGCTGCTAGGTTCACGTACCAGTTGGTCACGTTACCAATTATAAAACTAATACCATGAATCGTAAAATTGTCGATAAAAGTATCACTTTATAATATACCTACTTCTAACACAGGGTCGCTAGGTTGTTATCACTACTGGCCCTTTCTTCATTTGGTAGCCAATTCAACAATCGTCTATCTGTCATTCACAGCCCACGTTGTCTTTTTTAGATCCTGAAAGTGATGCATCCGACGAAGTCTGTTGAATCGCTTAAATAAAATGAAATTGATTGTACTAGTTGTATTACAGAATTATTATTAAATCACGTAGATAAATCAACTGATGTCTTCCGTTGTTTCACCTCTATCGTTTATTCATTTATTTCACTAATCCCGTTGATCCTGAAATCGTCTAAACGTGGCGCTATATCCTTTTTAATCCCATCTTTTCATGCTGATTTGTTTCTATTCATCTTGACCAGTGAAGACCTTACCACAGATTTTGGTTCTTCGGTGCATTTTATCAAATATTGTTGATTTCTAATTTCTTTCATGGATATGTTTTCTGAGTGATTTCATACATGACTGAAATGTTTTTTTAGATGTTTCATGCTTCTAGATTTTATGCATTATATTCTTTTCTATCTAATTATCTTTTATCATTTTATTCAAGACTGGTATATCTTTATTAAGCATTGTTTCTATCTCTCATGTCAGATATAAATACTAGAAGGGAAATACAGAAACCATCAACACATTAAAGAAATATGCTTATACTAAAATATATAACAGCTATATGAGATCATTTACTAACTGTATCGTTTTAAAACATACGGTTAATCTGTAAGTATAACATAATGTACAAAGTATATAGAGTTAACGTCATAAAACTGCGTTCAAAATGTTTAGATTTAGGGTATAAATAACCGATAGAGGTTGATATGCCACGAAGGAAAAACAAAACCAAAAATCTGAAGGTGATTGAAATAGCAATAATTATTTTAATTCGTTTTGTCCATGTCTCCACTCATAATATCCCAGCATGTGTTTGTGTATTTTTTAGTACGCCCACGGCGCTACCGAATATGACACAAGGTAAAGGTTTATAATGGGTTTTACAAGCAATACCTTGGAAAATTTACTCAAGCCTACTCGGTACTTCCCCTTTTGGGGACGCCACAGGTGTCAGGTAATGACCCCAACCCAAAAGTATTTGTAGCCAGAGGGTGGCAGTGGAACATTTGAAACATAACATACACCAAACAAACATTGTACCTAAATGAATCTTACCTACATTTTACAGTGAATCCCATATTATCCCATTATATAATAATGGCCAGGGAATATACTAAGATACTAATTTGACATGCAATACTACCCCCAAGAAAATCCAATCAAAGGTTGACTATACATTTCGGGAGAGAGCGTTTGGATTATACATTGGTACCCATGAGGGGTGCAAACTAAAAATATTTGGTAATCACGGGTGTAAAATAAAGAATTAAAAAGAAAAATGGAAACAAAATGGACAGAAAGAGGAGGTATTAAATTGCCGGCAATGAATGCTGGACAATTTCCCCACAAATGAAGAATAGATATAAAGTAAGAGATATCATTCTGCAGAATAATGGTGAATATAAAATGCCGGAGCATGTGGCCAATGAGGAAGTGGTAAGGAAAATGGAAACAAAAAGGACCATTATAAATAAAATGAGAAAGAAAGTTATAATTTGGGGGGCCCAAAATGAGAAAATAGTGCCTGGAGTATTTGACACTTGCCTTTGAGGCAACATGCTAAAAACTTGTTACATACCTAACCGGTTTGTTTAATTGGATTGGAAAACACAAATATTGGTAAGAGCTAAGAAATATAGGAAGTTAAAGATAACCCACGCCCATAAAGAAGACGAATATAATAGAATAGGTTCTTCTTTAGAATATCAACTCATCTCTTCTTTAGAATTTCGAAACCAAGATATTTTTATGGGTAGATTTCCTATTCATAACATTAGTGTTCAGATTACCAGAAACACTGAGTTATTGGAATGAGCTGAACATTTATAAACGCATAAAAAAGATGACAACAGCTAAGCCTAATTTAAATATGAATCCCCAAGTGGTTTTGTATGTTTGAACTTTCGATTACGAACCAATTTGGTGCTGAAGCAGAATATTTTAATTACAAGTGTATTTCATATTTAATAAAATGCAAAACACCTGTACTATCTAAAAGAAACATATCAGAAAAGCTTAATAAGATCTTATAATACTTTCCGTGTATGTCATATTCAATGACACATATATTATAGAATTTTTGCTTCCCAACTTTCTATCCTTTCGTTAGCTTGACCATTACGCTCTGTTATACCTAATAAATAATGGGATGATAGAAGCTTTTAAGGTATCCTGTTAATACCTCATAAATAATGGACTATTCTGTTTTGACAGCTTGGAAATACTAAAAAGATATTTCATCAACACTGCTTGATTTCAGTGAGAAAATGAAAGACAGCAAGAGGAAGTAAGAACGAAAAAAGAAATAAAGAATTATGAAAGAAAGAAGAAAAGATAGAATTGTTTAACGTCTGCTACCAATACCTCATAAATAATGAACTATTCCAGTTTGATCGCGTGGAAAGATGGAAAAGAAATATGAATGACGCTACCTGGTTTCAGTATGAAAAAGAATGAAAGAAAGAAAGAAATGAAGGAAGGTAGTAGTATTTAACATGTGATTCATTGAAATGGAAAACGTTTTCTATTTCAATATTGTTTTCATTTGTACCCCTTATTTCTAAAAATATCGACCAGCATTCAAATTTACCAGCGTATTCGCAGTATATTCTTAAAGATGTTAAACACAAATATTTACCGATGTGATAGAGGAATTTATACCGATAATTTATTGTCGTAGAAGTCGTCATGAGCTTATTCAATTATTAACTTAAGAATCAAGATTCATGAGAAAATTCAAACAGGAAAACCGTGAAATGTTCACGGGTCTTTCCAGGACAATGTTATTATTTTTGATTTATTAAAGTCATTAACATGTCTTTAAGGTCGAGACTAGTTCTTTTGAAATAAGATGATAATGTAGGGAATATCCCCAAGGAAAATATTTATTCACACGAAAATCAGTCACGTAACAATTATCTGTATATAATTACTGACTGATAATTCACATCTGTTGTCATATTGTGGTAAATAATCACATTAAAACATTTTTTTTTCATTTGCAAGTATGAACTAATCTTTGCGTCTTGCTCGTCATCAATAAACATTTTTTTTGTTCTGATTTTCCGTTTTTATGTTATTACAGTTACATATCCTATTCTGTCATCTCGAGGAAACTTCGATCGTTGACTTTCAGATTAAATAAGCCACGAATAATAGAAATGTCTGGAAAGAAAAACAATTCGATTTCGAGGCAGACAATAGGAAGCAAAACAATATTTGCAAATTCCTAACTTCTTCCGGCGCGTCAAATTCGATAGCTGCGAAAATTTGATTAGAAATTTACGCTTTACAACAAAATGCAAGGGTTTGCAATGATTGTGCCAGTAAGTTTACACGCGCATCAAATATCTGTCAGAAACGATTGTGAATTATTCATTTACTCAGCAATATTTGCGAAGTAAATAATGTTATACGAGGCCTAACGCCACCTTATTCTACAAAAAGTCCAATGCAAATGTACGAAAATTAAAATTTGTCCGCACAAAATTGAATTATCATAAACAGCAAATATAAAACTTAAAAGAAAGTTAAATATTTTATTCTGTAAAAAAACTGCGATTCTATAAAAAGACAAAACAATTTAATAAACTTATAAACACACATATAATTTCAATTGAATTCAGGCCATGGAAGACAGTCGTGTCAATGATACCAAAGGGTTACTGGGTGTAGAAGAGTCAGAACCTGCAATTTTGCTTAGGAGTAAGAAGAAAGAGTAAACAGGAAGACAGCAGATAAGAGTCAGAACCTGCAATTTTGCTTAGGAATGAGAACGAAGGAAGAGTAAACAGGAAGACAGCAGATAAGAGTCAGAACCTGCACTTTTGCTTAGGAGTGAGAACGAAGGAAGAGTAAACAGGAAGACAGCAGATAAGAGTCAGAACCTGCAATTTTGCTTAGGAGTGAGAAAAAAAGGAAGAGTAAACAGAAAGACAACAGATAAGAGTCAGAACCTGCAATTTTGCTGAGGAGTGAGAATGAAGGAATAGTAAACAGGAAGACAGCAGATAAGAGTCAGAGCCTGCAATTTTGCTTAGGAGTGAGAACGAAGGAAGAGTAAACAGAAAGACAACAGATAAGAATCAGAACCTGACATTTTGCTTAGGAGTGAGAACGAAGGAAGAGTAAACAGGAAGACAGCAGATAAGAGTCAGAACCTGACATTTTGCTTAGGAGTGAGAAAAAAGGAAGAGTAAACAGAAAGACAACAGATAAGAATCAGAACCTGACATTTTGCTTAGGAGTGAGAACGAAGGAAGAGTAAACAGGAATACAGCAGATAAAATTCAGAACCTGACATTTTGCTTAGGAGTGAGAAAAAAGAAAGAGTAAACAGAAAGACAACAGATAAGAGTCAGAACCTGAAATTTTGCTTAAGAGTGAGAACGAAGGAAGAGTAAACAGGAAGACAACAGATAAGTGTCAGAACCTGACATTTTGCTGAGGAGAGAGAACGAAAGAAGAGTAAACAGAAAGACAACAGATAAGAGTCAAAACCTGCAATTCTGCTTAGGAGTGAGAAAAAATGAAGAGTAAACAGGAAGACAGCAGATAAGAGTCAGAACCTGACATTTTGCTTAGGAGTGAGAAAAAAGGAAGAGTAAACAGAAAGACAACAGATAAGAGTCAGAGCCTGTAACTTTGCTTAGGAGTGAGAAAAAAGGAAGAGTAAACAAGAAGACAGCAGATAGCGATTAACATTACATTCAGATTAATATTGGCTGGAAAATATGGAGTCTGAAGATGGTTTCACTTGTCCAAGAAAAGAAATGGTTAGTTTAGAACATACGGTTGCATCTGTCAACTCAGCTGTAATTTAGTGAAACCTCGTCGCTAGTTTAGTACTGCGTTTAAATTCAAAGAGTCTAGGTGACATAGCGAACAGTTACTATGAAAGTATTTTTATAAAAAGGCACTTTTTCCCAACTTCGTCTTATATCTTATTACCTATTCGAACAAAATCACCCACTGTCCAGCATTTACATCCACGGTGTTTAAGAGAAAATATTAATTCAGCACAAAAATAATAGTGAAGATCGTTGTCATCATTTAAAGTATTATTTTTATTTTATTTTATTTTAATCGGTATCACGCCATTTAAGACAGTAAAGCCACTAAAACACAAAAGGTTACGGGGTGTGTGCAAATTAAGTACAAAAACATTAATATTAAGCGGGTAGATGAAAGAGTAATCAAGAGGATAGTAGATAGCAATTAACATTGCATTTAAATTTTTGCAGATTACAGTTGGCTAGAATGCATGAAGTCGGAAGAGAGTTCCACAAATGAGACCTGTGAGAAAAGAAACTGCTAACATAGAACTTATGGATTCACCTAGCCAGCTCAACTGTCAATTGATGAGATCTCGACGCTAGTCTAGTACTGCGCTTAAATTAAAAATTCTAAGAAACATAGTGTTGCATAGGGATAAAGTGTCGATGCCGACACTGGAATTTGAATACAGATTACCACTGAGCAAACACCGGTGATTCCATTTCCAATGAAAAAAACCCGTGATCGTAAAGGAAAGGTATATATGGGAATTAGCGTGGCGTCTAAGTGATTATGATTCTCTATTCTATTCCCTATACTATTTCTCTATATTGATCACTCTTCAGGTTACTATTCGATGGTTACTATTCGAACAAGTATTACTAGTGCGAGTATTATTTGAAGTAGTTACTAATAGTATCTACGATTCCAAAGTCTCCACTACAACGAGAATTACGAACGTGATAACGAGCATTCGTTGACATCACAAAAGTGACAACGCGAAGGCGTCTGACATCACAAAAGAAAGAGAAAAGAAGAGAGACAAAAATAGAAATGAAATAAAGAGAAGAGAAGAAAAATGAAAAAGAGAAGTAAAGAAAAGGAACAGATAAAAATGAAAAAGTGAAAAGAAAGAGAAAAGCAGAAAGGCAAGAAAGGGAAAAGAAGAAAGGAAAGAAAAAAAAGAGAAACGAAGGAAAGAAAGAAAAAGGGAAAGGAAGAAAAAATGAAAAAGAGAAGTAAAGAAAAGGAACAGATAAAAATGAAAAAGTGAAAAGAAAGAGAAAAGCAGAAAGGAAAGAAAGGGAAAAGAAGAAAGGAAAGAAAAAAAAGAGAAACGAAGGAAAGAAAGAAAAAGGGAAAGGAAGAAAAAATGAAAAAGAGAACGTAAAGAAAAGGAACGGATAAAAATGTGTAAGTGAAAAGAAAGAGAAAAGCAGAAAGGAAAGAAAGTGAAAAGAAGAGAGGAATGAAAGAGAAAGATGAAAAGAAAGAAAAAGATAAAAAATAAAGGAAAGAAAAGGAAAGATGAAATAAAAGAAAGAAAAAGAGAAAAGAAGAAAAGGAAAGAAAGGGAAATATGAAAGGAAAGAAAGAAAAAGAGAAAAGAAGAAAGGAAAGAAAGAACAAAGAGTAAAGAAGAAAATGAAAAAGAGAACGTAAAGAAAAGGAACAGATAAAAATGAAAAAGTGAAAAAAAAGAGAAAAGCAGAAAGGAAAGAAAGGGAAAAGAGAAAAAAGAAAAGAAGAATGTAAAAAAAAGAAAGAAAAGAATAAGAGAAAGCCAAATGAGAATAGAGTGAAAAACAGGAAGGAATGTTGTACAGGGATTAAGTGTCGTTGCCAACACTGGAGTTTGAAAACAGATCACCAGTGAGCAAACACAGGTGATTCCATTTCTAATAAGTAGATCTTTTCTTTCTTTCTATGTGCCGTGTCCTTTCAGGGCGTAGGCGGTCATGACTCCCTAACTCCCTATATCCCTTGCAGCTCTCAATATGTTCCTTCCCTCTGCCACCTCCTCCAGGCCACGTTCTGTCATCCACTTGCCTAAGGCCGCCAGGTATGTCCTGAGTTGTTTTCCCTTGTCTCTCTTTCCCTCCTTTCAACACGTGAGTATCAGACTCTTCTGGTCCTGCTTCCTCATTATGTGTCCGAGAAACTTCAACTGCCTCTTCTTGATGTTAAGTATAAGCCTCCTCCTTGTTTGCATCCTTTCACACGCTCGGTCCATGATATCCTTAGCATCCTTCTGTAGAACCACATCTCCGTCGCCTCGAGTCACCTCTCTGAGGAAATCCTTCAGCATTCGCTGCCGTAAAGAAGGACAGATGGCGTCTAAGTGATCGCGACTCTCTATACTATTCTCTATACTATTTCTCTGTACTGATCACTCTACGGATTACTATTCGGCGGTTACTATTCGAAATGCTATTACTAGTGCGAGTATTATTTGAAGAAGTTACTAATACTATCTACGATTCCAAAGTCTCGACTACAACGTAATAACGAGCATTCGTTGACATAAAAAAGTGAGAACGACGAAGACGTCTGACATCACAAAACATAACGAAGAGATAATTCGAACAATTCCAATGAAAGTATTTATAGAACAGACACAGAAAGACAACATTACGACGGTGGGAAGTGAATTATTATTATTATTGTTATTATTATTATTATTATTATTATTATTATTATAAACAAATATTTTTAACTGTATTTATTTTATACTCACATAAAGGGACATAACTAATAACCAAGGGTGACCTGGTCATTAGATTTTATGTTGTTTCTACTTATTTCAATAAACGACAGCTATTAAAAACATAAATGGAGAAAGTTATTTGCAGTATATGGGCTATGCGCGTTACAAATATTTTCTTTTGATTTTTCTAGCGATATCGTTCATATGGTTTTAATTAAAAAACACTATTAAAGTATAAAAATACATTTTATAGTAAAAATACATGCAAATCATTATTATGGAAAAAAGAAGTAGCAACAACACCTATTTGTACTACAATTAGTAACAATATTTTTAACTGTAGTAGAAGACATACAATTGCATTCGAAATATATATAGTGGAATGCATAAAATCGTTCAAAGTATTTAGATTTCGGTATTAGATAAACGATAGATGTTGGTATGCCGCTAAACAAAAGCAACCAACCAATAAAACTACAGTATATCATCATTTCTAATACTGATGTCCACACAAACATGTGTATGCCCAAAAGCTGAGTATCATGGACCATGTATTCAATTGCGAAAGCAGAATAACATATATTTGTATTACTTCAAAACTTCCAAGAAAATTATATGTCGGCATTAAATGACCCATGAAGTAGTTGATATGACGTTAAACAAACTTACCAATCAATCAATCTTTAAAAGAGACATAACAATAATAATGTAAAATTGCACGAGGGTTTCTCAAACCTTATCGACCATATCAAAGCTATACGCCTGATTACTTTATTTTCAATTGCTCAGTGATGGAGACAGAGATGAAGAGCATTTCGTTTGGCTTATATTGATGTTGCATGTAGCCGCAAGATCACAAATAGGAAAGCGCTGAGACTTCCGTCTATCGTAAGAAAAATGGGTTCTCCCAATCAGGCTTTTTTACTTAAACTCACATTGGAAATTAAACTCACCTCAGATCTTATGTGGGAAAACATATATATGATACATTCTTAACGATACTGGAAAATTTTTCGGTTCCCTGTGCCACTCAAGTAAGTACCTGACTCCTGTTATGCTTCACCCTTACAACAGCTAAACGAGTCAGATAAGAAAATTCTGCTGCCATATCTGGGTTGGAGTTGTCCAGTCATCACTTTCCAGTTTTTTTTAGACTGTAAAATCCAATACGCGACCTTGTGGGTTGATTACTTGTTTTTCACCTTACAACCCATTCCCCACGTATAAAACTTTACAGGCCTCGCACTACTCCATCGCTATTACCATAGAGAATGTTCAGACGAGCTATATTCGTTATTTCTTCAAACACTAATTCCCCTAGCATCGACCATCTAGGTCGGACTTTCATCTGAAACTGCTGCGACCGTGTATGCCTATATCGCATTGGACTAATCATTCACAAACCTGCCTGCAAGCGACGTGTGTAGACTCCCTCTTGATATCCGTTATGCGAAGTCAGGCCCTGATGATGATGACTCCACCCAGTAAAAATACGCCACGCCGCATACGTTCGTATTCGATTAGTAATGATTATGTTCCACTCAGACAGCTTCTTGATAAGAACCATTACATTATTGAATAGAGTCTCTTGAAGTTTAAATTATTCAAGTGAAGGGTTACCCGATATCTTACAACTTTCTCTTACCACTGGTACAACCAATATCTTTAGAAACGGTCTGCCTTGTGTGGCTCTTGCGCCTTGTATATGGTGAATATCAGTATATTTTCATGTTGCTCAATTATATACCTTCTTTTAATTTCTATAGACATTGTTGCCTGTAAATACTTTGAAAAAATAGTATAACTTTGTTGGACAAGTATCAAACCATAAACAACAATGTAATGACCACATATTTAGAAGTAGACATTATTTAAAATTTTGTAATAGCATTGTTTCGTTGTAGCAAACAATGTATGTGCTTCAATCTTTTTTTAAGTCAGTTAAATCTTGCGCAAAACTGATGCCATTGTCTGAATCATTACAGCCTCTGCCCAAACGAAGAATTCAGTCACATTATTTAATATAATGTAAGTGGTATCATGTTTTATATCTAGATACTTGTTTTTGACTTGTATCGGTTTTCAACCTGGTCGGGGTGAACCGGCTTCCTCCCGAGCAAGTACAGCATCACGGACCATTGCCCACGCCCGCCGATCCTGAGTCAGGTCACACGAAATGGCAAGCCACTCGCGATTCCAACGTCGAAGACCAACTAATTGTGGACCCGATAGTACTGCTAGGTCATCCTTGATTGTTGCTAGCCCACGTCTTCAGCTGCCCACTGACACGTCTTCGCCAGCCAGGAAGAGAAGGAGGGAGAAGTATATCGCGGATGAGCTCTCCCCCCGGGCGTCGAGCTGCGTGCCCGAACCATCGGAGACGATATTGGAGCAGGAGGGGTGGAAGAGGACGGAGACTCAGGCGACGACGTAGAGTGGTTGTGGGCACACGATCGATTCGACGGCATCATAGAATGCAGCGAAGGCAATCGTTGTCAATCATTTCAAGCCTTCGTAGGTCAACCGCTCTAAGTGGCCACGTTTCGCAGACATAGAGAAGGATAGCCCGAACAACATCCTGATAGATTCTCCTCTTCGTAGCCGCGGAAATCTCTCGTCGTCCCCATAGTGACGGCTTGAGACGCACGAATGCGGACCTTGCAGCTCCTATACGGCGTTCAACCCAGCAGCAGCCTTCCCGACTTCTATAATGGTTGAACCAAGATAGACGAAAGACTGAACGTCCTCAAGATTGACCCGTCCAGCGTCAGTGGCTGCCAGTTAATTGGATCAACCAGGGACGGCATAACTTTGGTCTTCGAGGCATTGATGGTCATAGCCACATCCCGTGCTGCAGCTTGCACACGGTGTATCGCTGCCTGCACGTCGTCACAGTTCGATCCAACCAAGACAATGTCGTCCGCGTAGGCCAGATCAGACACCCTGACATTCCGACTAACCGCAACTCAAGCGTAGTCCCGAAGGGCCCTGCTGAGGATGTAGTCGATTGTATAGTTGAATAGAGTAGAGGATAGGGCACACCCTTGCCCCACACCAGTCTTCACCTCAAACGTCCCCGACTCCTCACCACAAGCACGAACACGGGATCGCGTCGACCGGTAGTAGCCCTTGATGAGACGAAGGAGTTTAGCGGATGCCATCGGCCTCCATGATACGCCAGAGTTAGCCTATTTCAACGGAGTCGAAGGCAGCTGCATATTCGACGAAGCAGAGAACTGTTGGTTGCTGGCATGTCCAGCGTTGTTCGAGGGTGCGCTTCAGGTGGAAGATCTGATGAACATAACCTCTTCCCGGGTGGAAGCCACCCTGAGACGGGTGAGTTCGCAGATCACGAAGCCCTGAAATATTCGCAGAAGCACTGCTAATACGTTGCCTGTCACGTCGATGAGGCTAATTCCTCTATAATTCGAACAGAGTTTCCTATCACCCTTTTTGAAGAAAGGTAACAGGACGGCCTCGCTCCAATCTGCCGATGCCGATTAACCAAGATAGGTAGCTTAACACAAAATAGGAGTTCCTTTCTCTCATTGAACAACATATGTCTTCTTCTATGAGCCGTGTTCCTTCAAAACCTGAAAGGTTACGGTTACCAGAATCTCTGATCATTTGAAGCACTTAGTACGTTTTGTCTTTGCAATGTCCCTCCCAGTTTGTGTTATGACAATCCTTAGTACGTCTGATCAATTCGATAAGTTAAAATTAGAGGCTTATATATATATAAAATACGACATACAGCCTGTTGTTAACTGGAACAAAGATTGGCTTGTTAATTTTAACGACTCCAAACCCACACAACTCCCTATTAATAATCCGAGAGACAAATTTGTGTCTTCCATCAGCAGCGAATCCTCAAATAATTGTCTACAGGCATTTTCAAAAATATCTTCTCGTGATCCCACACAGACAGCAACATTTTTTATCAACATTAAAATATCTTTCCATATGTATTTCATGATGTGCGCGATCACGACTCTCCACGATTTCATATCGTTTGTGGCTCTTAGTAAGTTTTGTCTTTAAAAATGTAAGCGTATATCCGGTGCTGTGTAAATTTTCACCGTCTGACAATTTCTCAAACTCTGACTTAATGTCCAAAAATATTTTTTAAAGTGCTCCTTGTTCAGCTGAGAACAACTGAATACTATTCGCGAATGCCGTGTTACTTTTAAGTCTATGATCTGTAATAAGAAAATCTGTATTTTCTACGTGTGTTCTCATGGCAAATATTCTGACGTGCTTTTTTTGACTGGTGCCTCGAATAAATGAATTTAAGTGTGCTGCTAGATAGGCATCTGTGCCCAACCCTTTTACTGCTGCAGTGGCTAGATGCAACCGCTTCTTCTCCTCCAGCAGTTTCATTTCTCGCACTTCCCGCCTGTGAGTCTCACTCCCGTTTATTTGCTTTCCAGATAAATACAATCTTTGGGGATTTAAATGAATCGTCAATCGCCATTTTCTGTCTTCTTGATCCCAGTTCATCTTTTGTCGTTTCCTAAAGCCTTCCTATTCTCAGTCTTTTTCTCTCTCTTTATTCCTTTCCTCTCTTTTTTCTTTCATTTTCTCTCTCTTTATTCCTTTCCTCTCTTTTTTCTTTCATTTTCGCTCTCTTTATTCCTTTCCTCTCTTTTTTTCTTACATTTTCTCTCTCTTTATTCCATTCCTCTCTTTTTCTTTCATTTTCTCTCTCTTTATTCCTTTCCTCTCTTTTTTTCTTACATTTTCTCTCTCTTTATTCCATTCCTCTCTTTTTTCTTTCATTTTCTCTCTCTTTATTCCTTTCCTCTCTTTTTTTCTTACATTTTCTCTCTCTTTATTCCATTCCTCTCTTTTTTCTTTCATTTTCTCTCTCTTTTTATGCCTTTTTCTCTTTTTCTTTCTTTTCTCT
>OZ038491.1:67677797-67747797 GCA_964036315.1 Acanthosepion esculentum
GTTTATAAAAATCATTATTGAAAGTTTGAGATGTATACGTAAATTTGAATGACTTTATTTATTGATAGATATATATTTTTTATTGTACTTGATGTTCCTGTTTTTAAATTTAAACACCAGTTGTTATGAAGAGTGCTATAAATATAGGGTGGCCCAAAAAACGGGAATTTTTTAAGTGCGTATTGCGAGACAGTGACCTTGAGCAAGTAAACATTTCGCCATTTTAGTAACGAGAAGGAAATTCAGAGTATCCCAGCTGAGATGTTGCAGCAGTCAATGAGGAATCTCAACAGCAGAGTTCAAGAATACATTCGTGCAGGAGAACGCCATCGACAGGACGTAATTTTAAAAAAATGAAAATTCCATCATTGTTTCTTAAATGGTATGTTTTAAGGTTTCAATTACTATGAATTAAATATTTTCTTCTATCACTCTTGGTTTTATTAGATTGTTAAAAAGTTCCCGTTTTTGGGGTCACCCTGTATTTACTAGGTCTAACTTAGATTTGACAGGAAGAACATATAGAGCGCCTAGTGTAGATCGAACTCACTACTCAGTCGAAACTGATGTAGCAAGACAATCTTTCTGACCATTACATCACGTCAAAGTGCCTCTAATAAGCAACGAGTAGATTGGCATAAAGCCGATAATATGGAGCAACCAGTGAGGATAAAACTCACTACTCAGTCGCAGTTTATCTAGTAAGACAAGCTTGCTAACCATTATACCACGTCGAAGTGCCCGCTACTAATAGATATGGCCCGAGGCCGAAAGAAGGAAGCACCATGTGAGGAACAAACTCACTATTCAGTCGTAGTTCATCTAGCAAGGTAAGCCTGCAAACTATTACACCACGTCGAAGTAATCGAAACGTTGCTATAAAGAGATGTAATGACTAAACCTGAGTTCATGGGTCATATTTGTTTACCTTAATTTTTCGACAAGGTTTACTAAATTTTTAATATACAACTGTGTGGTCGTTCCAAAGAGGGGCATAAAGTGATTTATTTGTTTTCGCTCGTCTCTCGAGAAAGCTGCCAATTTTGGGCATGATGGATGGCACTGGAAAGACTGCTTTGCGTGTTTTAGGCAGACCATAAAATCTCAGTAATTCAGGCCGATAAAACAGTGTGTTATTTTTACGCCCAACACAAAACGGCAAACAAGCAACATTATGAACTGTGAAAAAAACTATGTATGTAATAGCTATCTGGTCATTCCCTTGTATGTATGTCTAATGCGGGAGTGGGTAAGCGATTCCTTATTGGCAGATTTGCGTGCGTGCGTGCGTGTAGCACACATAGGGCTAACCGACGTGTTATAATGAGCGGACCCGAGCTACATTTTCCAGGAGAGAAGGTCATGTGTTGAGCGCTCATATCTTTATAAAACTGTGTTAGCATAACAATCCACAGCTTCTGAATGAATCTGACTGTCGAATTTCGCTCAAAGGAGTTGGGTCAACGTGCAGTATTGCTTTTCAGGTATTTCTCAAAATTGCTGCATCAAGGGGTCGTCTCAACAAAATCATATTCTCAAGTGATTTTCTTTTTGATAAATCTACCATGATGAGGGTCAAACTTGTGGTTGGAACGCTAGAACTTCAACCTCTCGGACAGGAAGCCATCGCTTCTATATATTTCTTTACTAAATGCATTTGAAATCGCAGTGTATAAACGTAAAAGTACTTGTTTAATTTTTTAAATTTTTCACAATTTTCTGATGTCTCCAAGAATGTGATATAATATTTATATTGAATATTGTATAAGACATGGGAAGTTGAATTTAACAACACCGCATATCCGGTTACATTTTTAACGTATTGACTGTAAGCAAGCGGACATTGCATCGCCTGTTTATATATGCGAATACAAATTTTGGATTTACCCCTGAATCTTGCAATTTAGGTGATGTTGTATTACCCACAACTGCAATTTATCATTAGTAAAATAAATCCTTTAGGTATAACGTTTTTTAAAGATGTAGGCAAAGGTTTCCACATTGCCTGCCTTTTTAGCTCTATGCAACTTTTGATTTTTAACAAAGCTTCTTTTTTTTTTTTTTGCTTATGTCATCCATGCTTTTTATGGGACAAATTATTTCATGGTGTAGGTAATAATGGCTCTCGACAAATCCTATATTTTGCTTCAATTATTATCTCTTTATAGTCGCTTTTTTTGGACATTTTTTTTTGACGTTTTATGTGACATCTTGGAAAATCATGACTCTCTCCAACTACCTGTTTTTTTCTTGTTTTTTACTCCAAGTAACCTTTAACTTTTTACTATAGCTCTTCTTTGCCATCAATTCGTTTTATGTGACCAATATTTTATGGGATGGAAACATAACTTTTTCCAAATAACCTTTTATTTGGGTTTTGTTTCTTTTTTTTTTTTTTTTGGTTGGTTACTCCAAGTAACATTTGACAGTTTATTATGGCTCTTTCTTTGTTCTGTTATCTATGACCTGTGACAAATACTTTCATGATGGGGGACAAAATGACTTTCCACGACTTCGCATAATTTTTCGTCCCCCCAGTATCTTTTGACTCTTTAAAATAATTTCTTGTCTTTGTTCTGCCATCCATACCTATGCGACATATCTTTTCATGATGCTTGCAACGAGGGCTCTCTACAGGTGCTTGTCTTTTTTTTTTGTAGCTCCAATATTTCACTCTTACCCACACCTGTTTGTCCGTGCTCCGCCGACCAGTAACAAAGGCGACTGAACTAGCAAGTTATTAAATGTCTCGATCCGTTATTCTTCCCTGATGTTCGATGGGTGTTAATTTTTCTACGTCACCGTCACTATTCGTATCATTGTTATGTAAAACAGCATCGTGAACAGAAATTCTATAACATTCACCGCCATAGAGTATAATAGACTATGACGTAGCAGTTCAGCAACCTTTTCCTTTGTTTCGAACATATTTTTTCTCTTTCTTAATAATTGCTTAGATTCCGGAAGGCCTCTTTTGCTATTCCGACATGCATTCGGATTTCTGAATTAGTTTCCGTGTTCTATTGCTACCCTCTCCCGACAGCTAAAATCCGTTTAATTCTTATGCGGTTATTTCTTAGATAAAAACCTTGGCTGTCCTCCTCTCTGTCATCTTATAATTAATGGCTAGTCCTTGGATTCTCGTTATCCCTTTTAACGTTTTTCTTCTTAGTATTTCTTTGGGTTTGCTATTAGCACAGTGTTATCCGCGCATGTTTTTTTTTTTTCACTTTTACGTCCACCGATAATAAATCGTGGTCGATTTTCTAGTTCCCTTTTGATTGTCCTGTTCTCTAGATTAAATAAATCCGATGCGAAATTCAACATGATTTTCCTCTTACTTTTATCTATTTGTTCACCTCGTTTTCTGTACGCATGCCAAATGTTTGTCCCCATTAAATGTTGTGGTTTATGCTAATATGAGTAAGGTTTTTTCTCGTATTTCAGAATGTTTTATATACTGTTTATTCTCAAATTAAAAAATTAAAAAGAGCAATGACCTATTTTCAAACCAAAAGAAAAAACACAAAAACTTTCCTTCGTCTCACCATCTACCGCACGCTAAATAAATAAAGACACGATACCCATCGTCTTCAACTGACCATCCGTGTTTTGTCATCCTTCTTTGCTATTGCCGTTACCCATCCTTGCCTTTGTGTCCACTTTCTTAGTTGTACGGTCGATTGGCACTCACACCTTTCGGACCACTGCAACAAGACCTTAGGAGATGCGATAGGCAACAGTAAAGTACAGAATGACCCGTATTACGTGAATATTTAAGCTTAACTTTTAAAAGTTCAACGATAATTCTTCTGCCGTCACTTAATTTAAAGATAAATTGATGTACGTAGGTCGTTACTTTACGTACAATTATTTTTATTTCATTAGCGTCTTTCGCTTGACTTCGCAATTAATTTCGATTATTCCAAAATTTATTTGCTAGTTACAAAAAGTTTAAGGTACAAAAAATTGTTAAAAAAATGATTTTAATTTAATCAAGAAGTTGGCCTGATTTTAAAATGGTACGATATGTTGGGCTACGGCCTCTTGGAGTAAAGTTAAAAGATCATGATACAGTGATATACTGAAAATTGCATTTTATATATATATATATATATATATATATATATATATATATATATATATATATATATTATCGTAAAATAAATATCAAATCCAAAATAACAATAACTCTGCAATCATTGTAACACTATCCTTCTCCAGGGTTGGTATATAAAATTTCATGTCTTTTTAACAAAACCCTATCTTGATTATCTATTATAAGCAATACAATTACAGATGGATGTACACGTATGTTTTATAGATTACGCAAAAGTATTTGATAAGTTGCGATACAAAGATCTATTTGAACTGCTAGGAAAAAATAAATCTATTTCGGAAAATATGTTAGAATAATCAAGAACTTATACTGGAAGCAAAC
This sequence comes from Acanthosepion esculentum, assembly GCA_964036315.1. Lineage (NCBI taxonomy): Eukaryota > Metazoa > Mollusca > Cephalopoda > Sepiida > Sepiidae > Acanthosepion > Acanthosepion esculentum. The sequence continues at coordinate 67,682,239 of OZ038491.1, forward strand.
TGTCTGCATACGGTAAAAAAGAAATTGGGTCGCTTAGCTGTCCGCAGTTTTCTTCCAAATAAATTTTGCGGTTTATTTTTATATATTTTCCACTTAAGTCGTGTTTTCCTAGCATTTCAATTTTTTCTGTATAGTAACTTCTCAATTGTTTTCGAAAACACTTCAACATAGATGTATGCTTTATAACAAACTGAAAAGAAACACTTTAGCATCAAGATTGACAGTAATTAAATAAGAATTTATTATTAAATAGTAGCAGCATAAGTGAACAATTCTCAGCTTTTCCTATTTGAACTTTCTGCTGTATCATCAGTAATAAATGAGAAGTCTTACTGCGGATTCCATAAGTACAGAATAAACGTGTACAGTCTCCTATCGCATTGGTAATTATTCGTACTTAATTTTAACCAAATATGGCAATGACAATGCAGGTCATTATTTAAATATGTAAAAAGGTAAAAATGAAAAGATTTAAAATTGATTAGATTATTTTCTATTTCACTGAATGGAGACGTTAAACATTCGAGAACTTTTTCGCCTTTCTTTATTATTCTCACTGAAGGCAAACAGTCGTTCTAATATGTCTTTTGATATCATTTTTTTTTCACTCGCTCAAAACTGAATTTTCCATTATTTACTACAGGACGAAAGAAAAATCAAAATATGGTAATTTGCTAATTTTTCCCGGTGGAGAAATGGATAGCGGCTCCGACTGAGGAATCGGAGAGTCGAATTCCAGTACACTCATTACGTGCTAATACCCTTGGGAATGGTATGAGTCCTTCTCTTCTGCCCACCTAGCTATGGGTAAATAGCAGGACAGACCGAGTTCTATGGCTTTGGATGGCAACTGGTCTACCGCAGAAAGAAATCTGTCTCGTCAGTCATGTATCGAAAGATACATGATCGTCTACGCGTGTATCAAGCATAGCACACAACTGACTGACTGAATTCTCTAAATGTAGCTTAGATGTGGAAGCAAATCGAAAATATGTAGCATCCATTTAGAATCGGACTCACTAATTGTAATTGATCTCTCGAAACAAAATTACGAGACATTACCCCTTGTCGCAGTTCCCAATCAGTGTTATAATATGATGATTTTTAAGCGTAGATGAGGTACAAGGCCGAAACTACTATTCAGTCGTAGTTGGTCTAGCGACACAAGCTTGTCCATTATACAACGTCCAAGTTCCCAATCAGTATTTAAATATGACTCATGAAATCTAAAATTAAAAACAAATCTTTTAATCACAATTTTTAATCTTTCACAAGCGTTGACAGAAGTTGGGTTGCCTTTCTGATACTACTTCCATGTCTTTTCTATCATAGTCTGGTAATTACTGAGGATTAAAACAAACAACAGCAGTAGTGTTCTGTACGAAGTTATTGCTAAGCCCAGCATTCCAGCAATTCTATTTATTTGGTAATATAAAAGTAAGAAGATAAAGATAATTTTAGGTGATTTTTAAATTATATTTTGGCTGCAAATGAAAATAGTGTGGATAAACCCTTCTTCCCCTGTGTAGGAAAGTGTTAAATAAACACTCTTCTACTGTATTGAACTCTGCATTCGATAAATAGTAACATATCGTGAACGAAGTCCTACTATTTGTCAGTGTATATGTAAAAATGTTTGAAATAAGATGAAAAAAAGTCAAAATCATATCTACTCCGTCTGGTGTGAAATCTTTCTGATAAATATATCTCGAACTGACTTTAAAAAGATATCTACTTTGTATTTAGTTTACAAGCCTTCGGGATAAATGAAATAACCTAGGATAAAGCCAAGGGATATGTTTCTATTCGTTTTACTAGACCTTTCTTTCTGTTTTGGTTTTTTGGTTTTTTTTACCTATTTTTTTTTTTTGCTTGTAGTTCATTTCTTTTTCCAGCAACAGAATCTTCTATAAGGGGAGACAATTATACTAGAGAATTTCATTTGGTCGGAAACAAGATTCACCCAAAGTAGAAAATCGAATCTTCCCTTCGTCGAATTGTTTACTTCACCAAACTCTCGGCGGATCAGTAGGTGGTGTAATGGATATCGTCTAAGAAGGAGAGATCGATGAACCCAGTTCGAATTCTACTCGTCTTCGTTACGTTTAATTACATCCAAATTTATGTGGAAAACTCGTGAATCTGTGGATTTGTATCGTTGTTAATCTCACTGAAATCTTGTGATATTCACTCTCAAAAAAGTAAGATTTTGATATTTGTGGGTTACCATTCATCACTTTTTAAAATAAGTTTATTGTGGGCTGTCTGTCGCCACCGCTTAATTTACGATCTTTTATAAAGTTACATGTGATATTTAAAATTATTTTTAATTATATTTAATTACTTATTCTTTCTTTTTTTTTCAGACTGTTAAATAAATCTCTGGGATAATATATTTTTACACATTTGAAAATGTTAGAAAATTAATGGCGACAGATAATCCACAAGTAACAATATTTTTTTTTATATTTCAAACTATGTTCAGTCTTTAAATCGCTCTGTCTTTTTTACAAATACTTTCACGGTAATTGCTCCGATGACCTGCTTTCGCTGGTTCCTAGGCCTCATGAATTTAAACGTCCTACGAGGCTGGCATCCCGTTCCCACCCCTTCACCGTTGAAACTGTTAGATGTAGATGTCTCTTCTACTCCAATAGCTTCATGTCTCGCACATCTCGCCTGTGGAACTAACTTCCTTATTCCTGTTTCCCTGACAAATACAAGATCCAACTATTTAGGTGTAACGTCAATCGACATCTCCAGTTGCCTTGATCTATCCACTTCCCTTCTCCACATCCTTTCACCTTTCATTCCTATCTGCTCTCGCTCCAAATCTTCTGTAGCCCCCTTGCCTTGATCGGTCCACTATCTTTCTCCACATCCTCTCCTTTACCACTCCTATCTGCTCTTCCTCCAAACCTTCTGTAACCCCTTGCGTGCTGGTGGCTTCCAGCTTTGCTTGGGGTGATAAGCTTAAAAAAAAAAGAAGCTCATAACTGGTTGATAAATCATAAAGAAATCAATCACGGAAGAATCAAATATTGGAAAATTAACGTGACTAACTTTTATATCCAAATATTCTTTTTAATTATGTTATTTGCACATTTTTCTTATGTGCTCTCTCATTTCAGGTTTGGTTTGTTTTTTTTTTTTTACGGCACATCAACCGCAATGACAGAAAATTGTAGAGAAAAAAGATGTTGTCGGCATTAATGTCGACAACTATTTTTTTTTTTTTAGTAATATTTTTGTTCTGTCAAAAATCTATTTCTGTTAATATTTTTTTTCGTCAAAAATGTGTAGCTGGTAATATTATTTTTCAAAAAGTTATAGCTGGTAATACTATTTTTCCAAAACGTATAGCTGGTAATATCATTTTTCAAAACCGTACAGCTGGCAACCTTATTTTTTCAAAAACGTATTATCAGAGGCCTTGCTGTTGGATCTAGTTTATCGTCAGGACGCGTATGTACTTTATCATCATACCCAGGTCGAGTCAATTCAGGATGTTGGCAATAATGGCTTACTACAATTTTCTGTCATTTGTACCTCTTAACATCTTTTATTTTTGTGTTGTCTCTTCTCCTCCATCCATTTACTCCAGCTCGTCCAATTGGTACCGACTGAAAAGTGACCGTTGTAATATTTCTTCCCTCTGTCCTACTTGCCTTCAGTATGTTCAGTGAGCGCCTAATTTTCCCTAGTCATCCTTCCTGATTATATATCATAATAATGTCAGCTGACTCTTTCTGGTCTTAAGTATGTTGGCATTTTCTCTTAAACCTCGTAACTGTTCGTTTTAAAACCTTGCTGTTCTTAGCATCCTTGACAGCGCCACATAACTGTTGCCTTGTATCTTTTCTTCAACTGTGATTAGCTTGTCCAGCATTCACTGCAATATAAGAAGACCGAAAGTAAAATAGCAGTTCAGAACTTTTTCATTGTTTGTAATATTTTCCTGTTTTTTTTTCAGTATTTGTTTAGTTTTAGAAGGCGTTCTAAATATTGGACATTTTAAAAGATTTTTCCTACAAAAAAAGCGAACGAATCCTCACGAAAAAAGTGTAAAAACAAAATTAAAAAATAATATATATATATATATATATGAACTCGTTAAATGCGGTGATTGAAAAGATCAAGATATAAATGCCGAAACATTAATAGAGGCGGTTTAAACATCGTTCAAATTATTTCTTTGTTATATAAAGCGAACAACGTTATATGAATTGTCTGACTAACGATAACCAATCATTAAAGATCTTTTAATAGATTCAAAGTGTTATTAAGAAAATCCTAATTCTCCAAAGAACATGGTGCCGAGAGAGTGACAGAAAGAAACTGATAGAAATATGTAGAAAGGAACCTGAAATCAAAGAGTTACATTTCTTTTATTTCGTTGAAAATTTTGTTCGTAAGCATGCCCCACTGATTTGGCTAGCAAGGTAACCAGCGTGAGTTATAAATTGTTTACTTCTCCGAACGTTCTATTTTCGTTGTCTTGTTTGTTTACATTATAAATATCTATTAACTCGTTTTTTGTTTCTTTTGGCTGAGTCATGTTAGTTATTATTAATTTTAGATTAGTAATTTTTATTCTTATTTGTTTTAGACTTGATCATAATATCGAACTTTGTATTACGTACGTAACGCAAAACGATATTAAAGATTCGGCGGGATGTTTGCTGCTAATTTATTGCTGTATCAGCCAAAAATTTTCACAAATCTACTAAGAAAACTTAACTACTAATGTTATTATCTTCACTAATTTTCGATGTTTAAGATTTAAAATACATTTTTATAAATGAAAATGCTTTCTTGAAGCTTTCATTTTAGCTTTAATTGAAAGCTAAAGGATTAAATTTATGGCTTCCAGCAAACAGAATACTCTGGTGTATTTTAAACAGAAATTATATTGGTTGGAATAGATTTTTTTCTCAAATAAATTATTAGCGTCCTTTCTTACTCGTCTTTCATCGTAATGTAATTATCATAATTAAACAAATCTTCCAAAAATAAAATATACTTTTCTGAAACTTTTTTTGCGGAATATTAGCTGATTTACAGTATAATTAATGTTATTTGAAAAAAATATTTACTTCAGCATAGAAATATATTTTTAAAACTGCAAAACATAATTTTAAAAAAAATACCTGAGCGCCATTTTATATAATTTTTAAGTACTCAGTAATTTTAAAAATATTGGAAAATATTCTCTAATTTTAGGAATCTTGAATTTACTATAGCCATCTATGTTCTGAAAATGTCGTTAATGGCCGGCCAACACTACCAAAAATAGACGTGTTTCATTAGATTATATTTACATATAAATGTAAAACTACTTAGAAAATCTTGGTGCAAAATGATTTTTATTAAGCTATTAAGAATTTTGATTAGTAAATAGAATTTTCACTTAATCGTCTAACCGGATGAAAGTAATGCAGAATTTTAAAAGAATTATATCTTATAAATTATAATTTAAAACAATTAAAACAATTCTGGTAAAAATTCATTATTCTTTGAATTTTTTTCTTACGACAGTAGTGTCTTTAATAAATCTTATGACCAAGGGAATATTTTGCCGAGTCTACGGGCTCGGAGAACCCACGGTAAACACCCCAACGAGTGATGTATGTAGCACAAGGCGGTGTTTACCGTGGGTTCTCCGAGCCCGTAGACTCGGCAAAATATTCCCTAAACGGGTTCAGGGTCTGTCCGGGTTCCTCTCTGTTCAACTGTCGAACTCTCTGTCGTTAGCAATCTATGCGACTGTTAATATTTAACAGCCCTCGCACAAGGGTGTATGAGGCACAAGGCCAGTTTAGCGTGGGTTCTCCGAGCCCGTAGGCTCGGCCAAAAATATTCTCTGTGAACCCGTAAATGCGAGTTCAGGGCGTGTCTACCTCCCCGGATGAAACTTTCCCTGTGGCAAAGCGTCGTCTGGGTTCCTCTCCACCGAGGCGGAGAGTTTGACAAAAATGAACAATCTATGCGACTGTTTTCCCAAGGCTTTCTCTCCTACTAATTTTATAGTATGCGGAAGAGTCCAACATAGATTCTTTAGAGGGAGGACACCAAAACACTAGTAACCCACATCTGGAGAAATTTAGCGGATTCACACGTTTCCCAGGTTTATTTTCGCTTATGTAAATATAACGAACTTGACTGGAATTGGAACTCAGCTATCTGATTAACAATTCCGAATCGTTGTCCATTACATCACCTGCATATCCAAGCTTACATCACCTGGTATTCTCAAGTCGTTAGCCGTCTAGGTACTGATCAGGCTAGACATTTTTTTAAACTTCGGTGATCGTACAGGAACAGGTGTTTCAATGTCATATGATCGTAAGACATAAGTTAAACGATGAGACCTAATTGACAATCTAGTAACACCCTTTCATTCACCAAAAAGAACAATTGCCGTGAAAATATTTGTAGAAAAGATGAAAGGAAGTCACGTCATGACTGTGAGTTGGTCAGTGAAGTCGCGATGTCAACTTACAACATGATTTATATTACAGCCATATCTTTGGATTTTTCAGGGATCTCGAGATATGAACAAGAGCACCAGACCAGATATAGTTGCAATATTCACTTCACGGATGAATGGTAGATTTATAAATGTGTAAGATGGATTTTGTCGAGGAACGATTGTCGGGTACGATACAGTAAATACAATTTCCTAGCAGTAGACCGACCAATTGCTCAATATAATGACGCCATTGCATCTCAGTAAAAAAAAAACCCGATCCCAAGAAGGCAGAAAGAACTGCTCTCCTGGAGGTTTAGTATTAGTCATGCAGGTAGGAGCTCTCTGGGCTGGAGCAGTCGAGTTCTCGCTGCCAAAACTTGATAGTGTTCATGCGGTCTTGTGGTTGAAGATATATATTTTCTAATCTGCAATCTTCTCATAGACAAAAAGTTACGAGGCTCTCACTAATCTACCGTAACCTAGCGGATGTAAATACAAACGTGGATTTGATATCATCATCCAGTAGCGACAGTCTGTTTCATGCTTAGACACCATCTTCCCCGTTAAGTTTTGACATCAATGTCCACTTTTATATTTGCATACGTTCTATCCCTGATATTGAGCGTTTTAACCCATAAATATAGCATACCGTCAAACTATTTTTATCATTTATGGGAAATAATACTTTCTCTTGTTTAATCAGTTGTCCTTAATATATTTGCTTATTCTAATTTTCCTCATCAAGAATTTAAACCTCATGTCGTCCATAGTAACCGTCACTCTTTTGCAAATGAACCTGGTGTTAAATTTTATTTGAATTATACTTAAATGTACGAAACCATTTTTTTTAAATAATCTTGCCCGTAGAATTGAAATGATTCACTTAACTCCGTTATTCTCTGCTAAAAAGATTTTATTTAAAATTGTTATTGTTGCTGTTTTTTTTTTGTTTTTTGTGGGGTGGGGATGAAGATTGAGAACTTTCTTTTATTGTAAGCAGAAAATGTCTAGACGTGACGACCCAAATCATATTCCGCATTGTTTGCACGTAACTTCAAAGAATTCTCACTTGCTACAAGCCAAGAATCACCTTCTTTAAATCTCATTTATTTTGCTACCCTCTACCTCCTGTTGACATGTAATCTCAAATCTTGGTCAAGTACGTCTTTCCACGATTTCCAAGTGTTATTTGTCTATGTAATTCCTGATATTTTCTACTCTATATGTTCTTGTTCTATTTTTAGTCATTCTGGTTCTTCTAGGCCACGTTCTTCTAGTTCTCCGGTACTTCTAGTTCTAGTTATTCTAACTCTTTTAATTGTAATTCTTCAAACTCTTGTTCTGCTAATTCTAGTTCTTCCAATTGTAGGTCTTCTAGTTCATCAAGTTCTAGTAATTCTACTTCCGGTTTTTCTCTCTGATCGTTCTAATTCTGCTAGTTCTAGTTCTACTTCTTCCACTTCTAATACTTCCAGATCAAGCTTACGTTCTTCTAGTTCTAATTCTTCAAGTTCTATTTCTTTTAGCTCTTCTAGTCCTAGGTCTAATACTTCCACTTCTTATTTTTCTAATTCAAGTTCTGTTAGATCTTCTAAATCTTTTTGCTCTTCTAATTCTTCCAGTTCTTGTTCTAATACTTTTCTTCCAGTTCTACTTTTTCCAGTTCTTGGTCTAATACTTTTAGCTCTTCTAATTCTAGTTCTTCTGTTTCTAGCTCTTCCGGTTCTAATTCTTCTACTCGTCGTCGTCGTTGTTGTTGTTCTTCTTCTATCTCCTGTGTTGCCTCTTCACATCGGATAATTCAGGACTCTTTTCTTTGTTTCTAACAAGATTTTCATACTTCTTAATACTTTTCTTAGCTTCTGAAAGTCATCATTTGCTATCGCTATGCATCTACGGATTTCAGTGAGACAATTTTACCGATGTTAAGACATATCCTTGATATTTAAAAGTTAATATATCATTGATTTTGGTCTGTCTAATTCGCAGTTCTCACCCTGGGTTGTTTCCTTTGCCGACAACCATAATTCCTTTCTTCTTACCATTGATGCAAAAATAGACTTAGGGGTATGGAACATCAGAAAACTAAATCTGTGTCTCCAGTTAGAAAATATAAAACAGAAAACGAATAGGTCAAAGGTTAATATTTTGAGCGTACGCGAATATAAGTGGTCAAACAATGGGTATTTCATCTGTGACAAAATGCAAATTCATAGGTGCAGGTGGAAAGAAAACTTTCTAGGACAGTTGCGTACTAGACGTTTGCCTCCCAGACAATTACATACCAGACAATTCCGTCCCTAGACAAATGTGTCCCTGTATAATTGTGTAAGTCTGATAATTGTTTGAAGCTTTTAAAGGCAATTACCATATTTTTTAAAAAGCATAGATAGTAACCGTAAATGTTTTAAAAAGGAATAAAAAAATAAAAGCCTAATTTTGTTTAAAGTGCACTGACAGATTAACAGTGTTGCAATATCGCTGTACACATCACCAGTATGTTTTTGTTTCATCGGCATTTTTTTTTATGTTTGTGATATCTGTAATTTTTATCGTTCACATATATTTTTTCCATCAGTGTTTGATTTTCGGAAGATAGCCATGGGTTCCAAATAAAAATATAATCTATCAAATCCAGAATCTGTTAGATGTACGCATTATTGGAGAGAAGTGAAACTGATAGCTTAATTTTCACTTGCTGTAAAAATAGATTTTTTTTCTCTTTCTTTATTTACGGTAACTACGTTTCTGCTTGTTTAGAGTAATTAAAGGAATTGATGTGCATATTTCTGTATTAAAAAAATGGTATCTTCAAAAAATTATCAGATGTACACTAATTATCTAGGGGAGCATTTCCCTAAGGACGAACATGTCCAGGGTGGCGGTTCTTTGGAACGCAACTGTGTCCACCAGAGAGAAAAACGATGGTACTGTATAACTCATATAAGAGCGAGTTATGAAGAAAATTTTTTTACTGATAACTGTCAGCTATTTGATAGAAATCTTGTAGGGAAGCCTTTCTACATAATGAATGTAGATTCATAAATCCCACAATGTACAAGGGTCGGCTAAAAAGTTAATAAACTGACACAGATACGCTCATGAAATGTGACCAAATGAGGTTTGTTTTTTTAAATAATCCCCTTACACATTTCTTCTCTCGGTGTTGGATCACATTGGTGACGAAGCTTCCATCATCAACATTAGATATGACGTCATATTTTCTGCGATAGTGTTTCCTAGCCATTTTTTTTGGTATGTTTTTTTATTCACCTTGAGGCTCATATATTAAGATGGAGTCAAATCAAGGTAATAGGGAGAGTAATCAATCAGTTCAAAGCCACAGTCACGTACAGCAGCCATTGAAACCAAAGGATTGTGTGCTGGAACATTGTGTTGTTGAATCATGACCGCTTTCTTCAGTTTTCTGGGCGTTTGCTTTTGATACTCGTTCGTAATTGTAAACTCAAAAGCTTTAGAAACATCAGCAAAAGAGATCATTGCCCCAAAAATAGACAAGGGAAAAAAAGAATAGATGACAGATGGAATTTCCGTCTTGATGAAAAATAGACAGCAAACTATGCCAGGGGATGACGCAGAATATTGGACATAGCACAAAGAGATTAGGGGCAAACGTAAGAAGGCAAAAGAGGAATGAGTCAACGAGAAATGAGCGTCTCAAATACAGCAGACATGCATAAAATAATATCACGACTAGCATGTCAAAATGGAGCTAAAATAAGGATGCTTAAAATGCAAGGAAGGAACACTGATAATAGGTAAAGAAAATTCCTTCAGAGATGGAACAAGGATGAATCGGAGAATTCTTCGACGACGAAAAGGGAAATCCCTCAATTCAGAAAATTTTCTGAGAACCAGTAATATTAAAATATCTTATGTGAAATTGGACAGGAACAGAAATAGCAGGACCAGATGAAACTGCAATGCTGAAGATTCCTTCATTGAAAAAATTATAGACACAATAAATGAAATATACAACAAGTGATACTTTAAAGGAAGACCTAAGTAGATTTGTTTTAATAGCGCTAACTAAGAAGCCAGGTGAAAACGAATGCGAACAACATTGGAAAATCAGTTTAATGGACCATATAAAAAACCTTATCTGAATTCTGGTGAACAGAACGCGTAGCAAAAATCAGTGCCAAACATGAGAAGAACAGCCAGCTTTCGTTGAAGTCATCGGTACCAGGAATCCCATATTTATATTTGTATATATTTAAAGGATATCAGAAAGAACAATAAATATGAAAAACCATATATATATATATATATATATATATATATATATATATATATATATATATATATACATATGCGTGTGTGTGTATATATATGCGTGTGTGTGTGTGTATATATATATATAGACATGTATTTATATGTTTATGTATATATATATATGTATGTATATAGATGTATGTATGTATATATATATATATATATATATATATATATATATATATATGGAGGCACGGTGAAGTAATGGATAGCGGGTTGAATTGAGGAATCGGAGAGCCGAGTTTGAATTCCAGTCGAATCCATTACATTCACTTACGTGCTAATACCCTTGGAAAAGGTGTGAATCATCTTCTTCATCCTCTAGCTATGGGTAAATAGCAGGACAGACTGGGTTCTATATGATGGCAACTGGTCTAGTAGAAGGAAAACTCTGAATTCAAAACCTGCGGAGGTCTCTATATTCGGCCCTTCAAAAAGTGTGGATGGTCCTGCACGAAACCTTCACCACTATAATCAAATCTCATGTGCTGTTGTCGGTTGTCGGGCTCTCGGTTTCCTAGGAACTGCTTGAACCTCATACGTCGAATTCGACCGAAGAGTCGAGTATATATATATATATATATATATATATATATATATATATATATAGGTACCTCCACGAAATGCAAACAAAAGGAGCATAGCATGATGAAAATGACAACAAACTTGACGAAAACGAAATTTTCTCGTCTAAATGTTTATGTTATTATTAAGAGGAAGGATCAAAGTAATTTTGTATTTTTTTACATTTTTAATCGTTCCTAACACGTTCGAAAATTTCGTTAAAATCTTTTTTTTTTTTGAGTCAGCAAAATTGACATTTTCTTCCCTTTTATATAATCAATGAAAATCTCAGTTTGAAATTATTTTAAATATCAATTATCATTTTTTCAAAACTTATTTTAAGAAAATCAGAAGTTATAATATTTATTTAAAAATTTTTGAACCAAGGTTAACTTAGCTTTTGCACCGAAAAGATGTAATTTGAAAATAAAACAAGGCAGGTCATAAATTTTCGCGTCATTTGACAGGTGTTGAATGACCTATTGATGGATTCCGTCAGGATAATTTGTTCTACGGAAGGAGAAATGTGAAATATTTTACATTTAAGTGAACAAGTTATTTACCTCGTTATTTTTAAGGAAAACTTTCAGCGCTCTCTTTTTTGTTTGTACTTAGCTTTCACCTTTGCGTTTACGATGCTTTAGGGAAAATATATTATAAAGAAATTAAAATAAGACTGTTACGGATGAGATTAAATTTCATAAGAAAGGTATCTAATTAATTTATAGGTACCTTTCTCATGAAATGTTATCAGGAGTGTACATAAAATACTATCATTTTATGTACATTTACTACATTTTACTGTGTTATTTGTATTTCCATTCATTTTATTATTAATTTTGATATTTCATTTATGGAAAAAATGACATAACTGAGATTAATATAAAGATAAGATCATATAAATTTATTAAGATGATACTGATACTTTTAGGTACCCTTCACCGTTGAAATTAAAAAAATCAATTAAACTTCACATGTGTTTCGCAAAATTAAAGGCCTTAACAACGGAGAACAATGCTTAACTCAAATAACGCAACTTAATTGTATTCTGGTTGGTCTTCCGTACTTTATAATTAGAGCCCGATTATAAACACAAAATTACATTCTTAATTACTTCGTGTCTTCTGATTAGTCAAAACGATACAATTTACAAAGCGCTAAAAAAAAAGATCTATGTCATAAGGAAACCCGACGCGGATTTTAACTGATTTTACAATATTTTAACAACTTAAATGTAAAAATCTATTATAATTAAATAAATAAAAAAATAACTGTATTAAAAATTCATTTTTCATCGAAAAATTTTTTTGCTTTCAGAAAATATTGTCCATATTCATAAAAACAACTAAAAGCAAATAAAAGCATTTGAAAGTAAATAACGTATTTGTTTTATTGAGTTTTGTATGTTACAATTCAGAGCTGATTTTCAGGTACGGGCAGTCCAATTAAAAAAAAACATGATTTGCATTCTTCAAAGCCTTGTGCTTTTAACTATTGTAATCATTAACCCGACGCGAACGAATTTCTAGAGTTTTCATAAAATTAGTTAGGGGGGGGTAATAAATATAAAAAAAAATTTCTGCCATGACTTTAATAAAAATAATATTTGTAATAATGTCGATCATCTGTGAATACTTTCTGAAAGTTTCATTAACATCCGTCAATTATTTTTATGTTTGCAAGATTTCCCAAAACAATGGGTGTCATACAAAAAAAAAAGTGCTAAAAATTGTATATGTTATTTTACTAGTGCCGGTGATACAAAGATAAACAATGTTTTTTTTAATCAAAATTTAGAATGTTCTAAAAAGAAAGAAATTTTTTAAAAAATAATGAAAAAAGACTTTGCTCTTTCCTCTTCATGATAACATAATCCATTGCTTAGTTACTGGTAATCGTTTTGAAGTCCGCAATAATTAACTTGTACAAGACATTTTCTTGTGAAATGTCAAACATGGATTCTCTCATCTTACGGCTAATACTGAGATATGTTTTCGTGATTGAGCTTAAAATAAATTGCAGGGTTTGTTTTTTTTCACAATACTGAAATATTAAAATAAAATGACCGCACCTAATAGAATAATTCTCTTGGTTTCATTGTTATCTTCGGATAACATTGTTAGATTCGGAATGTTCTGAGAGTATCAGTCTTCTCTGGCATTTTGATTAGATTTGGAAATCATGAAATCACCCGTATACATTCGTCTTTCTATATCTGCGTGTCAAGAACGAGATAAGCAAAACTGGAAACGAGATTATGACGATAGAAAAAACGTAACTCTCTTTTCCAGACCACAGCCATTCAGGAATGGACTTACGCGATTTTTTTTCTAAAGTTCTAATTATATCGTATTAAGTGAATAACTTCAGTAAGTAGCGGAAGATAACCTAATTATATTTAGCTATTATCACTGTCAAACACTTACCCTATTTTTGGTGAAAGGTCAGTTGGGGCTCTGTTTGAAAAGTAATTACTCGATCAAAATTGGATGCATATTTTTACTATTGTTCACCAAACACAAAGCGAAAATGCCACTCAAGGTAGAGTTGCATATATAGGGTAGATAACGGCTGCTTATATAGGATAGAAAAGTTGACCCCGACTTGTAGACTTTAAGATTAATGATCGAGGAAATATCCACTCAGGAGTCCATTCAATAATTCAACAGTTCTAGGGAAGAATGATCAATGTAATACGAAGGAAATGAGGAAGAGTCAAGTCGGTGTAATTGACCGGGGGGGGCTATCTGTGAACTGGTGAGTCCAAGAATTGTAGTTTGCCCGAATATCCGCCATGAAAATAGCAATAGAATAGCGAGAGTCTTGCAATGTTTCTCCTATGGGAAAAGAGTGGTGTGATTGAAAATAATTCAATGCCCACGAGGCGGCGCAAACGCTTTTGAACTCTGTCGAGGCTGGAATCTGAGGGTTGTGCAGCTCCAGCCCAGCCCAGCCTTACTATTTTTATGGTTTGATCTGGCCTTTGGAAATTTAAAGCAATGCAGGCACGCAGTGTCGTGCTTTGACGAAAGATTAACAAATTCAAATATTCTTGAGTGGACGCCACATGCACTCTCGTAAATTCACCCTTCAGTGCTTGGTCCTTTTCGCGTACACGAAAATCGATCTTTCGTGTGTGAGTCAAATTCACTGTCTGTTTCAAAACAAAAGCTCTCATATTAATAGGAACAAAAGTTGTTCTTTTGAGCAAATAGTGCCGACCTTTCTGGCAAAACTACTAAATATGGTCTGACACTATGACAAAAATATCGACATTCAATAGCATAGAATAAATCGGTGCAGAAACTTTTAGAAATTGTATCCAATCTTTCTATTGAATTGCATAATTTTTCATAACTTACCATTCAATACTCAGTCAATTGTGGTGAAATTAAAATATTTAATAATCATTCCGTGGCTGTTTCATATATAATTCTAATAGCAATATTAGCAGTTTTCTTAAAAGGAAACATTCAGTATTCACTGATCGACCTGCCAGTGCTCCAGTTGGAATTTATAGATTGTTTCCATAAAAACATTTTACAGAGATATAGCTTTCTTAAGACTATTAACGTTTATCGCATTTCTAGTATTGATTGGGGCTTCCTTCTTACATTTCTGTTCCTAGTAATGTGGAATATCAAGGTATTGTTTATGCCATTATATATTTTCTTCGAGTTAAATGTGCCATTCTTTTTGTTGTTGATTCTGTTGAAAGCTATCAAGTGATGTGTCATGTTATTTGGTTCAGTGTCAGTACTCAGAATGTAATTTTTAAACTCCAAATAAGAATCTGCAAAGTTACTGATCCTGGTCGGGCGGCTAAGCTTCACTCACTTTCCCCTAGCTTATCTGAGACTTTTCTATAAATATATAACTTCCAAAAGCTCGGATTCTCGCCTCGACAAATTGCGTTTGCGCGGTCTGAATGGGTGATGACATAATTTCACCTTCCTAGCCCCTTTCCAATAAAGGAAAGCTGATCAGAACTGTTATCATGGTAACTGTTTTCAGGAGCTTTTCTATTTTGTATCCTAACTTTACGCATTGACGTACAGTACTAGGTTGACAGCTAGGTATCATTAATTGACTGTTGATATTGTTAGATGTAACCATTAGTTCTATGCTAACAGCTTCATCTCTCACATTTCTTACTTGTGTAACTTTCATCCAGCTTCTTGCATTCCAAACAACTTTGATCATCCGACATTTAAATGCAATTTTAATCTTAATCGTATATCTCTCTGAATCTTGCTCTTTTCCCAGATTATTACACTCTGGGTAACCTGTTGCACATTAGTAGCTTTATCGCCTTTCTTATAGTGAAATATAAAGGGTTTTCAATAAATTGGACCAATGAAGTTTAAGCGTCTAATGATATTCTTTTCTTTTTTCTTTAAAATTTGGCAGATATTTGGTTGATATTATTTTTCACACATAATAGCCATGACTTAAATAACATGATCCAATAGAGAAATAAATACAATTAAACCAATAACACTAATTTATTTATTGCTGACTTTGATACGTCTTAATGAAACAACCTTATATATAACACGTCTTAATAAAACACCATTTATTTGTTTTGACTCTGTAGCGCCAGTCCACGAGGTCCGAAGATGAATGGTTCTCGCTAAAACTCACAAACTTCATTCACTCGAAGAAATGTTTAAACATTATTCTGAGAATGCGTTGTTATACTGCTGTCAGATAAGACATTTCAAAACTGATCAAGCGATATGCATCACATCCCTATTGTTATGGTCCAGGTTCCTTGTACCACGGTGATAGTACAAGGTAGAACCAATGAAGAATAACTCGAACACAGGTATGGAATAACACAGATATATTACTAACAGAAATATATACAAAGAAGTAGAAGTATTATTAAGGAACATCAGGTTTGGTTAGAGGGAACTATGTTGTCTCGACAAGTATCACTATTCCAATGTCTTACAGTAATCGTCTGACTCGACACTGTGACTGACGATGTTCATTAACACGCCCACGTGTGTCAAATGTGGCACAAGGCCGGTTTAATGTGGGCTTTCCGAGCCCGTAGGCTCGGGCAAAAATTGCCCGTAGAATCCGTATAAACGGGATCGGGTTGGTCAAAATCACCGAACGAGGCTCTGCCCTTCGGCGGAGCCTCGTCCGAGTTCCTCTCTGCCCAGCGGCAGAGAGTTCCCCTCTGCCTCAGAGGCAGAGAGTTCGATCGTCTAGCCGAGTCGTCCAAAAAGGACTGACTCGAATTGACCAGCTGCTCCCTCTTTAGGCGCAGTATTTATGATGTCCGGAATAGTCCATTATTATTATGGGTAAGTTCCCATAACACCTATAGAAGATCTTACAATAAAACAAAACTCGACATAATCACAGGCTTGAAGAGCGGCTAAAACATGTATTCCCAATATTTAGATG
Source organism: Acanthosepion esculentum (assembly GCA_964036315.1). Classification (NCBI taxonomy): domain Eukaryota; kingdom Metazoa; phylum Mollusca; class Cephalopoda; order Sepiida; family Sepiidae; genus Acanthosepion; species Acanthosepion esculentum. The sequence goes on from OZ038491.1 coordinate 67,698,992, forward strand.
AAGATGAGATACATATTAAACATATTTTTAAAATCCTCACAATAACCATACTATTTCAAGCTGAGAGATAAGCCTATAAAATCCACAACTGATAACGGTAACAACAATTTGTCAGTGGGTACAGCCTGGCGGGAATGTCCCACTACACCTGCCTTGCCCTGCTCACCTGATCTTACGTCTATTGATTACCCCTCACCTCAATCCTTACCCAACTGTCTTAATTGGAAGAACCTGTAAAAGAAAAACGCACCTAGTCTAGTTCATCACCCAGAAAGATAACAAGTTTCTTGAGAATGAATTCTGAAAGTTGCCTCAAAGAGAGGAAAATGATATAGAACAAACTGGCCTAAATGTATTAGAAATAAACTATGTAGCAATATTAATATATCATCTCAGAATGTCACTAAAACCTCTATGGACATTTGTTCCGAATAAATAAATATATATATATATATATATATATATATATATATATATATATATATATATATATATATATATATATATATATATATATATATATATAATAAAACAGCCTGTTGTCTCTAAGTGCTGACTTCAATGTTCGCTTTTTATTTACACACGTTCTGTCTCTGATATTGAGCACTTTATTCCATAAATATAGCACACCTTAAGAGTATATTTCTTCATATATATATATATATATATATATATATATATATATATATATATATATATATATATATATATATTATATATATATATATATATATATATATATATATATATGTATGTATGTATATATATATATATATAAATTGTTGTTCATTAAAACAGGCATAAAATGCATCACGAAATTTGCAAAATTAATGTATGGAAACAAAAATGCCCCCCTACAAAATGTATCCTACGTTTTATAATACAAAAAATCTAATTTCAACCACAAATTCAATGTTAAAATGTATGTATTCATTAAGAAACAAAATAGCATCTCAAGTCCTTGATAGAAATGCTGTTTTGTTTGTATATGGATGAAAAATCCCAAAATCAATGAAGATGTTAATGAAAAGATTTCATGTGCTCCATCGTTAAATGTGTAATCTTCGTGTGTGAGTAATAATTATCGATGTAAAATTTGTGTGATCCTAAGTTTTATTCGTGTCTTTTTTTTTTACACAAAATGATCAATGGAAGATGTCATGAAGCCATTTCTGACCGTAAGTCTCTAGTTCATATCCAGAAGGAAATGTGTATATAAGAGAATCCCAATGAAGAAGAAATAATAATAATAATAATAATAATGATAATAATAATGATAATAATGATAATAATAATAATAATAATGATAATAATAATAATGATAATAATAATAATGATAATAATGATAATAATAATAATAATAATAATGATAATAATAATAATAATAATAATAATAATAATAATGATAATAATAATCTTAGTCTACTAGAAATGATACAAGCCAGAGAAAAATGAATGAAAAAATGAGATTTAGGCCGCATTTCCCAAGTTATCATTGGGGCGTTGTTATCCTATACGACAGAAATTAATGCCCTACATTGCAAAAAAAGCAATAAACCCGAGAATCTCATCGCTTAAGTATTTTGTACTGCTTGACACTACAATAATTTTGCGAAAGGTGCAATCTTTCTGAGGTCATAGAACTTGAAGAACGTCCATATTGCAAGATCTTCGATTGAATATGAAAAAAACAGGCGAAAGAAGAAATAACAACAATAATAATAATAATGATTTATAAAAATCTTTCAATTACCAAAATAACAGGAATTACATCTATACCATACTTTGTAGAACACTCTTTCCATTTTATAATTCTGAAAGATTTTTAAAAATATTTTCCAATGCTCTTAGCTTTAAATTCTAATACATTACATGATTTCTCAACGATACTTTACGTGTGCACAAATAGAAAATTTTCCTTCACAAATCCCTGCGTTTTGCCTTTGATGAAATGCTCAAAGGAATGAAAGGCTTTCAAAAATGTTTTCTTATTCAGTCATTTCCATATATAAAAGCTTCCTCAGCAACATGGAAGTTGCAATTTCCCAACTTTAAATTTTCCATAGATATATATTAAGTACGCTTCTTTTGTTTTAAGGTATATGTCTTCTAGTACTGGGTTCTCACACTCGAGCCTTGACAGAGTTAGAAATCTTTTACATGCTCTTGTTTGGTGAGGATCTGCTTTCTACTCAATAACCTTACACGCATCATTACAAGTCTATTACTATTCTATCACAAAACTAATCTATTGATATTTCCATGGAAAATATGCTGAGGAGCTACACTAAATAGCCCGAACTATCTGAAACCTCAACGACCCCTACACTGAGATGAACCCACTCACCATTTGAACTGCTTCAATCGACGGACCAATACTCTGTAAAAACAGATGCAAGAGAATGCATCCCTCGATGACAACAATCTTAAACTCTAGGTTTAACTGTTATCTTTCCCTCTTATCCTCATGAACTGAACCGCTTACCTCTTTCTCTTACCGCCCATATAACAATGTCCCGCTCTACTTTGAGTGGCCCTTGGGTCTTATATAATTTGAGCATTATTTTTTTAAAAATCGTATCAAATTATTCTCACCAGTTCCGAACTCTGCAGCTACTACACGCTTTACCACTTCTACGAATCGCGTTAGACCCATATTCCAAATATAAGTAGAATGCTTCACTCACCATTTACCACATGGGCACCGACTTTAGGGAATATACTCCCACGTGGCTACTCATCTGAACATTTCAATCTTGACCGCATCAAGTCAAGTGTCAGTCGTCCATTTTCCTGCTTATTCTAGTAACTTCCATTTAATGAGCACTTTGGTCAATTCAGTAAACTTCCATCATTCATCTTTACAATTTTTCTGAACCTATACTTTGAAGGGCATTCGAGATTGCCTTTGGTTAAATTTCAGTATAAAAATTTAAAACGGGGTGATGATAAAAAGAAAGTCGTGTGTACAACGACAGAGTGTTGTTTACAATCACATCCTACATCTGCTTGTAGGAGGAATGTCACTATCAACGGCACAGAGATACCATGTCTAAAAATTATAACTTATTTGTAGGAAGTGAGAATTATTATTAAATTATTGGTAAGAATTGTGAACACTAATTGTAATAACGTATTTTTCTGTGTAATACGAAACATTTTGAACGAAAAATTTAAAAGTAAAAAATGGTGTCGTATTATACAGAAGTTCATTTTTTCAGAAATTATTACAAAGCTTAATAAATCTTTCATTTGAAACATCAAAATTGCAAATATATCCAGCACAATATATAATAAAACCGAAAGTAGGGAGTTGTTGATAAAAATGGTTTAATAAAGGTGTTTGATGTGACTGCGATATTTGTTCTTTGTGAATCAGCGTAATTGAAAATCTTTTGTCTCACTGACAGGGAATTTACTGAATTTCATTAAAAAATAATAATGAAGAATGTACAATATATGTCGTATTTTGATAACATTAATGTTACAACAAAACACCTTTCCGAGAAAATCTGAAAATAATTTTTGAAACGGAAATTAAGAGAAACACACGCAATGGTTAAACATGCGGTTCAATTCTATTTTTTAATATTTCGAAAAAAATAAATATTTTAGTCTATTTTCTTTGTTTAGTTAAATATACGTACCAGGGCGGTTTCTATGGTAACGGAGATAAAGTATTCCGTGTGAAGCCGCTTGATACACATTGACCTTAATTTAAAACGTTCGCACACATTTTCGTTTTTTATAGCTGTGCTTTGCAGGAAAGTGTGTAGAGTGTGGTCGTATCACCACACCAAAGAGGTTCTATCAGCTTATACAACAGTTTTTGGTCAAAGCGAACTCTCCCCAGGTATGACAACCAGCACATTTCCCAATTGTTGCCCCTTGCGCTTTTTCCAGTTCAAAGATCGAATCCCACTTGTAAGGAACAAGAGGTTATGACGCCGAGGCAGTCTCAAAAAAGGATTTCCACGACTGCTTCCATCAATGGCAAAGATCCTGGAAAGGGTTTTGGGCTTCAGATCGCGACTGTTTCGAAGGCAGTTAAATGCTGAATTGGTGTGTTTCAGTTTTCTTTTTAAAGAACCCGTAAGGAAATTTTTTGACCAGACCTCGGATATGCGACTATGAGATTTTAATAGATAATATGTTACGCTTTACAAAATCAAAATACATAGGGATTGCTGTACTACGGGGTTGTATTATACTCAAGGATATAATTTATTTCCTGATTTTACCTTCAGAAACACAGTCGTAAGATGCACAATGAAATACGGTAAGTCCCTGGGAATGTAAATGAATATCATTCAATATAATATTCATTCCAAGGATGAGGTGGGTTATGTGCCGCTGAAAAGTTCTCAGTCCAACAAACTTCCAAAAATCTAACCAATCAGTTATTTGGTAAAGTATTCTTGTTGGCTTTGAGAAATGTCAACACCCGTAAGATTGACCCTGTACTAAACGTGCTTCATTATCCATATATAGCCATAAAATATTCTATCCCGTATTAGACTCTCACCGTTGGGGACACTGTATTTACCTTTCCCGGGCGCATATGAAGGCAATGATATATGGTGGACGTGCGCTATCTGTCCAGACGGCTTACTCATCACGTAGTACAGAGAATTACATTTAACGCCGGCTTGGCTAGAGATGTTGCCGGAATGTCAGTATTAACAGCAAAACGTTTTCGGGTCTCCACAGGATTTTCTGTCTGGATTTACTTCCATAGATTTTTCCCTCGTTGAATATTGCCAAAATTTATCGCAGTTTTAAAATCAAGTTTCCCCTTTCACTATATGTAATCGTTTCTTTTTTTTAAATCGTTTCACCCCAAGCATTGCGATGATGTCACTAGCTGGCAGCGGTTTACTGGAAGTGCAAATGAACGAGAATACTTTCTAAGGAGAAGTAAGGAAAAGAGAATAAAGGAACAGAGTTCAAGAACATAGAAGATGGCAGTTGACTTTGTATTTAAATTTTTTTAAATGCTAGATAGCGGTGAAGTAAGTAATCGGAAAGGAGTCCCACATGTGTGAAGTGCTAGAATAGAAACTGTTAGAATAGACGTGACGGTTGTATCTAGCTAGTTCAACAGTAAAAAAGTGGACTCCAATTGGCAATCTAACAGTATGCTTATATTCATGAAGTCGATATACTAGGGACAAAGGCTCATCTCAACAGTTATCATGAAAATAACTGTAGAAAAGACAGAGGGAAGCCACGTCACGTCGGTGAGAACTTGACTGAAGTCGACAAGCTAGATCGTGATTAGAGGCTCTTCTTTGAATGTTGTCAGGAATCTAGATATACAGCAGGAACACCAGACTAGATAAGGCAGTAATATTTGATGCATGACGAATAGTCTTTCCAGTCTGACGACCTCAGTCTACACGGACACTTTATTTAACTCCCGTTCTTATGTCTGATGTGTCTATTTGTTTCAGTACGCGCATTTTCAACGAAAAAACTCTATGAAATCTTTTACCATGTAAATGCGAAATAAAGTAATATAGATTTTAAATTCCAGTCTTCTAGAAAAAAAAACAACCTTCAGATAACAAGTATTCTTCAATAACTACAAATAGGAACATCTTCCATTCCTTCTTAGTTTTTTTATTCAAATTAATTTATGCTGATACCTATCTTTTATAGATTAAGCAAGTGTTTTGATAGAGTAAGCCACCAAGATATGTTGAAAATTCTAGTTAGTATCGCCATATTTGGGAAGGATATTAAAATAATTCAGAACCTATACAGGTAGCAAACCGCCTGCTTCGGATAGAAAATAAATTCAGTAAATATACAATAAAATAAAAGGGGGTGAAAGACAAACATGTGCCTTCCTACCGGACTAGTTCAACCTATGCATTTAGGCAATTCTTAAAGAATTAAAAGACCTAACATGATTGATTATTCGCGGCCACAATCTTAACAATATATGGTATGCAAATCACACGATGTTTATAGCGATCTCAGAAACGCAAATGCAAAAACTCCTACAGAAAATATTGAAAGAAAACGAAAAGAAAGGACGAAACTTCAATTGCAAGAAGACATAATGTATGGTCGTCAGCAAAAAGAACAGCCCAACATGAAAATTTCAAATTGGCGATGGCAAAATCAAGTATGTACAACCATTTAAATATCTGGGAATCGTTTAAAAAACAAAAAAGACGGAAAGTGCAAAATCGTAATCTGAGTGTGCTTTGTGATAGCGAAAGTGTCTTCCAAAATCTTAGCAAATTATTAAGAAACAGTAAACTTTTGTTAGAAACGAAGAAAGGTGTACTGAATTATTGCATGATATCAGTCCTTGTATATCGAGGTGAATTGTGTATAACCTCATCAAAGATAAAGAAACGACTTTTGTCAACAGAAATGTGGTTTTCCAGAGTGATACTGAGAATACCATGGACTGATCATGTGACCAATAGCGAAGTTTCAGAGGAAATGGAAACAAAAAGACTATTATTTTAAACATCCGAAACATACAGTTGAAATGTGTCTGGTTCTTAATGAGGACATACTGAAGGCAAGATAGACAGGAAAAAGCGCATTACCTACCTAACGTGTTTGTAAGTCTGTTTGCGAACATGATTTAGGAGAGATAATAAAGAGAGAAAATTCAATAAGAGCTATAAAGGGTGGAAAATGGGGAATGCCATGCTGGCCAAAGTCCAAAAGTGACACGACAAGAAGAAGAAAATAAAAGAGGAAGAAGAAATAAATTCCAATAATATCTAAATGAAAAGATAAAAAAGTTAATTGTTCACGTTTTGATCATTTAGGCAATTGGTTCATTCTATATCGAAGCATATTAAGACTTTCTTCTCTAATATTAAGATGAAAAGAACAATTACTGAAAAATAATCGATATCATAATGCCTTATATCGAAGTAAAAAAAAATGTAGTCAGAGTCATTTTTCTTCACGACTATTAAATCTTTTTTTTATTCGCAATCAAAGGAAACCCGATTGACTGCTGAGTTTCTCTTCATTATGGCGACAATATTTTATAGTCATAAGAAAGTATTCTTGGTAAATTTTATATTGTCCCAGTGTGGTATAATCAGGGACAAACATGGTGGACACAAAAAAGAAAAAGTTAAAGAATACAGATGATTTCGGCTAGATTGAGACAAAAATATTCTTTCAAAAATAAAGATATATACAAAAATCCCTTTGAAACGGAAACAAACAAATACTCGCCAACCTTGAAACAATAATAATTTGAACACGATTCCAGTGTTTGTTTAAAATACCATTATTAAAATGAAATATTATACAGTGTAACCCGGATATAAGACACCCGTATATAAGAGAAACCCGGATATAAGATAGATTTTCTCTGGTCCCAAATTAGAGCCTGTGTTAATGTATATAAATGAGACCCAACCCGGATATAAGAGAAACCGGTATATAAGTGAAACCCGCATATAAGAGACTTATTCTCCGGTCCCAACAACTCCCTTATATCCGGGTTACACTGTACAGAAAAAAGAATATAAAATAATATATCAGTGATTGTAATTCTGATTTTATTTCACGATTTCTTACATGTATACCAGTAAATATGTATGTACATACGTTATTTGAGTCAGTAGGACGTTTGGTTTCCAAATATGATATTTAACTTTAATCAATTTACATCAGGTAAGACGGCAACGAAACGAAGACAAGGGGGCTACTAGTATGGATAGAGAAAATCGACTTTAGAATTAACGGACAACCCAAAATAGATTAAATTTCAGGCAAAATGTGAGAAATGTAGGGTTGAAGAGGAATTTAGAAGGAAGAAGAAATCTCATCCTTAGTAGGAAACAAGGGATAAACGACTGCTTCTGTTCAAATGACCAGGGAGAGTAGTAAACCAGAAAATAAATGAACATAAACTCCTTGATATACATTGTCGTGATTGGGTTTTTTTTTCTGCTTTCTATAGGGTAAGTAAGAATGAAATAAAAATGAATTGTACGATTTAAAAATCCATAGATGCATAAAAGCTTTTTTTAAACATCGGTATCACCCCAAGCAATGTATTAAAGCCACTAAAACGCAATGGGTTACAGGAGGTGGAGGAAGTAGGAACAGAAACTTTAATAAGGAGTAGAAAGAGAAAAGAGTAATCAGGAGTACAGTAAATAACGATTGTTGCAGATTAAATTTGGCTGGAATGAATGTAGCCGGAAGGAAGTTCCACAAGATAGAAGTGCGAGGAAATGGACTGTTAGCATAGAACTTACGGCTACATCTATCCATCTCAACTGATCGGAAGATTTTGAGGAGCGTGAAACCACCTCTTAATTTCGATTGTTCCAAGGTCCAACTTGGCCCGGGGCGGTAACACATATTAGGGTACCATCTATGGGAAAATAGTTAACCCTAAAACTGGGATTAAGAGAGTATGAAAGTATAAAAATTAATTTTTATAGTAAAAATACCATTAATACATTTTTGAAACAAAAATTAACGGCAACACATTTGACTCTCAACAAAAAACCCTCGTTTCCAAAATACTTTAATGAAACCTGATCGATGTACATATTGTATTCATACGAATCTATCCTAAAAACCCTGTAGACATTAAATAAGCCATTCGGGTTGATATATTGTAACAAAATAATAATTCAAACCGTAATTACGCAGGTTTCACTAATGGAGAGAAAAAAATCTAATCTCAATCCGAGGTTTATTAATTGTTTTCCATTGTGCCTTTTTAAGTACTAAGTCGGAAATCCTCTTGAGAAGCAAAAATGTTAAATGAGAATCAAATACTTATTTATTAACGATATCTCTCTCGCATTATATATATGCTTTTAGAGATATCTATAAAAAAAAATGTTCGACTGAATTTTCTTTTGTTTTGTTTTAAATAGCTTCTTATTTTAGAGTCATTTCCACCCTATTCCATTACGTGTTTATTCCAGATTTTAAACGTAGTTTTGTCTTGCAAATAATAGTGCCGTCACGATCAAATTATTTCTTTCCATTTTCTCCTACCCAGCATAATGCGTATTTGCTGCGGAACTTACTGTTATGATAAATCAAGAGTGGTCTCCCCTAGTTTTGTTACTCTCCTCTTTGAGAAAGCTATTTCTGTTTACTGGATCTATAAATGGAAACTATACGCGAACCTTGTATCATCAGTTGAATAAAGCTTTCTTAAAGCCTACACCTGCATACTTTTATCATTACGTTACTCCGCGGAATGAAAACTAATGCAAACTTGAAAACCTCCAAGATGATTCAGTGAGATTTTGACTTTTCAAAATTATCGTTCACTAATTTAAACCCATGAAAATTTTACTTAACTTTTCAGATAATGATTGATTAATTTCAGAGTGAGGTCTACGACAATAAAATAAACGTAGAAATTCCATTATCGCATTATAAATATATTGTGATGTCAACAAACACTCGTTGCTACTGTTGTTATGTTAACAAATACTCGTTGTCACTTCCGTAATGCTTGTTGTAGCAAAGACTTTTGAATTGCGGATTACAATTAAAGTAACGCCGTTGAACAATACTGATGTCAGACGCCTTCGAATAGCACTCGTATTAATAGTATTTGCCCGATAATAATTGCTCGAAAAGTAACCACTGTATAGTGATCTGAATAGAGAAATAGTCTAGTGAATAGAGGATAGCGGTCCGTATAGAAAGAGAGGATAGAATAGAAATAGCAATCCGAATAGTAATAGAGGATAGACTAGAAATGGTATCGATTACACTTCACGCTACGAACTACATATGTGTTTCTCCAAAGGTCACGTGATCCACTTAAATCAATAATGGGGTCACCTATGTTTGCTCACTGGCGATCTATGTTCAAACTCAAGTATCGGCAGGGAGACTTTATAAATGTATAACTACCGACTATTTAAAATTGACAATGTTCATTTTAAATAGTCGGTAGAAATGAAAAGATTTAAAATTGACAATGCTTATTTTAAATAGTCGGTAGAAATGAAAAGATTTAAAATTGACAACGCTTATTTTAAATAGTCGGTAGAAATGAAAAGATTTAAAATTGATAATGCTTATTTTAAATAGTCGGTAGAAATGAACAGATTTAAAATTGACAACGCTTATTTTAAATAGTCGGTAGAAATGAAAAGATTTAAAATTGATAATGCTTATTTTAAATAGTCGGTAGAAATGAAAATATTTAAAATTGACAATGCTTATTTTAAATAGTCGGTAGAAATGAACAGATTTAAAATTTACAATGCTTATTTTAAATCGTCGGTAGAAATGAAAAGATTTAAAATTGGCAATGCTTATTTTAAATAGTCGCTAGAAATGAAAAGATTTAAAATTCCCAATGCTTCTTTTAAATAGTCGGTAGAAATGAAAAGATTTAAAATTGACAATGCTTATTGTAAATAGTCGGTAGAAATGAAAAGATTTAAAATTCACAGTTTTTTTTCCTATTTCACTGAAACAGATTTTAAAAACTTCTAGATTCTGTTCTTTCTTCTATTTTCTTAGTGAAAGAAATTAGCGACTTTGATGTGTCTCTTTTCTTGTCACGTGATCTAGACAACTACCGCTTCTCAGCTGCTTTGTATTTATGTATGTTTTGTTGTAATTTGACAGTTCACACACACACACACACACACACACACACACACACACACACATATATATATATATATATATATATATATATATATATATATATATTGTGCACCGGTATTGTGCTAACGGCCAGAATAAATATACACTTGAGTTTTTAATATAATATATCAATCATAGGTCTGTTAGTCTACATTGAACACTATTTTCTTATTACCAGCGGGCAATCTACGACATATATATATATATATATATATATATATATATATATATATATATATATATATATATATATATATTCAGTGGTTTCGTTCCCTCCATATTTTCTTGTTGTACGCTTTTCTGAAACAAACAAAAACAACTTAAAAACACAGGAAGCCTCTGATGATGGACGTGGAAAATCAGAATCAAATATTTAATTATCGAGCTGATATTGAATTTTCAACTCTGGGATAGATTCTGCCGCGGGAAATCTGTGATTGCATGCGAAATGTCTACGATATGAGCTGACTTTCCTATGCAGCGGTCAAATATTCCCTTGCCGACTCTCGTCAGGGTAGGAGATGACTTTAAGACGAATCGATGTCTAGACGGCCTGTGGAAGAAAACTTTGTTGAAAAGTCATGTGAAAATAAAACAATATATTCTTCTGCTGCTCTCATTTTAAAACTGTTAGACTCCAAACGGTTTGAACAGACCGAATTGCACTGTGTATAAACATATATATATATATATATATATATATATATATATATATATATATATATATATATATATATATATATATATATATATTTATAGCTCTTGTAAATACATTTCAATTGAGCACTGTTGAGTGATAAGATAATTCTATAAACAACAGCCACCTGCAATAATGCAAAGCTCTTCAGTAAAATGAATGGAGCACTTTGCCTGATTGGCATTTGTTTACATTTGTAAAAACAATACCCTAGATTTAGTTGTGTAACTCTACCGAGTGAAGATAGCTCTGTCTGACACAAAATTAGTTGTGTTTCAATCCTGGCTTGAGGCATTCGGAAGTCTAGTCGCACTGAGGAGCTGTGATACAGTGAAACAGTACTGTCTGTGAATGACATATATATATATATATATATATATATATATATATGTATATATATATTTCTTTAAAATATGCATTTTGCTTATGCTTCCTGACTTTAGTCACACCCTGCATATATATTGATTGAATTTAATTAATAAGATGAATTACTCAAATTAAAAGAAAACGGTCCAAACACACAGACGCAGACAAATACACACACACACACACACACACATATATATATATATATTTGTCATCCACAGACAGATTTTTTCGATGTTTCAGTGTGACTATACGTCTGGTTGCCTCTAGCTAGGATCGAAACCCGACTGAATTGGCGTCAGTCGGTATTTCTATCACTAAGACGTCGGCTCACGGCAGGGATGAAGGTGAATTTTAGCGTGTTTATTTTTAGATTTAAATAAACACACAGTGACTGACAGTGACTTAATTCTGCCGAAGAGTAATGCTATATTAGCTTAAATAGTCACTGTTTACAAACTCACACCTCAAACCAAAGAGCTCAACCGAAATTAATTTTTCTGGAGCCAATATTTTTGTCATCCAAAGACAGACTGTTTCGCTGTTCCACAGCTCATCAGTGTGGCTCTAGCTCGGATCGAAACCCGACTGAATTGGCGTCAGTCGGAACTTCTACCACTAAACCGTCGGCAGAGATGAAGGTGAATTTTAGCGTGTTTATTTTTAGATTTAGATAAACACACAGTGACTGACAGTGACTCAATTCTGCCGAAGAGTCATAGTCTGTACGCAGCAATCATCAGCCACTAAGTGTCTGTCTCGAAACATTTTTTTAAATTTATTTTCAATGTAAGTCCTCCTCTGGCAGACGTCTTGTTAATGAGAAGGGGCTTGTATTAGCCACTGATAGAGGGAGAAACTTATCATTCCGGGTAAGCGGTCTAGGGTTGGAGATTTTTTTATGGCTAGAGCCTTTCGATGTTGGTAGCTAAATATCAGTTCCTACTATGGGGTTTTTCTTATACAAGCCCCAAATATGTTTTCCTGGGATTCACAGTAAATAGTTTCTATACAACAAGGGTCTAATATTATTATTAAGTGATGGTGGTTTTAAACTCAAAACTGTTAAGATTAAGTGCATTCAGTGGAATAAATCATTCTGTCCAACACACTTATATGCGTACATATCTTCACTTATATGCGTACATATCTTCACACATACATATATGTACATTTACACATACATACATGCATGCCACTATACGCACACATACACCCCTGCATAGATACACATGTATTCTTATAATAATTTTGAGTCTGTTCCTCTGTTTAAATTTCGTGATTAGTTCTCTCCGTTGACTTAATAGTTTGCATTGATCTTAATATTTTATTATCCTGATTTTTCTTCTAAGTATAGCTTGCACCTATAACTAAAGCTACTGGGGTTATTCGCAAAACCTAAAATTTTCTAACGTGAGGATTCAGACCCTTTTCCTTCAATTCCCCATTTATTTTTCGAAAGATCTGTTTTTCGGGGGGATAACTTTGGATTGGTGGATGAGCGTCTATGTGCATTCTATTTTTAAATTCTTCTGCAGAGATGCCGATGTAAATATTATGATTTGTCGTATATTCTTTAGGGGAAAGGGTTGCCTCGTATAGTACTACACTAATGGATCTGTACTTGCCCTCTACTACACAGTTTTCCTTAATTCTACAATTACAGGGGGTTTCCATGTTAGATTTAGTATTTTTCCCATGTAATTTACTTAAAGTATAAATTTTATGGGAATTAATAATTTGGTATATATTTGCAGTGCATGAGTAGCTAATTTTGATTGAATTCCCGTTGAATATCTTATTTAGAAGATTTTTGTTGAAATGTTTTGTAATTAAATTTAGGAAGTACTGTCTTGTTGATACTTGACAGTTTGCAGAACGTGGGGTTGAACCAAATGATTTTTCTTTTCCTATCTTACAGCTTCATCATTCGTTATTTCAAAGAAATTTCCGTTTCCCCGGAATAAGATGCTTTGCACGCTCCACCAGTTGCTAACACAAACCCATCATTCTAACAAGGCGTCTACCAGAGGAGGACTGACATTGAAAATAAATTTAAAACAATGATTCGGGACAGACACTTAGGGGCTGATAATAGCTACGTGCACACCAGCTTAACATAGACTATCCCGATGTTGAGGTAATTTTTTATTTCTTGCTGTAAAAAATACATATGCACTGTTATAATGGATATATCCAGCTAACTTCGGGTCAGTTTTAATAATTAATATTACTTGTTTCCATCCAGATTATATACCAACGGATCGATTACCTGTAATATATATATATATATATATATATATATATATATATATATATATATATATATATATATATATTCCAAAGAGGATGTAATCCAGAGAGCTCAATGTAACACCAGTGCAAATATTAATTAAATAATTAAGAAAGAGACAACATTGAGAACTCTAGTATTACATATCTAAGTTTCCTCCTCTAAAAAGACATCATATCATGAGGGCATGAGGGAGGAGATATAAACATAAATGCTGGGTATAATTATTCACGGTGGGGAATATATATATATATATATATATATATATATATATATATATATATATATATATATATATATATATATATATACAAGTATAGGATTGGTGTATACGGAATAAATTCCAATAACAAACAAATACTATTCTTAAAAGAGTGCTCAATACAGAGTAGAGCAAATATAATTCATTCGAAAATTATGACATACATATATTATAAAATCACTACAAAAATATCCATTTTCTTTCAACACTTCTGGTGTCTTATCTAGTGATTGTATAGAATAAAGGGATTTAAAACGTTCAAATCAATCAAGCATCCCTGGCTAGTTTCATTTGTCTTTGCGTGCGTGTGTGTAATTGTGTGTATCAGACAGTTTATGTGTATATATGTGTGTAATGAGGGCGCACGAGTTTGCGCATGCGTTTAGTCATACGACAGCATCTGCTGAATGATGTGGTTATTTCTTCCTTCTATAATGTTCATTTCTCCTTATACTCAATTATTATTCCTTTCCTTTGGTTTGCCTATCTTTCAGCTGTTTCACACTCTCCTTCTATCTCTCTCTCTCTCTCCCTATATATATATATATATATATATATATATATATATATATATATATATATATATTTGTGTGTGTGTGTAAAGTAAGCCTCTAGCATGGAAAATTACATTTAAATAAGGCGTTTCTACACTGGAAGTGTTTCATACGGAATACTCAATCGACGAAACCGTGTATTTTTAAAAAATTTTATCATCCGATTTTCTATGTGTAGCTTGGTAGACACACACACACACACACACACACATATATATATATATATATATATATATATATATATATATATATATATATATATATATATATATATAGCCACCTGCACTAATGCAAAGCTCTTCAGTAAAATGAATGGAGCACTTGGGCTGGTTGGCATTTGTTTACATTTGTAAAAACAATATGCTAGATTTAGTTGTGTAACTCTACCGAGTGAAGATAGTTCTGCCTGACACCAAATTAGTTGTGTTTCAATCCTGGCTTAAGGCATTCGGAAGTCTAGTCGCACTGAGGAGCTGTCATACAGCGAAACAGTACTATCTGTGAATGACACACACATACACACACACACACACATATATATATATATATATATATATATATATATATATATATATATATATATATATATATATATAATATGGATAAAACAACTGAAAAGTTGCAAATTAAAAGAAAAATTTAGGGTTTTTTTGTGAAAGTATTTATTTAAATGTTTTTATATATTTGATATTTCAGACCGCCTCGGTCCTTCCTCAGAAATTAATTGAATAACTGTATTTGGGAGTTTGTTTACAAGTAGCGTCCTTCGCGAGACGCGGACGTCATGTCATGTGGAATGCAACTGTGTTTGATTTTTTTAACGTAAATCTAACGATAGTATTTTAGATCTTGTTTAAAAAGGTTTTTTTAACTATATCTAAAGAATTGTTTTAACTATTGAAATATTTAAATAGATTTAAAATACCCAAATCTTTGTTTAACCCTAGTTTAATTGTGTCTAATTTTAAAATCCAGTATTTCTCTTTTTTCTTCGTGTGTATGTTGAACTAAAACCTGAATCTATCAATAAACATTTACAGTTGTCTAATGAGTGTCTTGATTGATTAAAGTTTTCAGCTATGGGGGAATAAGGATTGTTTTGACGTATGTATAGTTTGTGATTGTTGAAACTAAATCTATAATTAGTTCCAGATTCGCCAATATATCCACTATTAGGACATATTGTGCAGAATAAGTAGTAAATTATATTATGGCTATCACAGGTGAGGCGAGGTGGATGTATTTTGATTTTGGAGTTGGATACAGAAAATATACTATCGGTTATTAGGTGTTTGCATACTAGACAACGAGTTTTATTACATTTATAATTTCCTGTTTGGTTTGTATTATTTAGATATTTGGTAGAGGTGAGGATATCTGATAGGTTAGGTGGGGTATTTTTTGGCGTTGATGGGTGGTTTAGCGAAAATGTCTTTGATTTTTTTGTTTAATTGTAGGTTCTTGTAATCATTTTTTAAATTGTGAATAAGTGTGTGGGAATATTGATTGTGGTTAAAAACCATGGGAATCCGATTGTTGTTTTTACTTTTCTTGTATGTGAGAAGTGTGTTACGATGTATGTGGATAGTTTTATTTAGTGCTTCTTTTATTATATTTATTGGGTATTTACATTATAGGAATTGTTCTGTTAAGTTATTAATGTTGTGTAGAAAATCTAGATGGTCTGAGCATATGCGTTTGATTCTTAGAAATGAGCTGTATACGATAGATTTTATTAATTTAAGAGGATGACAGCTGTTGAAGTGTAGGAATTTATGCTGGTTTGTGGGTTTGTTGTATAGACTGGTAGAAAGTATGTTTGTTTAATTTTATCATAACGTCTAAGAAAGGGACGGATGTGTATGAATGCTCCATGGTAAATTTAATTGTATCGTGGAAGTTTTTGCAGAAAGTAAAAGAAAATTTTTCTTTCTGATCCATGAGTCCATAATAAGAAAATGTCATCAATATATCTAAAATAATGTAATGGTTTAAATTCTGAATTGTCTAGTATTTTCCTTTCTAGAATGTGCATAAAGATATTAGCATAGCTAGGTGCCATTTTCGTGGTCATTGCTGTGCCACTAATCTGTAAATAGTGTTTGTTGTTGAATTTAAAATTATTATGTGTTAGAATGAAATTTATTAATTGACATATATCTGTAATTTGGTTGTTGGGTAATTTTTTACTATGGAACTCATGGCAAACTGATACTCCTTCAGTATGTGAAACGTTCGTGTAAAGAGACGAAACATCCATCGTTACTACGATTGTATCCGGGTGGACTGAGTTAATGCTTTGTAATTTGTTGAGAAAGTCAGTAGTATCTCTAATATAACTAGGTATGTCAGGCAGTAAATGTTTTAGGATGTTGTCTATGTACCCAGATATAAGTTCTGTGAGGGTACCTATGCCTGATATTATGGGTCTACCAGGGAGTATGATTTTGAGGGATTTTGAAATTTCATAGATGTTCTCTTCATTATTTGGTTGTGTAATTTGATGTTGGTTGGATGAAAAGGTGTTAGAGTGTTTTTCTGAAATGATTTCGGGGAGTTTATGTAGTTTTGGGATAGTGTAAAATGTTGCTGTTTTAGGGTTCTCAGGAATAAGAGATTTTATGGTATTCCTTATGTTGTGAATCAGGTTCTGAGTGAGAGATGATAATTCAGTTTTGAATGTGCTAGTTGGGTCTAGATTTAAGGGTAGATAGAATCGGTTATTTTGAAGTTGTGATTCTGCTTCTTTTATATAGTTTTTAGTGTCTAAGATGGTTATAGCTCCGCCCTTGTCGGCTGGTACGATAATTATGTCTTGGTTGTTTTTAAGAGTATAGATGGCTTGGTGTTCTATTTTGGATAAGTTGTATTTTTTTATCTGGTGTCCTTTGTTTTTTAAGAAGTTATCCATGTGTTGTCTGGCTTTGATGGCATATTGATCCAAGTGTTGATTACGTCCGATTGGTGGGGTTCATAGAGTGTTATTCTTCGTAGGAGGAAGTTTGGAGCATGATTGTTTAGCGGTGTTGTCTGTATTAGAAGTAGATTTGTTGTCTGAGAAATATTTTTTAGTCTCAGTCTACGAATGTATTTTTCCATATCATAGCAGAGGTTTAGAGGTTTTAGTGGTTATGAGGCTCAGAATGATAATCCTTTATTTAATAAAGAGGTTTCTCCTTGGGTGAGAGTATATTTGGATAGGTTGGCGATGTGGTTGTAAGCAGAGGTGGTATGAGTGTGGTGAACATAATGAGATCTTCGTGGAGTCTGTTGTATTAAATAGTTATTCAGGTATGGTATGTGTTGTAAAATTGGGTCCTCAGCAATTAGTTTATTCAGTTTTTGGTTTTTCAAAAATTTACACTCTGTCAGATTTTATTGGTACAGGAAATTGAGTGTTTTTTTTTACTTGAAAGTATTGAAAAGGAGAAAGTGTCAGGTAGAGCGAATAACTGATTTTTTTTAGATAAGTTCATGTAAAAAGATTTCTTAATGTAAGCAGTGTTGTGCGCAAGATTTCTTAATTGCGTGGAGGTTCTCTTGTATATAAGTTGGTCTTTTTCTTTATGCAGTGTAATAAAACGATGTTGGAAATTGTATTTAAATCTGAATCCTTTTGGTATTAAGTCCATTTTTTTGCAAAGTCCGAGAAATATAATATCCGAATGTATCTGTGCCAGTTTGTAGAAAGTTTTTTCTAGATTTCTTCTATCGTGGAGTTTTTTGTCTTCTAAGTAGGGTCCAAATGGCATAATGAGAAGTCACGTATACTTTCTTGACATGTATATAATATGCATAAAACAACTGAAAAGTTGCAAATTAAAAGAAAAAAATAGGTTGTTTTTTTGTGAAAGTATTTATTTATAAATTTATGCTATATATATATATATATATATATATATATATATATATATATATATATATATATAGCATAAATATATATATATAGCGTAAATATATATATATATATATAGCATATATATATATAGCATAAATATATATATATATATATATAGCATAAATATATAAATAAATACTTTCACAAAAAACACCCTATTTTTTTCTTTTAATTTGCAACTTTTCAGTTGTTTAATCCATATTATATATATATCAAGAAAGTATATATATATATATATATATATATATATATATATATATATATATATATATATATAGAAAGTATATATATATACTGCCTCTCTCGTCTGTTACCCCTCTATATAGATCTCAGGTCCTCACACACTCTCACACATACTCTCACTAATTTTTCATGGAGTTGTTTTTTTCTGTTGTCTTTTTGAATCTGTAAGTCTGTTTAATTAGATCGTTCTTACGATTCCAATGGAATAAAATATGATCATGGAATATTAGTGTTTAAGTCTTTTTATTATATCTTTACTCTGTCCTGGACATCGAGTTCTACCTGGATCATATCATCTTGGAATTATTTTTATACATATATGTATGTGTATATATAATTGCATTTGTATGTGTATATTTACCACTAATATTGTCTCTCTCTCTCTCTCTCTCTCTCTATATATATATATATATATATATATATATATATACACACACGCACACACATACAGTGGGGATAGTAAACAAATGTTCGTAGACATAAAAAAAATAATTTATTTTATTTTCAACTAATGAAAAACATTAATTTCATATAATAAACTGTACACAAATACATATTAGCTAAATATACATAGAAAACAGAAAAAATGATTAATAGAAATATATCCCATTTACACATTTTATGTGTGAAAAAGATATTCGTACAATGCTAATTTCAGATTTTAAAACCATTAAATTGCTTTAATACTTTAGATTATAGATTGCAATATTCTAGTGCGTTTCAATATTATCAGGCGTTATTTTTAGCCTAAATATACAAACATAATATTCTGTAATTGATATTCGTGCCCGAAGACTTTCATCCTAGCAAGAGATATAGAATTGACACATTTGAAAAAGAACTTTTTGTTAAGCTCTTAAAAGAAGGTTAATGTTTCGGGATACTGACGAATCTTGAGAATATCATCGCAAGAAAAGGTGCGAAAAGTGGAACATTTTCAGAAATGGGCACATACAAAGAACTTATATTAGGTTGGTGCAAAAATAATGTCGTTTTTTGACGTTCCACTTCATGTGAGAAAACAACATTACTTTTGCAACAACCTAATATTAACCATAAAATGAAAGCGTATTTAATTTCTCTGAGATATGCGGAAAAAGAACTTAAATAATTTAACACTCTCAGGATATACTGAATGTAAAACTTTTCTTCTATGTGCCTTATCCATTGAGATGGTTGGCGATCATATCTCTCCACAATGTTCGGCTCTTTGTAGTTCTTAATACATATTGTAGTTTTGTTATCTCTCTAAACCTTGTTTCGTCATCTATTTACTCATGCACGCAAGGTAGTTTATATGTTATTTTCCTCTGTTCTAGTAATCTTCAATCAAGCCGGCTTTCCTCATTATAGGATCCAGAAATGCCATCTGTCTGTAACTGACGTCAAGTCTCTTTTTTGTTTCAATTTTCTCTAAAACTTTCCCCATTGTTCACATTTTCAGCTCATGGCATATTTAACATCGTTGTGTAGAACTACATTTCTTTTATTTCACTTCTCTTCTTGATCTGGCAGAAGATTGTCAAGCATTCACTCTCATAGAAGAGAACTGAGATTATATATCAATTCTGTAGCCATTTGTTTGTTTCTAACGAAAATTTACTTTTTTCTTAATATTTTGCATTGCATTTAGAAAGCAACCTTCGCTATACAAATGCTCCTTCGATTTTCAGTGTCTTCTATTAAAAAATTTTCCAAATATTCAATTTTTTCTGCTTTTTTGATTTTAGAACCTCCAATTTGTCATTTGCATTTTGAGTTGTTAGTTTTGCTAACCCATTGAAAAACGGCAAATAACCTACATGTCGAGTTATTGTAAACGGATAGCAAATGAGATAAAAATAGTAATAGTAATGGCCGTGGTAATATCAACTGAAAAGGAATATGATTACGCTGTAGAGTAGATTATGAATCCTATGAGGTTTGTGTTGGTTATGCTTTGTCTCCATTGTATTTAAAAAAAAAAGAATCATTCGTAATTAAGCAAGAGTAAAAATTGCTTTTTTAGCCTAACATTTTTGAAGAAGCAGGAGGTGATTGTAGGCCAAGAGTTTTTGATGCTACAAAAAACGAATACCATTCAGAGGAAAACGGTTCTCGAATGACAATGAATTAAAAAAAAAAGCAAAACATGCACATGGCTAAGCAAGAAACTCTCCAGATTCTAAAAGCGAGTTGAAATATCCTAATTTATAGTTAGAAAATAAAGATTGACAAGAGAAATGAGTAAATTGTCTACTAGATTTTGTAGCCTGAGATGTTTGTTTTGCTTGTGCTAAAGATATTGGTCAAATAAGAAAAGCACATCACTTGAAGAGTTCCAGCAGCTGCAACATCAAAAATGGCTAGCGCATTATATTGACGTTCGACATTTTTTCGAAAAAAATGTTTAGGAATAAATCCTCAATCAATACGAGGAGAAATAATTGGCAGGACTTGAGAAACCTATTTCCTTGAATATTATTTCTAATAGAAAGATTTTGTAAATTTCAAGGGAAAGTCCGACTAGCTGCAAGCTCAATGCATGTCGGATGTTTCTTTATAAGGAAACAGCTGATATTACATTTACCATTTGTATGCTTTCTACGCAGAAATGTTTTGTAATTAAAGAAACAGCTAGTACCTTTTAACCGATATCTTAATTTTCTGCTACTTCTACTTCTATTACCACTACTACTTCTTCTTCTACATCTATTACTAACACTACTACTACTTCTATTTCTACCAATTCTACTACATCTACAACTTCTACTACTTCTACTATTACTACTTCTTCTTCTACTACCATTACTTCATCTTCTTCTACTTCTACCACCACTACTACAGCTACTACTTCTAATTCTAGTACTACTTCTAATAAAACTACTTCTAATTCTATTACTTCTTCTAGTAATACTACTTCTACTAATCATAAAACCACTTCTTGTATTGCTTCTGCTTCTACTAATTCTACTTCTACTACTTCTACTACTACTAATAATTATACTGTTTATACTACTACTACGTCTACTACTAATAATTATAGCACTACAAGTTCTACTACATATACTACTTACACTACTTTTACTTCTACTACTAATTCTTCTACATACACATTTTGTACTACTATTCCTAATACTAATTCTTATTCTACTGCCACTACTACTACTACTACTTTCTCTTCTATTACTTCTACTTATTATTCTAATACATCTACTTATGCTTTTTTACTTCTCTACTACTACTAATTCTACTATTACTGCTATATATATTCTACTACTTCAATTTCTACTATTTCTTCTTCTACTACTACTACTGCGTCTTCTTATTCTTCTACTAATTATTTTTCTAATACAACGTCTACTATGTCTACAACTTCTACTACTACCATTGCTTCTGCTACTTTTAAATCTTATTTTAGTACAGCCTGTTCAACTACTACTTCTTCATCTTCTACTACTACTACTACTACTACTACTACTGGATCTATTCCTTCTATTCTCACTACTACTACTACTACTGGATCTTCTTCTTTTTCTATTACTACTACTACTACTCATATTTCTACTATCTCTCCTTCTACTACTACTACTTCTCCTCTTCTACATCTGCTGCTACTTCTACTATTACTACTGCTGATTTTACTCCTTGTACTACTCAATTTACTACTACCTCTTCTTCTACCACTACGGCTTCTACTTCTACGACTACTATTACTTATTCTTATCCTAATTCTACTGCTATTAATACTTCGGCTTCTACTACTATTTCTACATCTACTACTACTTCATCCTCTTATTCTAATACAAATACTACTACTACTACTTAATCTTCTTTTACTTCAGCTTCTACTAATTTTACTTCTACTACTAGTACTACATCTAGTACTAATACTATTACTACTACTTCTACTATTGCTACTACTACTAATTCTACTGCTACTACTACTACTTCATTTCCACTGCTTCTGCTACTAATAATTTTTCTAGGAACTGCAAGTTTTACTATATCTACTACTTCTGCTACTTTTAATTGTACTACTATTTTTATACTACTTCTACTACTACTTCTTTTTTTTACTATTATTCCTACTATTACTCTTTATTCTACTACTACTATTACTTACTCTTCTTCTACTACTTCTACTTATTCTTCTCAGGGACCTCTTCTTTTATTATTTCTACCTCTCTTTTACTACTACTATAACGACTTCTACTATTACTACCAACTCTTTTTCAACTTCTACTACTACTAATTCACCTTTACTACTACTGCTTATTCTTCGACCTCTAAGTCTAGTACTTATACTTATATTATTACTTCTTCTAATCGTACTAATACATCTACAAAATCTACTATTACTACTATTTTATCTACTACTATTTCTTCTTCTTTTCTTTCTATTTTACTACTATTACTACTACTACTGTATTTTATTCTTCTACTTTTTCTACTACAACCTCTAATACTTCTACTTCTACGAATACTACTTCTCTTACTACTGCTTCTTGGTCTACTTCTAAATATACTATTTCTACTACTAATACTTCTACTACTATTACTTCTACTTCTACTACAACTACTATTATTAATTCTAATACGACTCTTAATTGTACGATTACTACTAATACTAATTCTGTTCTACTCCTAATACTACTTCTTCATCTACTGCTACTACTACTTGTTCTTCTTCTATTACGTCTGCTTTCACTTCTACTTTTATGTACTGTGACCTTTCAGAACGTGAGCGATCATTGGCTTACAACAATTTCTTTACCTTTTTATAGTTCTTATGTCTCCTTAACCCTGTTATGCGAAACAATTACCAATTTACCAAGAATATACGCTGCTTTCCTCTGTTCCTCTTTGAGTGTAAAATTTTCTTTGTCCTTTTACTTCATCATGTATTCTATAAATTACAACTCTCTCTTTCTGATGTTAAATATAAACATCCTTTTTGTGGCCATATTCTCTAAAACTTCGTAACTTCTCTACTTTAGCAAAATGTATATTTAAGTCCATGTATATATATATATATATATATATATATATATATATATATATATATATATATATATATATATATATATATATATTAACATGTAAAAACCATATAAACACGTAAGTGTTTCTTCTTTTTTTAATATATTGATTTTTGATAAATACTTTTTATTATTTTTTGTGCATGTACATCTATCCATTTCCTTGTTTGCAACCGTAGAAGTTATTTTACGTTTGCAAGACACTTTCAAGTCCCATGGCAAGAGGTCAACTTGACGTGTCTGCAAAATATAAAAAGCGATAAAAATGATTCCTTACAAGCGAATCAAACAATGTCTCGACAATTCGGTTTTGGTTGTAGAAAGCCTTTTATTCGTACCCTTCGGAAGCTTTTGAAAAAAATTGACTTTTGAAGTGAAATTTGCTGAGATTTCAGAATATATTTAGTGAAAGCAAACCTAATTCGAAAAACGATAAACCGACATGTTTCTCTTAGTGTTAGACAATGTTCTCTGTAAAATGTATTTTATGTCATGTTTTGTTTTTTAAATCTATGGTTTGATTGAGCCAAATAATATATTGCAGACATAACAAAGTTCAAATATAATTTACATTGTATCCTTTTGTAGCCAATGACAATCGGCTTGTTTACAACGTCAGAACATTTTTAAAATATTTGCCATTATCAGAAAGCTACTCGTATAAACAATCTTTTAAGACTTGAATAAAAACGATATAATTTTCAAATCGATCCGTACTGCACTACTCAAAAGCAAAAGAATTATAAATAATGACAGTAAACAAAAAAAAACTTTACGCTTTACTGAAGCTTTGGTCAAAGCCATTCGACCACCCAATATATGTACGGTTTGATTATCACTTTTGCGATATCGAAAGACTCCTTCAAAAATCTAAGCAAAGTATTAAGAAACAGAAAAATATCATTAGAGACAAAGGAAAGACTATTAAAATGTTATATAGTATCAATTCTCTTATATGGCAGTGAATGCAGGATAATCTCTTCACAGAGAAAGAGGAGACTTGAAGCAACATAAATATTGTTCTACAGAAGGATGCAGAGAATACCTTGGACCGAACATTTGAGCAATGACGAATATCTAGAGACAATGGCAACATAAAGGACACTTAACATCAGGAAGAGACAGGCTTCTTAGTCACATAATGCGTGTTGTGGAGTCTTTCCTCTAATTTTGGACTCTTCCACTTACTATAAAATTTGTAGAAAAGCAAGTCTCGGGGAAATCAGTGATATACACTGAAATCTGGTCAGCCGACACAGACTCCCAAGTCGTGTTACACTCTTCTGTCGTATTTACTGTTTAATACACCATTTATCTGCAACCTGTTTTTTTAGTTATTCCTTAACCAATTCCTTACTCTTAAATTATAATTATTTTTCTTTATAGATGGTCGTGTTTATTAGTATTGCTACATATATATATATATATATATATATATATATATATATATATATATATATATATATATATATGTATATATATGTATATATATATATATATATATATATAAATATATATATATATAAAGATATATATATATATATATAAATATATATATATATAAAGATATATATATATATATATAGATATATATATATATATATATACCTATTAATAGATATATATATATACCTATAAATATATATATACATATAATTATATATATACATATATATATACATATAATTATATATATATATAGATATAATTATATATATATACATATAATTATATATATATATATATATATACATATAATTATATATATATATATATATATACATATAATTATATATATATACATATAATTATATATATATACATATAAATATGTATGTATGTATGCAGGTGTGCAGTGAAAAAGGAAACAACACGTTAGGTAGATAATCCGGTGTTCCTTAATATTTAGCTTTATTTTCAAAAGGACAGTGCTCCATACAGAAGTAGAGCTTATATTATAATAATATTTTTAGTTTTTAAAAATATGATTCCTCCGCTACATAAGAGTTCTCATGTTTCAAAAGCGAGAGCCGAGACCCCTAACATAATTTTTTAAGTTATGTAGAGTTAAGGTGTCTGGACCCGCTTCCTTGTCAAGCAAGAATTTGGGAATACATATAAATATATATATACACATATAAATATATATATATACATATAATTATATATATATATATATATATATACATATAAATATATATATATATATATATATATATATACATATAATTATATATATATATATACATATAAATATATATATATATACATATAAATATATATATATACATATAAATATATATATATATATACATATAAATATATATATATACATATACACATAAATATATATATACATATAAATATATATATATATATACATATAAATATATATATATACATATAAATATATATATATACATATAAATATATATATATATTTATATATTACATATAAATATATATATATATATATATTTATATATTACATATAAATATATATATATATATTTACATATTACATATAAATATATATATATATATTTACATATTACATATATATATATATATATATATATATATATATATATATATATATATATATATATACATTGTAACCAAAAAAGTTCTCTCCGTTTTTAAAGGAAAAAAGAAAACTCTTCACAGTATGTGTAACTTATATTTAGTCTTCAAAGTAATCGCCATCAGCATCCAGCACCTTCTGACAACGTGTCTCCAGCTGTTCAATGCCCTTGCCGTAGAACTCGCGGGGGGGGGGTTAACACAAAGAAGTCCGTGAGGGCTTTGCGCAAGTCTGCTTCATTGGTGAAGGATTTCCCACGAAGATGATTATCCAGGGAGTGGAACAGGTGAACAGGTCAGGTGAATAAGGTGGATGGCATAAAATCTCTCACCCAAGTTGCTGTATGGTATCCCTGACCACTCGAACGACATGCGACCTGGCGTTGTCATGGAGGAAAAGCCCACCTTTGCGATTCACCAGTGCTAGCTCCTTCTGGCGCAATGCCTGTTGCACACGTTTCAACTGCTGCGAGTATAGGTCTCCAGTGAGCGTTTGGCCCGTTGGTAGCAGTTCATAATGAACCACTTGACGACCTGTCCACCAGACACAAAGCATAATCTTGCGTGGTTGCATTGGCGGTCTTGCCGTGTGAGGGACAGCATCCTGAGGAGACAACCAATGTCTGGAATGCTTGGGAGTTCCGTACAGAACCCACTTTTCATCACTGGTAAGCAATCGATTGAATAAGGATGCGGTACGGTGGCGAAAAAAGCAGTGATACGCAGGCTGCCACTCGTTGTGGACCTCCGCTTGCTCACTTTGTACGTCTTTCCTAGGCGGTGCAGGTGAAGTCTAACTGTTTCATCGGAAACGTTGAACTTTCTTGCAAGTTCACCACACGTTAGACTACTGTCCTCTTCAATGGCCGCCTTCAAGGCTCCGTCATTCAAGACCTGTGCTCGTCCACTGCCAGGCCCATTTGGAGAGACAAATCTTCCGACTTGAATTTTCGAAACCAACGCCTTGCAGTACGTTCATCCACAGCACTATCCCCTAACTTTTGACATATGTGGCGATTTGATGCAGCTGCTGATAAGCCCACTTTGAAGTCTAAAGCAAACACCCCCGAACGAGATCTCTAGACACTTCCATCCTTCTCACAGCTGTCCAACTTATAACTGATGGCAGGGCACAGTGCGCGTGTTTTTTATAACGTCTGATGTTCCTACTTCCGGCTGTCCGAATTTGAAAACAATTGCTACCGCATTTCGTATATATTTCAACTTCATTCAATGACTAATCTAAAAACGGACAGATCTTTTTTGGTTACCTTGTATATATATATAAAATAATGTATAATTCAGTATGCCGCAAAAGCAGAACGGCGAAAATGTGCTCAATGTCATAATTAATGACAGACTATAAATATTTCTAAATAAATTCACAGTGAACAATGATAGGCCACGACTAATAGTTTCTTGAGTTTTCACACAGTCATGATTATTACCATACTCCGAATGGTCTTTCAAGGCAACGTCCGTTATGCGACTTGACAAGAATGATTAAATAAATAATAAAAAACACCTACAAAATCAGAATAATCCATCAACCTTTGAAGACCAGCAAACAAAAACCCTGCAAAGGGATTTCGTGGTATTTAAAGCAAGAAACTGAGCTTTGCCATTTTCATCTGAAGCTTGATAAAACTAGGAATCGTAAAACCAACAGCGGGTAATCTAGCGAACTGAGAGCCATATTATTACTCGGAAATATGAACTTTCGAGGAGGGATACCTAACCCATTCGTAGTTAGTTAGACTCGGTATTTACCCGAGCTCCACACATAGTGCAATGTGTCAAAAAGCCGATTTAACGGGAGACTTTCCGTACGCGTACGCTTGGGCAAAAATTCATCGTAAACCCTGCATGCACGGAGTTGGCTGGTTCTCTACCTCCACAGACGAGAATCTGTTCGTAGGCATAGTTTCGTCTGAGTTCCTCTCCGCCCGAAGGCAGACCGTTAAGCAAGCAGTGCTTTGACAAACCCAGAGGTTTGGCTGAATCTCGTTGGTTAGAGTCTCTAGTCCTCTCCCAAAAAGAGAAGTGCAAAAAATGGCGATTCAAGGAAGCAATCGGTATATACGTTATTGACACCACCCTTTAAACTAGGATTTTTCGGTACCATTCCCGTAGGTGTTGGCAGTAAAACAAATTTGTTTTCTCGCTCTTTCAACTAAGTAGGTGTCCAAGGCAACCTTATGGGATTTATCGATTATCTAAAAGGCATTGTGCTACCATCTTTTATCTGACTACGTTAGGCGACTTTTATATGAGATGGGGACACAAAAGTAACCGGAATCGTTTTCTGTGTGACAAGCTCGTAGTATTTCAGGCTTCTACCGCTAGATGCCACTTGAGGCAACCCTCAGGCATCAGTGTGCTAACTGATGTCATCGTGAGAAGATGTACAGCTCCGTGGTTCACATTTGTTTAGAAGTGCTTCACACCTTTTCGTCTATGTTTACCATGGCTGAAACGATGCCTGTCGTAAACTGAAAAAACAGTTGGAAGTTGATCCAGACCTTTTTTCCGAAGGTCATCACTGGTAACAAAAGCTGGTGCTATGGCTACGATCCGGAAACGAAGCAGCAATCAAGTCAGTGGAAGAATCCAACGTCACCACGACCCAACAAAGTGTGTCAAGTGAAGTTCAATGCTGATTTGTTTCTTTGGTGTGAACGGAATTATCCACAAATAATTTGTTCTTCCTAGTCAAACTGTTAACCAGGCTTTTTACTTGGAATTTCTGAAGTGCTTACGAGACAAGGTGAAACGAAAACGTCCTGACCTGTGGCAAAGTGGAGGACGGTGTTTGCATCACGATAATGCGCTAGCGCACACCGCCTTCAGTGTGTGACAGTTTCTGACCCAGAATGGCATGACCCCCACTTCCCCACCCTCCCTATTCAGCCGATCTCGCCCCCTTTGACTTTTTTTTGTTCCCCCGAATGAACAAAGTTGTCAAAAGAAAACGTTTTGAAGATGCGGAATTGGTTAAGAAGAAAACGACGGAGTCATTAAAAATCATAACTTCACAAGAGTTCCAGGACTGCTTTGAACAGTAGAAAACACATCTGGACCGGTGCATTGCTTCAAATGGACAATACCTTGAAGGTGATTAGAATATAAACATGCAACAATAAATGAATAAAATTATATGACACAATTACTTTTGGGTCCCCCCTCGTACTGACCTGATTATTTTTTCATGATTTCTAACTTTTAAAGCGAGGTAATCCTACGGGAACAAGACACCAGAATTTACTAATTCTTGGCACTGTATTTACAATATATGATAAGCAGGTGACAGCGTATTAAGGGGAAGCCCAAAAAAACAAACTACAGATACTTCTCGTCAAAAAGAAAAGAAGGAAAAGAAAGGGCTAATCATCAAGTGTAAGAAGAAGGAATGTTTGATATGTACCAATTCGGTTTATGAACTGTAGACGTCGAAATCATGCAAGGACAAAATTCTATTAGTGAATGTTTCCGCAAAAAATTGGAAATGTGAGACTGAAAGCGCATTTGAACAGGGAATATTCCCTGCAATAGCCAAACGAATCATTCAGAAATTAATCCTTCTAATTGGCAATGAATGCTGGACAAGTTTCTACACAAATGTCGAGGAGATCTGATAAAATAGAATTGCGGGTCAAAGAAAGGTTTTTGAGGATGAAATGGAGTAAACATTTGAGTAAGGAAATGATTTTAACGCAAAGATAATCAAAGAGTTATTCAGAATGAGAAATAATTGAAATTTCTTGAACATAATGAGGAAAAGAGGTTTCGAGAAATTGACTTGAACGGGACATCTTCAAGAGGTGCTGAGGGAAACAGCAAGTAACTTACTTAACATCATCTTTGGTCACCTCGAGGCGGTGTAATGGTTAGCAAGCTTGTCTCGCTAGAACAATTACGAGTGAGTAGTGAGTTCTATCCTCACTGGGTGCCCCATACTTTCGGCCTTGTGCCATATCTAAGCTACGGTTGAAAAATCACTACTTAACATTATCTTGGGTTTTATTCAATGGTGAGTATAAATAACAGAGATTGAACATTATGGAGTGAAAATATCAATTCCGAATGCAGCTAACAAACATAACATTGGTGTAATTTAGTAAATGTTTTATTATTAGTATAAGAAAATAATGATCAATTTCATGCACCATTTTGTTGTATTTTGGAAAGACACTTGGAGAATCAAACATTCATTTAACTTCTTTTTTTAAAAAATATGAAACAATTATTTCTAAAATTTACAGAATGACAACCTCTATTTCAAGACAAAAAGGACAAGTTAAGGAGTTCAATAAACACATTTCAATGTAAGTATTTTACTTTAAATTGGTAATTAACTACTGCACGATATTAAATTCAATATTTTGTTGGTTCCTACTGAGATATTTTAAAAGATTAGATTTAGACATAAGTATCTGGAAAAATTACCTTACAAGTGCCTAAAAAGCAAATCATTTTTAATTAAAATCTAAACTAGAGATCAGATGCAATATTTTTAGAAACAAAGAATTTTTTTTTGTTGAAGCAAATATTAATAGAAATCATTAAAATTGTAAAAACAGAAATGGTTGACATTTACATTAAAGAATTAATTTAATCAGATCAAGTTTTCAAATATGGACTAAATGTCAAAAAAGAAGTTTCCTCTTGCTTTTCATTTATGCCATGTACTTCATAGATATGATTTGCCAGGAAATTAAAAACAAAAAACAAAAACAAAAAAGATCGCAATATTCTTTTTCTATTTTAGTGCCGAAATTATGAATTCATGAAGAGAAAACATACAAAATAACGCAAATGCTTCTGAAAACGTAAATACAACGAATGTTCATGGTCACTAAATTTATGAATAAATCACATTAATTAAATGAGAGCTGATCACCAAAATTACTTTTTTTTAATATTAACTGACAAAGTCACTGGTTGGTTATATAACACCTTCAACAAATTCTTAAATAAAATATACACATACTCTTTGTCCATTAGACAATTTTAAAACCAAGTATGATAGTCCATATTTTTTTAAGTGCTGGTAATGATAAATACTTATCACCTGAATAATCAATCTTTACTCAAAAAGTTTGTGATCGATTTCGTTAAATATTTTTCTGTTTTTCGTATGATTCTTTCAGTATAATTAAAAAAAACACTCATTTTTATAGATAAATGAAATATGTTGAAATTATAAGCAAAATTGTATAAAAGGATAAGATTACAAAGCAAAAGTAAAAACAGGATTGAAGAAATGTTATATACATATATATACTTAATACGTAATACTTCTCGTTTTCACTCTCGCATGGTCATGTGTGACGTCACGAGCTACGACGCGTTTTTCGCTTCCTTGGCTCGTAAATAAAAGATTTTTGTCGTTACTTTGAGCTTATTCAAACTGCAAGAGCGGGCCATTATTGTGGTTTCGTATATGTGTTGTTTGATTTATTAAAATTACCATATTTGATAATGGCATATGTAAGCCGAAAGCTTAGATTGGATTCAAACATGTGTCAATATAATGTTTTCCTTTCGTCTTTCAACGATAATGTGATTAAGATTATCAGACAATACGAAAGGAACTTACTTAAAATAAATAGACTAAACTTGTCTATATTATTTAATGACACACACACACACACACACACACACACACACACACACACACACACACATATATATATATATATATATATATATATATATATATATATATATATATATATATATATATATATATATATATATATATATATATATATATATATATATATATATATATATAGTAGTGAATAGCAGCTCGGATTGAGGAATCAGAGAGCTGAGTTCGAATTCCAGTCGAAGCCATTAAATTAACTTACGTGCTAATACCTGCGGGGTGTCGCTTGGGGACCTTGTAGCACGTAGTGCACCATGCCATTGTATTTGGTCCTTCACTGTGGTTCATTGTGGTTGGTCCGCACTAAGCCTTCACCACTATAATCAAATCATATGTGCTGAATCTGGCCTGAGCTGCTTGACCTTCATAGGTCGAATACGACGGTAGAATCCACTATCTATCTATCTATCTATCTCCCTCTCTCTCTCTCTCTCTCTCTCTCTCTCTATATATATATATATATATATATATATATATATATATATAAAATTAAATAATTATTTTACAAATATGTACGCACAGACACATATATTTATTTAAATATATATAAAAATAATACTTTGTTACTACAAATGCGTGTAGAAATTCTTTGACAATATGGACAGCCGGAATTAGGAACATCAGACGTTATAAAAACACGCGCACCGTGCCCGGCCATCAGTTATAAGCCGGACAGATGTGAGAAGGATAGAAATGTGTACAGATCTCGTACGGGGATGTTTGCTTATCAGCAGCTGCATCAAGTCGCCGCATATGTCACGCGTTTGGGGATAGTGCTGTGGATGAAATTGCTGCAAGGCGTCGATTTCGAACTTCAAGTCGGGAGATTTGTCTCTCCATGATGAGCCTCGCAGTGGACGACCACAGGTCTTGAATGATGGATTCCTGAAGGCGGCCATTGAAGTCTAACGTGTGGTGAAATTGCATGACAGTTCAACGTTTCCGATGAAACAGTTAGACTTCACCTGCACTGCCTAGGTAAGACGTAGAAACTGAGCAGGTGGTTTCCGCAAACGCTGTTGGAGGTCCACAAGGGACAACGAGTGGTAGCCTGCGTATCGCTTCTTTTTTCGACACCGTACAGCGTCCTTATTCAAGCGAGTGCTTACCAGTGATGAAAAGTGGGTTCTGTACGAAACTCCCAAGCATTCCAGACATTGGTTGTCTCCTCAGGAAGCTGTCCCTCACACCGCAAGGCCGCCTATGCACCCACGCAAGATTATGCTTTGTGATTGGTGGACAGGTGGTCAAGTGGTTCATTATGAACTGCTACCAACGGGCCAAACGGTCACTGGAGACCTATATTCGCAGCAATTGAAACGTGTGCAACAGGCATTGCGCCAGAAGGAGCCAGCACTGATGAATCGCAAAGGTGCGCTTTTCCTCAATGACAACGCCAGGCCGCATGTCGCGCGAGTGGTCAGGGATACCATACAGCAACTTGGGTGGGAGACTTTGTGCCATACACCTTATTCACCTGACGTTGCACCATCCGATTACCACCAGTTCCACTCCCTGGATAATCATCTTCGTGGGAAAACCTTCAACAATGAAGCAGACTTGCGCAAAGCCCTCACGGACTTCTTTGACCCCCCTCCCCCCCCGAGTTCTACCGCAAGGGCATTGAACAGCTGGAGACACGTTGGCAGAAGGTGCTGGATGCCGATGGCGATTACTTTGAAGACTAAATATAAGTTACACATACTGTGAAAAGTTTTAATTTTTTCCTTTAAAAACGGACAGAACGTTTTTGGTTACCTTGTATCATTAACATTCTATAATTTCTACTTCATCTTACATTTCATCACAGCACTGGAATATCTTTCTTCATATCTCTTTATTCATTCATATCAAATTTTTATTGTTTCATCCTATTCTTCAAGAAACATGAACTATGTTCACCCAATACCATGCCCAACGGCCACTCCGGGTAGAGGGTTAGAGAATGAGGTGTGTCATGAACAAAAGATAAAGAAGTGAAGTTTACGAGGGCATCTTGTTTATGCTGTGTCTCTTCAGAGAGTGAGTGATCATGTCTCTCCACAACTTCCTCTCCTTTTAAGTCTTTGTCAGTATTGTCTTTTTTGCTAACTCTTCTAATCCGTGTCCTACCAATCGTTATTCGATATTTTCCTCTCTTCTACCTGTATTTAATATACCCTGTGAGTTTCAAATTCTCCAAGCCATATTTTCTCATTATATGTCCAAGCAATTTCAACCTTGTTCTTTTTTATATTCGAAATATGAGTCGATTTGTTTCCATTCTATCTAAAATATGTCCAGTCCAGTAACCTTCATAGAACCACATTTCTGTTCTCTCAGATTGATAAAGATTGACCGTAAACTTAAAGAGTTTAAGATCGTACTGATCGGGAAGCGGGAACGCAGTATTTGAGACGGAAAGTTCTCTTTACCAAAGCAATACTTGGTGAATTTATATGATGAAGATGACAGGTTTTGGCTGTAAAGTTATTATATGGTGGCCTTAAAGAATGGAGCTTGTTGGAATATTTAACCTGTAATTAATTGATTGATTGATTTGTATATTTAATGACATATCGACTCCTTATGAGTAGTCTAATGCCGAAATGTAATCTTCCAGGGGGCTTTGAAGTAATAAAAATATGATATGTGTTATGGTCCAAGGTTAGGACCAAGGAAGAACAAGACGAACACAAGAGTAGAAATAACAAATATATATTACACAGAATAATAATACAAGATGTGGAAGGTGTTAGTATGGCTGTCAGTCTAGTTTGAAGTGAACTACTATTGGCTCGACTCGATTCCATCTCGTCTCTCTAGTATTTATAGTGTCAGGAAGAGTTCACTCTGTCGTTATAGGTAAGGTCCCATCACACCCCCTCCCAAAGCTTTTACCTCGCAGGGGACTTTAATATTTTTCCTCTTTGGATTAATCATCAAAGGCTCTATAAATTTTCTTTTTTCTGCTTGATTTCCGCGGTTCTGAAATTGCTTGAGGCCTTTGCATATTGAATGTGTCAAATATTGCGTCCATCACTTCCTCCTCTTCCTGAGGTAGACCGTTAGAATCCTCTAACAGCCTCTTTCTGATCTGATTTAAGTGCCTTTTATGCGAGAACTTCGGACCCTGAATTATGTAAATCACGTTCCCGATACGTTTCTCTATTGCACCTGGTTCCCAATAGGATGTATTGTTTTTGAACATTTAAAACAAAACTTTCTCCCCTGGGTTAAATTTTCTTTTTGATAGAAACGACGATGGTGATTGCTTTGTCTGTTTTGGCAGTAATTTGTCGAATTTTTCAGGCGAACATTACTTCCGCCGGCGATAATGCCGATGGCGTAGTACTGTTCGGTGTAATTCTATACACTTGCAAGAATTGTTTTCTGTTGGTACGTCATAAGCTTTCCTTAATGCTCTTTTTAATGTATCTACAAACCACTGCGCTTGCCCTTTTGATCTTGGGGGATATGGCGGGGATTTGATGTGTTTCACCTGAAAAGTTTCACAAAATTCTTGAAAATCCGCACATGTAAATTGTGTCCCATTATCGGTGACTAGACACTCAACCACTCAGAAACAGCTCGTGAAGGCAATTTATTGTAGTCTCGGAAGGGGGTTTTCTACAACGAAATACTCCTGGCCATTTGCTGTAACTGTCTACTACACTCAAGTAGAAAAACCATCTAATGGACCTGAGAAATCTACATGGATTCTCGACCACGGTCGATCTGTCTTAGGCCATGGTTTATGAGTGATCGTAGGTGCCTTGGCTGCTAAGGAACAGCCCTTGCATTTGTCCACCATATGTATAATATCTTGATCCATGTTTGGCCAGTACACGTAACTTCGGATTAAGGATTTCATCCTGTTCTTTCTTGGGTGACCCATATGAAAATCCTTGAAGATTCGCCTTTGTAGCGTTTTCGGGGTTACTACTGTTTCATTATATAGCAGAACATTATCACAGTACGAAAAACTGTTTGATATATACTTATCTTTTCCTGCAATTTTTGTTTTCGTTTCCTTTATAAATTCGTCATTCACTGCTTCTCGAATTGGGAGGGGACTGTCCTTAAGGGGAATCATTCTACTAAGTAAGTACAGATCATCGACTTTGGTTGACTTGAGACAAACAGTATCTTATCTGCGGGAGGTGTTTAAATCGGTGTCGTATTTCTTTGGTGTGTGAAATCTGCTCCACTCTGGTGAGGTATATTCTGCTATGGGGTAGCAGAGGACAAAGGCTCTGCTAAAGATTGCACCAGCATGGGCACCCCATTTTATAGGATGAATGATGAGGATTAGGTTAGCCGTTTCCGTACAGGAAACATTCGAGATACACTGGCCGAACTTTTGCCGTTATTTTCAGTTGTAATTTATAAAATCTTATTTGTTTCCCGTCACCGTTCTATGTGATAGTGATTGGAGTTTTCTACCTAACATTTTATTTACTGTAGAGTTGAAAGTGTATTTCGTAATTATTTTTTCTCCGAGCTTACATATGCTATCAATTTTAGATGTTGCTATTTTTAGAAGACTTCGTGTGATGAGGTATATCTTATTTGACTAGATTACTTTATTTTTGATTTTGCATCGCCAGTCTGCGAGATCCGATGGAGTGAAGTCCCACTAAGATCTACAGAGCCGATTAGCTTGAAAGCATTTTTAATCATTGATCATTAAAAAAAAATGTTCTATATAGCTGATATATGGGACAAATCAAGGACTTCATCACCAGCTAGTGCATCCATGAGACAATTTGGATCTATACATATCTCAACCCCTTTGGTAAATATTTATAACATATTACTGTGTTGGAAAAAGTATCTTTAATCTATGTGCAATTCTCCTATTTACAACGTAATGTTGTCGAAATTAGCTCTCCAAATATTGGCTTTTATTAATGACAACGGCAGCAAATATGCGAGTACATCAGCTTAACAAGCACGTCGACACCTTGCAATTACATATTATATATTTACGTTATTTAAAAAGCCTGTCGAGTATTTTCCATTTAACCATGCAGTCGCAAAGATGTCAACATATAATAATTCTGAGTTCCGTTTTGATTGAACGATTTCTTTTTTTTTTCTTTTTTTTTCTTTTTTTCGTAGTTGTTTCATGAAATTTCCTATTCCGTTCCCTTGGATACAATATTCATAAAACAGAAAAATCCAATATATTTTGTCATTTTTAGTTTCTTAAATTTTTCCGAAGCGAAGTAATCATGGAAAAATTTCGATGAGATTAATGGGCAAATATTCGGAAGGAAGAAATAAATTTAATGCATCACGTTATCTCTTCTCCTGCCTTCCTAATCAAAAATTCCACCTCTTTCTATTCATCTTTCTCTCACGCAATAGTTTTATTAGGTCATTTACACATCTCTTTCTTTCGTTCTTGTTACGTATTTATTTCTCATTCTATCTATCTATCTATCTATCTATCTACATAATTCAGGAGCTGGTTTTATTCATATTCTTCTATTTTTCCTTTCTATCTATCTCAGTAACTATTTATCTGTGTCAGTTCCCCATAACTCTCTATCTACTCATAATGTTCACATCTATCTTTCTATCTATCTATATCCACGCACATACACATACACATTCTTATATATATATATATATATATATATATATATATATATATATATATATATATATATATATATATTGACCGAATTCAGTCTGTGCTATGTATGTATCTATCTATCTATCTATCTCAGTATGTACATAATTCTTTAGCAGATTTTATTAATACCCCTATCTTTCTATGTCTCTGACTAACTATTTATCCATCTCAATTGTCCATAGTTCTAGCTACTCATAGTGTTCATATCTATCTATCTATCTATCTATTTATTGACCGATCTCAGTCCAATCTACGTCTAAACACACTAACACAGACAGATACAAACATACTTATGTATGCATATATGTATATATATATATATATATATATATATATATATATATATATATATATATATAAAGTCTGTTCTGTATATTCATCTATTTATCTATCGATCTCAGTATGCCATATCGATCTCAGTTTCTCCATATCTATATATCAATATCTCTGTATATATATATATATATATATATATATATATATATATATATATATATATATATATATATATATATATACATCGACCGATCTCAGTCTGTTCTATATATTTATCTATCTATATATCTATCTATCTATGTACATAATTCTTTAGCGGATTTTATTAATTACCCCCTATATTTCTTTCTATCTCCCAGTAACTATTTATCTATCTGAAATGTCCATAATTATATCTACTCATAGTGTTCCTATCTATCTATCTATTGACCGATCTCAGTCCAATTTATGTGTGTGTAAGTGTGTGTGTGTGTGTGTGTGTGTGTGTGTGTGTGTGTGTGTGTGTGTAATGGGAAAGGTTTTTTGCAACTCATCGAATTCTTCATTCACTTTCCTCCTGTCGTTTTCCCAATTCGACTTTCTCTCTTCCTTTCATTATCCAACTCCCACCAGCCGCCAGTATTTATTATTTCTTTCTTCTTTTTCTCTTCTTCCTGTCAAACAATTTCCTTTTCTCCTCATACTCTTAAACAAGTCGTTTGAATTTTTTTTTTAATTATTTCTTTTGTTTTTGCTTTACTTTATTTTCTCCTCATTTCCAACACACATACTTTTTCGGTCTTTTAATAGATTTCTGTTCCCTTCTATTTTACTTTCACTTCCTTTTTTCTCCCCCTCTCTCCATCCTTTACGCTTTCCAATAGTCCAGATTAGTCAGAATGAACTGTTGCTCCTTTATTAAAAAAAAATCCCGTATACCTAATAAAATGTTCTCTTTTTAAGATTCTTATTATTGTATTTTTCTATAATTTTTATATACTGTATCACATTTTCTTAATACTCATAATAATTATATACAATGACATAGATGAATAAATATATATATAGACTTTACCTGATATGAGTTTTATTGAAAATATAAACAGTGAAACCGACTATATTTACCTGAAACATCCAAGATAAATTATCAAAAATTTAACAATATCTCTTACTCCAAGAGTACGAAGAGCATCAGATTTTTTAGAAGCAAGCAGTTTTTGACAGAATTTAAGTTGAAATTAGATATAAAGATCGAATAATCTCAATTTATACTACATGATAAAGGGTAAAGGCAAGATATGCGTCTTGTTAAGAAAAAGAAGCTAATTGTCTGAAAAGACAAAACAAGAAATGAAATCAGGCCAAGAACCCCATAAGGAAGCACTTGGTGTTTTACCACGCTGTTACATATCTTGACCCCTTTTTCAAAAGGGAAAAATGTGATTGCAAATAATGTTTCAACAACTTGCACTTATTCTCATATATGGCATTGTCTTATTTTACTCGGATAGAATAAATCTCGGAGAGTTATCATTCATTTATATGCATATCTATATATTTATATCTATCTATTATTCCATCTATCTATCTATCTATCTATCTATCTATCTATCTATCTATCTATCCGCAAATGCCACATGACTCTATATGTTTAACTGGGATACTAAAACAGATAGCTACACATCCGCAGTGAATTGGGAATTGGTCGCTATAATCAGTCCATTGCTAGGCAGTGGTGGACAGGCGCAATCTATGTTTACACGAATAAATATTCATCCAAAAAATATTAATAATCCAAGTTTACTAAATAAACGGAATGAACTTATGTCTAGTTATATGCACAGAAAATGCTTCCTCTTAAAATATTGTAATCCTGGGTAATCCACTTTACGTCTAAATTTAATTTTTAATTTTAATTTTCCGCCCAGTTTTACTTCGGGTTACACATCGATTACTTCCATCTAACCAGTCAAATATATTTTACGAACAGCGCCCAGCGTTCAAAATTTAAATTTTAAGCGTACTTCAGTTTCCCTTTTCTTCTCTTTCTTTATTATTGACTCATACCTACACCTTATTTCCTGCACTTAAACCTCAGTGTTGCTTTAGTACTATTTTTGTGCTATTTTAATTTTGATCTATGAATAAGCGTCCATCCCATGAGCTTCTACAAAACAAACAATAAGCGACATTTCTGCCCGACGAACTGGGTAACCAACAAAACGCGAGTCGCACATCAAACGTAGGTATATGTGTAGTTATTAACATACATACATACATACATACATACATACATACATACATACATATATATATATATATATATATATATATATATATGTTAATAAAACCTCGAGTCGCACATCAAACGTAAGTATATGTGTATTTATTAACATATATATATATATATATATGTTAATAAATATATATATATATGTTAATATATATATGTATATATATATATGTTAAGAAATACACATATATTTGCGTTTGATGTGCGACTCGTTGTTTTATTAACATATATATATATGTATATATATATATATGTATATATATATATATATATATATATATATATATATATGTATATATATATATACATATATATGTATATATAAATAAAAAGGAAAGAACAGTAAGATATAAAATCCGGTGTTCTTATAGATATTTTTATTTTTACACAATAGTGCTCTATGTAAATTTAAATTTACAGAGCATTAATATTATAAATTAATAGATTTAAAATATGGTTTTACCGCTACACAGTGATGACCATGTTTCAGAAATGGAAGCTAAAGCCCCTGAATTTAATTTTGTTATTAAACCAAAGACATTAGTTCCATTTCCTCATCAAGCGAATTTTGGAGTAACTTACTTTTTAA
The DNA here is from genome assembly GCA_964036315.1 of Acanthosepion esculentum. Taxonomy (NCBI): domain Eukaryota; kingdom Metazoa; phylum Mollusca; class Cephalopoda; order Sepiida; family Sepiidae; genus Acanthosepion; species Acanthosepion esculentum. The sequence goes on from OZ038491.1 coordinate 67,739,972, forward strand.
AATTTACGGTTGTTAACGGCACAGGAAAGATTCATAGTTTGAGGGTTTCCAAGGTTACCGATAAATCCATTCATCTAGACAAGGGGTGGTAGAGGGTTCAATTTTTAATTTTCGTTGTCTCAGTTAATAGTTACATTTGAAAGCGGGGTTATGTTTAGGGATGGGTAGGGATGTATCTTTTAACAAATTCTGACATCCGCTAAATTCATGTCATCTGGGTTTATTTCTAACGGCAAAAATTCTTATGGTATTATTTCTATTTGTATATTTAAAGATTTTTTAAGTTAGAATATGTTTTATCCACCTTTCTAAAAAGTTATTTTTAATATTTGATATACTATACTTCTAGTTAAAAACCAAGTAAATGTATTAGGATTACTTACAGTATTTAAAATTATTTATTCTTATCGAGTATTATTTTATTTTATTTTATTTTATGTAAACTTTATGACAATGACGGCAAAGGTGGTTAAATTATTTCACTAATTTAATAAACTTAGTATTATAAATGTATATATGTATGTATAAAGGACATTTAATGTTCAATATTATATTCTAACTTATTAATTTCACATGACTTTCGGTGTTCACTTGGATTCTTTCCAGTGTTTGAATTGCTTTGAGAGAGGTGTTATGGTTAGAGTACGTTTTATTTAATTACAATTTTAAAATATATTTAGGTTAGAATCTGTTTTATTTAATTTCAATTTTAAAACATTTTTAAAATTCTACTTTCAAATTTAACTTTTTAATTTTAATCGGCTATATTTCTTTATAAACCAAGTAAATGTAATATAATTATCTACATTATTTAAAATTATTTATACCCATCAAATATGAGTATGTATAATAATCAGGTAATTTTTTTTTTTTTTTTTTTTTATAGATTATTTAAAGATTATTTAAAGAAAACTTTTGGCAATGACGACAAAAAATAGCTATTTCATTTCTCTGATTCAGTAAATTTTTATTTTTTATAAACTTAGTAATATATAGTTTCTCATGTATGCATAAAGGACATGGGTCATTTAATGACCTACATATTCTAGCTCTTCTTATTAACTTCCATTTCACTGTAGGTGTTTTATTGGATTCTTTTAGGTGCCAAAAGTACTTCGAAAGAGATGTCTGACTTTTATACTTATTTATCCTAAACGAGGATTGATGTTGGTAGAACCTCTTTTTGAACTCATGGCTAGTGCAACCTATATAAATTTTTATGTTTTCAGGATTCTCAACAGAAGATATATTACATTGGTATACTACTGATTCTATGCAACATTTATTTTGTAAAGGACAGTTTTGAGGGTTTCTACAATTACATAATTTTTGTTCACCCTCATTAGTTGTTGTTTGTATTTTTCCCTTGTCTACAATTTTTTGGTTCTGGTATAAGTGTTTATTTAAGATATTAGTATTATGTTTCTTAATTATCTTTTCTAGGTTATCAGTACAGCTATAACTTAATTTTAGTGTATTTCTATTGAAAATGGTACTAAGTTTACTTCCACCGGGAAAATGCTTGAGTATTAATTCAAGGAATTTTTGTCCCAATTTGTTTTTTACCATTTGGTTGTATGGGGGTGTATACCAAATTATTTTCCTGCTTCTGTTTTTCCTATGTTTACCGTTTTCATTTTTAATATAAGTTAGTTTTAGGTTTTTGTAGCCACTATCTTTTAGAGCTTTATTATAGAAATTAATATGTTCGTCGAAAATTTTGTCATTTGCTGAATTTGTACTAATTCTTTTTCGGATAGATAAAGGTATATGTTTAATTATAGATGAGGGGTGATTTGATTTAGGGTGTATATATACAGGATTCGTATTGAGTTTTTTATAAGGTGTGTATGTATTGTTCTTTAAATCTAATGTTATATCAAGGAAGTTAACTTTTTTAATTTTAGTGCTAACGGTAATTTTTAAACCCATGCTTTTAAATTCTTTATATAATGCCTTTCTAATTTTGTCTATTCTGAAGTTAGTAGAATTCCTAATAACCATGAGACCATCGTCCCTGTATAGACCAATGTCAGTTGAATCAATATCACGATGCGCTGTTAGGTTGTATAAAATAAAAAGACCAATAAGATCAGAAGACTCAGCTGAGTCTAGTGATCCCATTGTGATGTCAAAGTGGTCATATGAATTTTTTACCCATTGCTCACCATTATGGATCAGTACCGATTTCTTCGCATTTAATATAATGTTCTTTTCATCCTCAGTAATATCCGTGTACTGGGTGGCAAAGTCCAACGCATTCAAGAACAGTTCTTTAGATATTGATGGGTAATAATTTTCAATATCGAACTGCATTAGTGTACAGTTGTTTTTTGCTTTTATACAGATAAAATAGGCCTCAAACTTTGGATAAATACCGAAGACGTGATAAACTGGTTCACCTGTATAAAAGCAAAAAACAACTGTACACTAATGCAGTTCGATATTGAAAATTATTACCCATCAATATCTAAAGAACTGTTCTTGAATGCGTTGGACTTTGCCACCCAGTACACGGATATTACTGAGGATGAAAAGAACATTATATTAAATGCGAAGAAATCGGTACTGATCCATAATGGTGAGCAATGGGTAAAAAATTCATATGACCACTTTGACATCACAATGGGATCACTAGACTCAGCTGAGTCTTCTGATCTTATTGGTCTTTTTATTTTATACAACCTAACAGCGCATCGTGATATTGATTCAACTGACATTGGTCTATACAGGGACGATGGTCTCATGGTTATTAGGAATTCTACTAACTTCAGAATAGACAAAATTAGAAAGGCATTATATAAAGAATTTAAAAGCATGGGTTTAAAAATTACCGTTAGCACTAAAATTAAAAAAGTTAACTTCCTTGATATAACATTAGATTTAAAGAACAATACATACACACCTTATAAAAAACTCAATACGAATCCTGTATATATACACCCTAAATCAAATCACCCCTCATCTATAATTAAACATATACCTTTATCTATCCGAAAAAGAATTAGTACAAATTCAGCAAATGACAAAATTTTCGACGAACATATTAATTTCTATAATAAAGCTCTAAAAGATAGTGGCTACAAAAACCTAAAACTAACTTATATTAAAAATGAAAACGGTAAACATAGGAAAAACAGAAGCAGGAAAATAATTTGGTATACACCCCCATACAACCAAATGGTAAAAAACAAATTGGGACAAAAATTCCTTGAATTAATACTCAAGCATTTTCCCGGTGGAAGTAAACTTAGTACCATTTTCAATAGAAATACACTAAAATTAAGTTATAGCTGTACTGATAACCTAGAAAAGATAATTAAGAAACATAATACTAATATCTTAAATAAACACTTATACCAGAACCAAAAAATTGTAGACAAGGGAAAAATACAAACAACAACTAATGAGGGTGAACAAAAATTATGTAATTGTAGAAACCCTCAAAACTGTCCTTTACAAAATAAATGTTGCATAGAATCAGTAGTATACCAATGTAATATATCTTCTGTTGAGAATCCTGAAAACATAAAAATTTATATAGGTTGCACTAGCCATGAGTTCAAAAAGAGGTTCTACCAACATCAATCCTCGTTTAGGATAAATAAGTATAAAAGTCAGACATCTCTTTCGAAGTACTTTTGGCACCTAAAAGAATCCAATAAAACACCTACAGTGAAATGGAAGTTAATAAGAAGAGCTAGAATATGTAGGTCATTAAATGACCCATGTCCTTTATGCATACATGAGAAACTATATATTACTAAGTTTATAAAAAATAAAAATTTACTGAATCAGAGAAATGAAATAGCTATTTTTTGTCGTCATTGCCAAAAGTTTTCTTTAAATAATCTTTAAATAATCTATAAAAAAAAAAAAAAAAAAAAAATTACCTGATTATTATACATACTCATATTTGATGGGTATAAATAATTTTAAATAATGTAGATAATTATATTACATTTACTTGGTTTATAAAGAAATATAGCCGATTAAAATTAAAAAGTTAAATTTGAAAGTAGAATTTTAAAAATGTTTTAAAATTGAAATTAAATAAAACAGATTCTAACCTAAATATATTTTAAAATTGTAATTAAATAAAACGTACTCTAACCATAACACCTCTCTCAAAGCAATTCAAACACTGGAAAGAATCCAAGTGAACACCGAAAGTCATGTGAAATTAATAAGTTAGAATATAATATTGAAAATTAAATGTCCTTTATACATACATATATACATTTATAATACTAAGTTTATTAAATTAGTGAAATAATTTAACCACCTTTGCCGTCATTGTCATAAAGTTTACATAAAATAAAATAAAATAAAATAATACTCGATAAGAATAAATAATTTTAAATACTGTAAGTAATCCTAATACATTTACTTGGTTTTTAACTAGAAGTATAGTATATCAAATATTAAAAATAACTTTTTAGAAAGGTGGATAAAACATATTCTAACTTAAAAAATCTTTAAATATACAAATAGAAATAATACCATAAGAATTTTTGCCGTTAGAAATAAACCCAGATGACATGAATTTAGCGGATGTCAGAATTTGTTAAAAGATACATCCCTACCCATCCCTAAACATAACCCCGCTTTCAAATGTAACTATTAACTGAGACAACGAAAATTAAAAATTGAACCCTCTACCACCCCTTGTCTAGATGAATGGATTTATCGGTAACCTTGGAAACCCTCAAACTATGAATCTTTCCTGTGCCGTTAACAACCGTAAATTTTAAAAAGTAAGTTACTCCAAAATTCGCTTGATGAGGAAATGGAACTAATGTCTTTGGTTTAATAACAAAATTAAATTCAGGGGCTTTAGCTTCCATTTCTGAAACATGGTCATCACTGTGTAGCGGTAAAACCATATTTTAAATCTATTAATTTATAATATATATATACATATATATGTATATATATATATATATATATATATATATATATATATATATATATATATATTATATATATATATATGATATGTGTGCGTGTCTGACAGTGTGTGTTTGTGTGTGTTGGGCATCAAATTATGTCACTGACCTTCCTCCATAACTTACCGAGACATTTCAGTAATACGATGAATATTTATGACCTTTTCAGAAATAGATTTTTTACAAAACAAAAATATTACCAGGAAAAAAAGTAATTGCCATTGAATGACCCATTGAGGTCGATATGCCGTAAAACAAACTAAACCAAACCAAACTAAGAGACAACGAATATCTATTATGTTTGATCGTGAGTCGTTCTAAACTTCGTATAATGGCGTTAGTTTCGGGAGATAAAATAAAGACAAAAACTGACCAACATTTGGATATTTTTATTTGCTGTTCCTCCATCTAAGCTTTCGAATAATATGAGCCATCATCAGGGTAGTTATATGGACATTACAACAAAGATGTTCACCATATATATGAAATCTTATGTTTACATAGAAACTTGCTATGTTACGATAACTTTTGTGGAATAGCAGCCGCAGGCCGTAAATTCGTAATGCGGTCGTATGATGCCATACATGGTCACGTGAGAGAAAGAAATGTTCTCAACAGAACTATGTGTTTACATGCAATGTAATATGTTGCGCCTGGTTTGAAATGTAATTTTGTTGAGTGTGGGTTGCTTTGTTTTAATGTAGATAGCCTTTAAGTTTTTAAGTTCTTTTTACTGTGCGTATGTATGAGTATTAAATAGAGGATCAGCATAATAAAGAAAATATCCATGGTGTTGGATGCTAAGCCTAGAATTGCTGGACACGGGTAATTCCAGTCTGTCCTTTCTTACGATCTTGGAGAGAAGTGTTAGGGAATTTTTCTCCCTTCTTTTAATAAGTATATTAAGAAACTTGTCCTTTAATATGAGAGGAACTTCATGTAGACAAAACTTGTCTAAATGATTCAATGAAATAGGTATTTATATATATATATATATATATATATATATATATATATATATATATATATATATATATAAGTCCTTATACCGAAAAATTTATATATATTTATATATATATATATATATATATATATTATAAGTCCTTATACCGAAAAATTCACCTTATTTATTGAATGACCCTCGTATATATATATATATATATATATATATATATATATATATATGTAAAAATCCGTGGGTACGTAATCCAAGTAGTGCACGTAGATCCTAAAAATATGAAATAGAGCTCAACATATTTATTATATATCATATAAATGAATTACATTAAAGTCAAACTATTACTTTATTTAGATAGTCATTTTACCCCCGGGATATTCGCCGTGAGGCTTTTCAATACAAAACGTTTGTTAAAAAAATTTAAAAAATCAAATTTTTATTTTTTTATTTTTTGGATTTATAAGCCTCAGGGAGAATATGCTAGGCGTGAAATGGCAATCTGAATGGGGTAATAGAATTTCATTTTTATATAATATATACATATCTTATATATATATATATATATATATATATATATATATATATATATATATATATATATATATATATATAAGATATGTATTCCATATATTTATCACTGTTCTCGTATGAATACAAAAATTTGAAACACCAGATACACACAAACATTTCTTGGATGATATGCAGAATTATTGGACTCATCAAATATGAGACTGAAAAAAATCTGAGCTGCATAGTGTTAGCGCTGATCCTGTTATTATGCGTAAATATGACTAAATAAATATTTGCGTACAGTTATATTCATTGTTAAACCAACTTGAATTAAAACGCAGTACTAATTCGCGTATGTCACTAAAGTGCGTTTAGCATAAAATGGCTAACCCACGATTTGATATGACGGCTGTTTGACATAATTCCAGGTAACAAACTAAGCGAACTTAAGAACTCTTTTAATCCGCACCTGTTACACTGTGAAATACCGGAATGAGTATTATTCACACATATTCTCTTATCCTCATCATTAGTGTTTACTCACACAGCCTTTTGGCCGTTGTGTTTTTCTGGCCAACTTCGCACGCATGCACACACACACACACAAACACACACACACAAACACACACAACAGCAAAATTGTCCAAATCATATAACAGCATGGGATAATTGTCCATCCAACAAAATGTTTAATATCTAAAAACCACTAAACTAATTGAGTTTCTTTTTTACCTGGTTTTTAGATATGACGTTTTACCATATTGACCCAATATGCCGTAAGAATCACTGAAAATCTCTTTGAGTTATGCAGCTGGATGGAGAACAGGTTAAATCATTTTGTGTCAAGCCCACTATGTCTTCCCAGCTGAGCAATGCTGAGACGAAAAATATTATTCGGGTCTCAAATAATGGTACCAACATTCATACTCTGGCTTCGATCTTCAAAATCCATTCAAGAACCATCAAGAGAACGGTGAATACATTTTTCAAAACAGAGAAGGCTTAAGTGAAAAAGTGGATCAGAGGGTCACAACAAGAAGAAGATGGGCCGTCATTTCAAGTTAGAGCTATTTGCATTCTTATTTTTCAAAGTAGAGTCCAATAGTGTTATAAAAAAAAACTCAAAGAATCCCAGTAAGATATCTTTAACTTTTACTTAGATATAACGGTTCAACGTTAATCAATTGTACAATTTTGTTGTTACACCATTTGGACAATGTTACTGTTACACCCAGGATATATAGAGAGAGGGTGTCCATAAAGTGAGTGTGCACTTTAAAAATTTATAACTTTATTTGTATTTGCGATAGAAATAATTTGTAAAAAAGATTAGAAAGAATTAAATCTAAACTTTTTAAAGCTTTTATTGAAATTTTATTTAAGTTTCCACATGTCATTCATCATTAGCA
>OZ038491.1:67752797-67770297 GCA_964036315.1 Acanthosepion esculentum
AACGACCCTCCGCAGGTTTTGAATTCAGAGTTGTCCATCTCCTAGACCAGTTGCCATCCAAGGCTATAGAACCAAGTCTGTCCTGCTATTTACCCATAGTTGGAGAAGAAGAGGATTCACACCTTTCCCAAGGGTATTAGCACGTAAGTGAATGTAATACTATGTGATATATATCCTACATTATGGCACTGAATGTTGGCCTATTACCTCACAGATGAAAAAATAAACGTAGACTTCAATCAATACAGATGCCGTTCAACAGATTCTGACAATACCATGGAACCAGTGTGTAAACAATGAGGAGATTTTAATGAAAATACAAACAATAAGGACACTTCGAATCAGAAAAAAATAGAGCTGGCAATTCCTCCATACATTATGAGGAAGAAAACTTGCAAAATTTGACTCTTACAAGAGATATCGATGGTAAAATACACAGACGAAAACATGTCTATCTACCTGATCTTATGTGAATGGATGTTGGAACGGGCAATATTTGGGATGGAAATTTATAAATATTACTAAGAGCTATAAACGATAGGAAGATGTAGAGGTCCATAATCATCCATTTCATGAAGAAAGCCGGCAAATAGAAGAAGAAGAAGATGGGATATATAGGTTTTGGAATTATGATAGACATATGTATTCATATTCTCCCCCGTTCTCCCAGGTTAGGTTCGCTCACTGAAGAGTAGATCATTTAATTTAATAAGATTTATGTTTGTTCGTTTGCTCAGACCGAAGATTGTCATTTTCATTGGTTAAAAAAGGAAAACAATAACAAGGATGTCTTCTCAAACACCTGCATATATTAATATAAGTTTTATATTAATAAACACACAAATACAAACACAAACACATATACACACGCAAATACACAGCTTGTCCCTGTTGAACAAGATTAAGGTATTTTTCATTTTTGTTTTTGCCTTCTGCTACTAATTTAAAAGTTTGCGTCTGCCAAAAGAATGAACTACAAGTTGACTTTTTTGTACGTAATTGTTTTTATACAATTTATTTCTCAACGGTGTTTAATTGCCTTGGACAGAAGCAAGAGTTGCCATATTTTTTCGTTAAAAAATATAAAACAAATTAATTTTTGCTACTGAGAAAGGTAAATAGAATCTTTTGCCTTCAACATTCAAAGGGGCTTAACTTGGCGAAGGATAAGAGCCCACCCCAAGTTATTTTAAACTGTATATATTTTCTTGTTGTCTTCTGTTACTGAATTCAATGTCTCTCTCTTAGCTAAAATCCATTCTGTCTTTGACAAAAGATGAAGTTATAGTCCTAATGTAAATAATGATAATGCTTCATCCCAGATCGCCAGACAAATCCGCTTCCGCTCGGTATATTTATGTGCTAGTAGCGTGTAGATGGAAACGAGTCACTTAGAAAGAAAACTATGAATTCAAAACTGATCTGAGGATGGGATGAATTGCGATAGACCGGTGATTATCAATCGCCATGCCGATGTAGAATAGTAAAGCGGCTCGGAAGGGGAATCGGAGAGCCGAGTTAGAATTCCAGTCGAATCCATTACATTTACTTACGTGCTAATACCATTCTTCCCCCTCCAGCTATAGGTAAATAGCAGGACAGACTGGGTTCTATAGCCTCAGATGGCAACTTGTCCATAGAATAACTATGAATGAAAAATCTGCGGAGGGTCGTTTGGGGGCCTTGTGGCACGTACTGCACCAGGTCTCTGCATTCGTCCCTTCAAAAAGTGCCGTTGGTTCCGCACAAAGCATTCACCACTATAAGCAAATCTTATGTGGTGCTGAGCCGCTTGACCCTCATACGTCGAATACGACGTGTGAATCCATTAGATATATATATATATATATATATATATATATATATATATATATATGTGTGTGTATGCATGTGATGTGTGCGTGCACGTATGTGTGTAAGCAGTAATGGTATAGCGTTAGTATTTCAATAAATGAATGAGTATTATTTTTTTCAAATAATTACTTTCACTATCCTTCGATGCGTACCCTCTGCATTAAAGAAATGATTCACATTGTCCTTTCCCATATGAAAGCGCTCGACGAAAACATCGACTATTATTTTCCGTCAATGGGCACAGAAAAGTATGCTTGGATTCGAAATCCCTTCATCAATGTTCCTTCTAATATTGGACTTCAGTTATTTCAAGAAGATCGGCCACCATTTCTAGTGATCGAGGGTTCAAATAAAAAAAACATTTGATGGTATCCATTAACGGATTATGAATTTCCATACAAAAGGAATATCTCACATTATCTAAAAGGGCTTTATCAGTTTTATTGTAGTTTTCTCCTTCTTAATTATGCAAATTAGGCTTCTCGAACATTAAAGAAATCGGCACAATATTCACACTGAATAAGCTGCAGAAATAAAGGGTCAATCAATAAATAAGGTGAATTTTTCGGTATATGGACTTCTAATACAGATAGAAGCTTACTTATTTTCCAACGTAGTCTCCCAGCACTGTCACACACTTTTCCAATCTGTGCACAAGCTTCCGTATTCCCTCAGCGTAAAAATCTTTGGACTGGTGTCTCAGCCAGTCGCTCAAAACACTTTTGACTTCATCGTCACTTTTAAACTTCGTGCATCTCGTGAACGCTTTCAAGGGACCAAACGGGTGAAAGTCTGAAGGGGCAAGGTCTGGGCTGTAAGGGGGATGAGGGAGCAGTTCCCAGCCCAGCTCGTTGATGGTCTGCACCGTTTGGGCTGATGTGTGAGGCCTTGCGTTTTCATGATGCAAGATGACTCCTTCTGACTGATGACACCTGCGTTTGTCCCAACAGATAAGCTCAAATCCTTGTAATGTCATCCACTGCCACCCTTCTGTCAGACTGAATGAGGTCATTGACTGATTCGATCCCCTCAGGAGACCTCACTTCTGTAGGTTTTCAGCCTCAACACAGCTCCATCCTTCTTTAAACAATTTAGCCCACTTGTAGACATTGTTTTGGCTGAAACATGTGGCACCATACACAGTTGACATTCTCCTATGAATTTCAACTGGTTTGCACCCTTCAGCACCCAAAAACTTGATAAATGACCGCTGTTCAATCCTGGAGCATGCTTCTTGGTCGGCCATCTTTGTTAATCACCAAAACTCTCAAAGTTTTTTTTAATCTGCAAAAGAAATTAAATCCATGTGAAAAAGAAGTTAAACAAAAACAATTAAAAAAAGAGTAAGCTTCTATCTGTATTATAAGTCCTTATACCGAAAAATTCAACTTATTTATTGAATGACCCTCGTAGTTGAATAGAAACACTGAAATAGTGTAAGTTCATATTTGTGTGCGTATTTTTTTAAATATTTGGAAAAATATTTCATAAAATTTAAATGTATATCCTTGAAAGATTTTCCTAAGTGTGCCGTTATATTTTCATCTTCTTCTAGGTGTACCGATTGTTAAAAAGGTCGAGAAACTCTGCGTGAGACTATCATCGGGTAGACACACCAAATGTTGCTAAGCCCGCAGTCCATGTCCTGAACCTGGCGTGTAACGAGTCCCGTTTCCATTATTCGGCAATATTCATACAGTCAATATATCAATGGCAATTAATACCTTTTCGGGGTCATTATAGTCATTAGTGATTTTTTTTCATTCTTTATTGTTGTTTAGCAAAAACCAAATGTCTACTTTATAGTTCCTTGAAATACACTGTTAGTGAACTACCAGTAATTCAGTAGGTTAAACTAATGACTGAATGATTGACTAATTAGTTCTTTTAAGGCTTGTCAATGTATCCATGTTAGCGAGACGATTCTGAGAGAACAAGAATTCATTATTGGAAGTCATAATCTTAGCAACATAAGTCTAATGATATATTGTTGATAGCAGTCACAGAAATAAAGCTACAAAAATACATATAGACGACAGTGCAGGAAACGGAGAAGAAAATGATTTAACATCAACTGCAATTGCATGGGTGTTAAGAATGACCCCAAAATGTGAAATGCAAATCGGCGATACCAAAATCAAACAGTTACGGAATTTTAAATATCTTGGAATTATTTTAACAGAGGACGGAAAATGTGACACTGAAATACGAAGTTGTATTTAGATAGTCAAGGAAGCTTGCCAAAAGTTAAACAGAGAACTAATAGGATATTTTTGTTAAAAACAAGAAAAATAGTGCTGGACTGCTATCTGATATCTGACCTCCTGTATAGCAGCGACTGATGAACGCTCTCCTCCTTGAAGAGAAAATTGAAGCAACAGAAATGTAGTTCTACAGAAGGATGCTGAGGATACCATGGGTCGATCATGTGAACAATGACGAAATTTTAGTAAAAACGAAAACAAGAAGGAAACTAATAGCTAACATCAGAAAGAGACAATTGACTTTTCTGGGGAACATAATGGCGAAGAAATGCTTGTAAAATCTGATACTCATAAGACAGATTGAAGTCATGAAGGAGAGAAGGAAGCAAAGCATAACAGACTTGCTGAGCCTGAGTAAATTGATGGAGGGACAGGGCTTAGGTGAAATAACAGAAAGAAAGTTTGTTATGAGCTACAAGGGACAAGAATTTGTGGAGAGCCAGGATTGCCTACGTTCTGAGGGAAAACGGCACATAACGAATAATTATTTTTCTGAAAGAATTTCTGCTAATTAACCCATACCTCAGGGGAGACGATGTGGATTAATACCATTCCAAAGAGTATATGTGCGTAACTGAATATAACGAAACTGCCTGAAATTAGAACTAGGCTCTCCGATATCCATTTCTGAGCCGTTATCCATTAAACCACGTGTCCATTCAAACATAAAGCTCCTGGTATCACCAAGCGGGCAACCACCCCTGCACTGACCAGTCTCAACATTGCTTAACATCTGTGATCCTACGAGAACTAGTGTTTCAATGTGATATGTGCGTAAGCTAAGTAAAGAATCATCTTTTTTCCCATCGTGAAGACGCCATATTCAATATTTGTCAATGGTAGAAAATTAAGTATGAACTCATTGATAGCATGGCTCCCTTACAATCCCTTTGTTTTTTTTTATCAGGGCTCAAAAGAGGAAACATATAATTTATTTATTTTATTATTCATTTCGCCTCAAACATGAAGCCACTAAGACGCAAAGGATAAATGTGGAAGAAAGAAACGGAGAAAACGTTATTGAGGGGAAATGAAAATAAGCGGACAAGATGGAAAAGGCCAGAATACCACGATTAGCGTTGTATTTAAATTTCGAAGATCATACTGTGTAACCCGGATATAAGAGACCCTGATATAAGAGAAAACCGGATATAAGAGAGATTTTCTCTGGTCCCAAATTAGAGCCTGTGTTAATAAAACAAAATAGGCCAAAACCGGATATAAGAAAAACCCGGATATAAGATACTTATTCTCCGGTCCCGACAACTCTCTTATATCCGGTTACAGTGTAGTAGAAAAGAAAACGAGAAGTTAATATAGAGTCCCATAAGTAAAATCTTTTAGTATTCATTTCCCTCCAAACAATGCAATAAAATCCCTAATTCACAAGCGGTTACTGAGTGTTTGAGAATAGGAGAGAAAGAAATATTATTAAGCAGAGAGAACAATAAAAGAACAGGTTTGGTTTTGTTTGATTTGTTTTACGACATATCCACATCAATGGGTTATTTAGTGCCGACAGTTTTGATTTTTTTTATTGCTGGTAATATTTTTTCCAAAAATGTATTGTTGGTAATATTTTTTCCAGAATTGTATTTTTGGTAATATTTTTTCGAAAATGTTTTTTTTTTTCAAAAATATATTGCTGGTAATATTGTTTTTCCGAAAATGTATTGCTGGTAATAATTTTTTTTCCAAAAATATATTACTGGTAATATTTTTTTAGTTTTCTGCTGGTAATAATTTTCAAAAAACGTATTGCTTGTACGAAAACCTATTTTTATACTTTCATAGTGGTTTGATTCCTATTTTGGGGGGGGGGGGAGGGGAGGTATTTTCCAAAAGCTGAGACCCTGACAGGTAATACCACCCCTGTTCAGGGTGGACCTGGGAACACCAGTAATTAAGAGGTGGTCCCATGCTACTCAAAACCTCCTGATTAAAAGCCTTGCTGTTGGATGTAGTTTATCGTCTTACCCAGGACGCGAATGTAGTTTATCGACTTACCCAGGTGGCTAAAATAACAGGAATTAGACATCAGAAGATAACGGTTGACATTGCCTTTAAATTTTTAAAATCAAATTTGAGGCAAGAAGCCAGGATTGCCTAAGTTCTGAGGGAACAAAAGGAAGCAGGAAGATACGGTGGGAAAATGTCAAAAGCCAGGTCAGGACAAATAATATTGAAGGTTCTTCTTTGAAATTGATTAAGAACCTCTAAATATTTAGCAGGAACAACAGACCAGATATGCACTCTCTAAAAAATGACTCCTTTGGTCTATTGCGACTGAACAGGCCGGTGTGAATCAAGGATAAAATAGTGATTTCACATGGTATTTCCAAGCATGTACAAAACCATCGATGTACGAATGAAAAAAACAATTATAATAGAACTTACCTTTCTTAGTAGCTATTTCAAAAATAAAATGATGAAAACGATTACTACGGTTAAATTCATGAAATACAGATACCAATGAGGACAACTCATCCATACAATTTCCATTGAAATATTTATAGGAATGACACAGGGTTACGGCGATGGAAAAGTGATTGCATCCGAGATGCTAGATAAGGAACAATAACGTTGCAGATTCTTCTTTGTATTTTGTCAAGAACGTCTTGATGTATAGCAGATGCTCGAGACTAGACGTGGTAAATACAGAGTGATTAAAAAGTTATTGCCTATTTTATGTGTGATCGACTCCCCCGTCTTTAAAATATTATAGTTAGACGGGAGATTCCATCATACATAAAATAGGTAGATACTTTTCAATCACCCTGTATATTCCATGCAAGGATGAATGGTAGACTTATAAATATGCAAGATAGCTTCTCGTGAGAAAAATTGCTTAACATGACAGCGTGAACCAATTTTCCTAACAGCAGGCTTGGGAATTGATTCGATAAAATTGTTCATATCAGTGGAAAGAGTTAGACCGAGAGTTACTGTCCTGAAGATTACCGTCAGCCATATTGATAGAAGCAAAAAAAAAACAACGTTATCTCAGCATTTTTGTTTTGGTGATTTTAAAAATTAACGAACAATTTCTTGCTCCGTTTAACAACGAAATGGAGGTCATTTTCGGGATCAGCTTCAGACTTGAGTTTATCGAACCTATCAGAATTACCATTAAAACAAGAATAAATAGTTGCATCCTCAACAGAAATACCGAATCGAGTAGTGATGTAAATTAAGAATAAAGTAGGTCCGAAAATAGAGCCCTTCGGGGCACCCGCATTTAAACAAATAAATCTAGGCCGTTAAAAACAAGAATTATTTTACGATCTAATAAGAAATATTGAATCAAATCAATGTCCAGAAATACCATTACCCTCAGACTGTGTAGAAGACTAGCGTGTCTGACAAACTCGAGATATTTAATGCAACAGACAAACTTTATCATGCTTATCTAAAGCTTAATAGGCTCTTTCGTCAAGAGCCATTAATGGATCAGCAGAGAAACCAAAGCCATATTATTATTTGTTGTCTGTTAGAATACCCCGTGGGGTGAGAAGCTTAATCAATTCAGAATTGTATGTCGAGTACTTAACTAAAAATAACGGTAGAAGTTCGAAAGACCAGGCGCATCGCCCAAGCTCATATAGTCAGGACATCCAGAAGAGAAGTTGTAAAGCAGGAAGCAGAAGAAACATGTATTGTAGAGCTCAGGAACACTTTAAAAGATACAAATATAAGAATATTATTCCCTCTAGACTTATTCTATTCCTACCTCGAGTGGCTCTTGGTCCTTGTATAAGGCAAACATTACTGTAAAAAATCATGAAGAATTGTGTTGTGTTTTTTAAAAATCCGATGCCAGATCTGTTATTACGAAGAAGTTATTGCATTTAAATCTAATTCACAAATGGCGTATAGCATATATCGGAATAACACTTTTATATTATGGATAATTTTTCATGATTTAATAGAATAGAAAGAAAAATCTATAGTCCGTTTATGAGCAAATTCCATACTGAAATACAAAAAAAAAAATACTTCCAAATTAAACAATTAAAAAAAGATTCAATTAACATGTTGAAAATATCAGGTTATATGAAATGAGGTAAAATGTATTTATCTTCGTTTTGGACGACGGTAGCGAATGTTGGACGATTTCCTCAAAGATGAAGACGAGACTCGAGTCGGCGGAGATGTGGTTCTACAGAAGGATGGTAAGGATTTTATCGACTGCATGAGCAACGATAAGGTCCTAGAGAGGATACAAACAAGGAGGAGGCTTATACTTAACATCAGGAAGAAGCAGCTGAAGTTCAGGTGGACACATAATGAGGAAAGAGAGCCTGGAGAATATGATACTCACAGGTTGAATAGAGGGAAAGCGATACAAGGGAAAACAACGCATGACATGCCCAGCGGCCTTATGCAAGTGGATGTCAGAACGTGGTCGGGAGGAGGTGACACAGGGAAGGAACTTGTTGAGAGCTGCGAGGTATAGAGGGAGGTGGAAAGCCATGATCGCCTACGTGCTGAAAGGACAAGGCACAGAGAAAGAAAAAATGTTGAATATTTATTTTTGACATTTTAATCTGGCACTTCCGGTAAACTCCATGGTCCTGTACGTTTCTGAGTTAACCGCCAACATTTCATTAAACGACTACCCGAATAGTGCTTATTTACCATTTCCTGAAGTAGGTAATATATATTATTATTTTTTTGTTTGTTTGTTTGTTTTAGCATCAAACAGTTTAACCCTTGATTAGAAGTATTAATGTTTGTTTTATTTCCTGTTTGGTGCTTTTGTCTGCTTTTCATAACACAGCAATCTATATGCAGTATGTGATAAAAAGACTGTGTTTACATGTTTTTTCTGTCATCCGGCATTTCTGTGGTTCGGCAGTGGCCTTTTTCCCGAAGGGACTTGATTAAAGAGATTAGACTCTTAATATAAACATTATTTTTTACTGTGTACAGATTGTTTTTTTTTAAAATCCCGACTTTTTTTTCTCTGGACACTGAAATGAATGACAACTCAACTCACAGCCACATCACATTGATACAATGGTTCCCGTACTATCACCGAAGTCAAGTAACGTCGAGCCTGGTCAGTACTTGGATGAGTGACCGCTTGAGAATAAATAAATGCCTTACTGCTGTAAGTTTGGATGTGTCGTTGGTGTAATGTCTAATGGCTAAGAATTCTTAATCGGAGAGCCGAGTTCCAATTCCAGTTGAGATCTTTATATTCACATACGCGCAAATACCCTTGGCAAATATAGGAATCCACCTCTTCACCAAACAGCTATGAGACAATTAAGACTTGTGTCACTAAACCATTATTATTTCCAAAAATAAAATAAAATTGTGTACAAAATATTTAGATTTCGGCATTAAAAATCCTGCAAATGGTTTATATACATGTACTGACAGACAATATCCATGAGAGAAGTGTTTAATATAGTGTATGAATCCCTACTGAAATTTGTTAAAAATCCATCGAAATTTTCATTTGTATTATATTAATATCAAGCCAAGCCTGATATTGTTTACACTGATGTACGATACACATACTTCTATTGTGTATAAATCATTGTGATTTCTTGCTGTTATCAAACTAAATTAATGAAATGCTTTGTTCATTGAAACCATTTAGTGGCTTAAAAAAGGAACTTGAATCATTTTATATTATTATCATCAAGTAAATTGTTGTCTAAAATAATCGGCTAAAGTATTTGTGAGCTCAAGTTAAATACGAGAACTTGTAGATTTGAGTACGTGTGTGTATAGTCGTTAAATACATTCTAAAATTGGTTTTAAAATTTACTGTCAGTGACATCCAGTTTAAAAGTATCGTTAAGAGTAACGTTACCTGGATTTGAACCTGTGATGTTATGAAATTGCAAAAGGAAAAAAAAAACTGCATTATTTTAGGTTTATGAAGAACGCACGGTGAGCTCTCAGTGTGTCACATGTTTGAGTTGGTGAAAATAAAAGCCTTCAAAAACGAAGAAATGGAATATTGAATTTCTTATTTTCGGAGAGGAAGTTGCGTTCAACTGAATAACATCGTGATTGCTAAAAAGGTTTTCGGAGGTTATCTGAGGACAGCGGGGGTTTTCTACCTCAACTGATGCAAGATCGATTGACTCTATATGATGAAATAAAATGGTTTCTTTTCTTCTTCTGTGTTCGTTGTTTCTCCAAATTTAGTATATTTTTTTGGTTAATTTTCTTTGCTTTTCATTGTTTTTTTTTTCCCTCTTCTATTTCTAATTTCTTAATTTTTTCGTTATATTTCTTTTCATTTTGTAATTCGTTTCTGTTTTTGTGATTTTTTTTGCTGTTAATGTTCTTTCCTTTGAAATATTCTTCTCTTTCATTTCCTTCTAATAGGATTTATTTCCCTTGTTTTTTTTTTTTTTGTCTTGTTTATTCATCATTCTCTCTTCAAATTCTTCCTGCTTTTGACTTGTACTAACATTCCGAAAATATATATTTTTTTCATTTTATTCTTTTCAATTTCTGTTTCTTTTAATACCACATCTTTCTCACCATAACTGTTATCATTGTCTTGTTTATTTATATTATTTTATCTAAGGCTTAAAACGTTTTTGATCCTTCGTTCCTCTCTCTCAATTCCCTTGTATCATTGGCTCTTTAATCTTTTCCCAAGCCTCTTCCTCTCAATAATGTTTTTTTTTTTTTAAATCATTTTTATGATTTCTTTTCTTTCTCTTTCTTTTATTCTCCTGCTGTTTCTCTTTTATTTATTTTTAATTCCTTCCGGTTTCTATTTATTTTTATTCCAAACTCTTCTTCTCTTCTCCTGGAACTGGGAATAAAAGAAAAACAAAAACCAATCTATAAAATACATCATCTACCTCGTCACTTCACGTCAAATTTTGATCCGGCATTTTTAAACAACATCGATTCGTTTTGATTGTAAAGAGATGAGAACAATTTTATTCTTCTGTTTTCATCTTTTCTTCTTTCATTTCTTTCAATACTGACTTCCCCTTATTTGCTTCCATTCCAAAACTGTCCATCTCTCAGTACTTTATTTCCCTGCCTTGGAGCAAAGTGGTTACCGTGCGCGCTAGCATTGTGAATGTTAGTAAATGACTGCCTGTTGAACCAGACCAAATTGACAGGACTCTTTTCTTTCTATGGAAAAGGTGAACGTTACAAAACGTTACAAAAAAGAAAGAAAGAAAGAACAAAATCAAACAAAAGAGAGGAAACGGCGAACATTCACTTTTCATTGGTTGACGAAGTCACGCAATTTTAAATAGCAAAGCTTGATGAACGTCCCAGAAAAAATCAATAAAATATTTCGATCTTATAATATTTTGTCACCGTTCCTTATTGCTTGGCTTCCGGATGCCGACGGAAATTTTTGAGGTAATCTTTGAAAGTTGGTTGTTTGGTTGATTTTGTTTAGCATCATATCAAATTCTATGAGTGATTTAATGCTGAAATCTAAATATTTTGTACGTAATTCTATGCTTTCAACTACACATATTTTGTATATCATTTTATATTTCCGGGGTAAATGATTGCTTTTTTAGGTATATTATGTAGATCATAAAATGTATAGTTTAGGCAATACGACGTAGAGTAAATCTTAGCAAGCTTGTCTGGCTTGAACAATTACTCGTAATTAGTTCAGTACATATGGCTGTCCAATACTTTCAGACTTGTGTCACACCAAATCTACGGTTAGAAAATTTCCATAAAATGTAATGCTAATTATTTTACTACAATAATGTATTTTATAAATTTTTTTATCGTTTAATTGCTTGTCATTTTCATATAAACTCTAGTGTTACTTTCTTTGTTATAAAAAAATTACTGTTGATTTTTATTTGGGGGTTTCTATTTACCCACATCTGAGACCAACATAGGGTCGAGGTGGACCTGGGAAGAAATGCAGTTAACAGGTGGCTCCACGATCCTCAAAATTTCCAAACACCCGATCAAGGCCTTGTTATCGGATGAAGTTTATCATCATACCCAGAATGAAATCTTTCAAAGAAAGCTTTAATTCTTTTTCAATCTATATAAAGAGATTTGAAACCGGTGAGTATATTTCGTTTAAATTTTCACATTTATATATTATATATTCATATAAATTTGTAAGGAAATTGGACATAAGAATAAAAGCGAATATTATGAAAAATGTGTAAAGCTATAATTAGAGAAATGTGGAATTACACACTCATAGGAGTAGATTCAGTCGGGTTTCGAACCTATCTAGGGGCAACCGGACGTCTCTCCACATACTGATCAAAAAGTCTGCCTGTGGATGACAATATATAGGCTCCTGAAAAATTATTTCGGTTGAGCTCATTGGGCTGGAAGTGTTAGTTTGTAAACAGTGAATGTTATTGCTACTAATGCAATACTCTTCGAAAAAACGAATCGAGTTCTCTCAGTCACTGGCGTGTTTATCTAAAACTAAATACACTTAAATTCACTTTCGTCCCTACCGTGTGCCAACGGCTCAGAGGTAGATTCTCCAACTGACGTTAATTCAGCCGGGTTTCTATCCTAGCTCGAGGTAACCGGACCGTCTAGCCACACTGAAGAATTATGATACAGCGAAGTAGTCCGTGGATGATAAATTTATATTTATATATATATATATATATATATATATAAACAAGCAAAAAATTTTATAAAGTAATTATGCATATATGCTCACACCCCTACAAACACATATATAGATATAATTAGTAGAAAAGTAAAATTTGTCATATACCTGAGAGATGTTATATTCAACACCACTACTTTCGAGGAGGCTATATTTCTGTACATGTTCGGTCCAATTCACAGGAGATATCCACAAATGTTTTTAAATTCTCTTGTTTTCGTTTTTTTATATTAAGTTAAAAATAATTTAAGCCCTTTTTTATTGGTGTCATGTAGATTTTTCTTCTTTGTATGTGTGTGTGGGTGTGCTCGCGCGTATGCGTACGTGTGTGCGTATGCTCACATGTTAGGATATTTTAGTTATTTCTTATATTCTTAATTTACGTATCCCATACTCTCAGATTTATTCCTCTACTATTCCTCTTCTTTCTTTTCGTTATCTTTCGGCCCGGAGTTCTTAAAAGATAATACATATACATATATATATATATATATATATATATATATATATATATATATATATATATATATATATATATATATATATATATATAGTTTACGAAAAACTAGGTAATCCGTATGGGAAGACCCAATGAGGATAGAATCCAGAGAGCTCAATGTAAATCAGAGCTAATAAATTAAATAAAAACAGATTACTTTAAGGTTCCATATAATAAATTATTTCATCACAGCCCTTCCAAACAGATTTAAAGTGTCAATGTCTAGATTTCAGCGAATATTTAAATTTGAAAGAATAGAAATGTTACATCTAACTCAACGCTGTCTCTCTACCTCCCTACACTGCCCCCACTTCGTGAGTTTCCTTATTATTGCCCGTCATAAATGTGTAAATTTATTTTCATTTTTTCATTTCAACATTTGGAAATAAATCTGATGATCCACTGTCCTTTAAAAGGGCTGTGGTGAAATAATTTATTATATGGAACCTTAAAGTAATCTGTTTTTATTTAAAATATATATATATATATATATATATATATATATATATATATATATAGGTAAAAAAAATTGATAGAAAGATTCTGTACAAAAACTTATTACGTAGACTAAAATGATGGTTGGGAAAAACACCTAATATTTAATATAGTGTCATTTATTAATAATATATGAAATTGTACAGAGAAGGATTGCAATTCATTTACTTACAATTAGATTTTCAGTGGGTCTTTTTTTTTCTTAGAAAAATAATCTGTTGTTTTCCTTTTTTTAAACTATTTTATTTTAACCGGTTTCGCTTAGATTTTCAAAAAGTGTTCAACCATTTCTCTCCCTACGTGATGATGCTTCTGTTTTGTACCAATGAATAAAATTAAAGCCAAGCGGCTTAAGTGGGTATATATGTCGTTTATGGTAAGGGGCATTTGGTAGAATCTATTGATGGAATGAATTAAGGATGGGTTTGAAATTGTTGATGAAAAATATTTTCTTATTTATCCACCTTTGTTCAGTGGTTCTGCAGTGACATTGGTAGAATGGGAAAACCCCATAAGTTTGGCAGATTTTGTCCTCCGCATTCCTCTATATGTTGACTAAGTATTTGTCTAGTGTGGTAGTCCCTAATTTGTTGGCGATCTAATGTCATCCTTTCCGGAGTGACCGGATATATACCGATTATATATATATATATATATATATATATATATATATATATATATATATATATATATATATATATATATATATATATATAACATATTTCTAATTGCATTTAATTTTTTCGTCTCAGATGCTACCTGAATTTTACCAAAAACAAAATAATTTCCATGCCTGAAGATGAGTAAATGTACAGGTGAAATTACTTGCGTATTAAAGAAAGACCTTATACAGCTTATAAGTTAAAAAAAAACTAGGATCATAACATTCATCGAGTGATTTGTAGGTTAATGCACCTTTAAAATTTTGTTTGCGAAGGGATTTCGCAATTTTATATAACTAACTTTACTAATCTACTTTTTGTATGAATGATTCATGGTAATATATATATATATATATATATATATATATATATATATATATATATATATAGTGATTAAATATAGAAAGAATGATGTGTAATAGAAGAAAAAATATCTAATCAATCACCAGTAACCAATATATTTTTATATATACAGTGTTACTCAAAAACAAATACATGAATTTGAAAAATTCATAAAAACAATTTTAGAAACATTCACCACATTACAACAAAAACAATCATTTAAACAATATTGAAAAAAATAATTTATTTTGTTAAACTTGGACCTTTTCAGTGTCTGTCTCTATTTCTGAGATGAGGTATTATGTACAGTATTTACATTAGTCGGACTATTGTCCTCATCTTTGTCGCCATATTTGTCACAACGTTTCGGCCGTTGTACGCTCCGGCCTTCTTCAAGGACACATGGCACAGTGGATAAAGGCGTTGGTTAGATCCAGTGACAGACCCAAAGAGTGTGAGTTCAATACCCGGTTAAGGCAGTGGAGAACTTTCAGAGGGGAAATTAGCAAGAGATAACTGATAACTGACATCCATCAAACATGGCACGTGGAACTAGAACAGTCTACCCCAGTGATCGAAATAAAGGGTTCAGTTCGAAATCCCACGAAACGTTGTGACAAATATGGCGACAAAGCTGAGGACAATAGTCCGACTAATGTAAATATTGGACCTTTTCATACCGACTAATGGGATGAACTTGTTTCTCTTCGCGTTTGTTTTTGTTATATTCGCATTAACTGCCTTTCCTTTTTGAATAACCTTATCTTTTTTCAACTACCGCAGTATTGTGCATCGATAAATTGTTTCCCCAGAGCCAGACCGTCAATCGAGTGTTCTATGGTAATTTTTTGAGGCTTTTGAGCGCGAAAAGTCTGGACTCTTCACGCTGAAAATGCACCCTGTCACCGAGAGTTCCTCACTCATGAGTTTCTAACAAAGAACAAAATTATATAGATTCCGCACTCGCCCTATTCGCCAGATCTACCACCCCAGGACTTCCATCTCTTCTCCAAGCTGCAAGTTTTAACACCTTTGCCGAGATCCAGGCCGAATTGCAGAAGGTTCAGATTCTAAAGGTGACAGGAAAACTGAGACCTTAAATTTCCAGTGTTACTTTTCCGAAAGCGGACGCAAAGAGTTCGGCTGAAATTTGATTCGACATATTAATCCTACTTAATTTTATGATGAATATTCATTGCTTAGATCTATTATTACATTCGAATTATTCGTTTGATCATCGGAGAGGAAAGCGGGATTTTATAAAGTGGCTGCTGCTGCTACTAATGCATTGCTCTTCTACTCGCAATGAGCTTTCCTAGCTACTGACGTCTAACGCATAGTAAAAATATATAAATTTTACCTCCGCTCTGCCGTGCGACGATAGCTTGTGGCTAGAATCTATGAGTGATGCCAAATCGGTCGGGTTTCCATCCCGGCTTGAAGCAATCGGATGTCTAGCCGCACTAATGAGCTGTGATATAACGAAACTGTCTGTCTGTAGATGACTATATATATATATATATATATATATATATATATATATATATATATTACAATGAATCATTCATACAGAAAACAGATATATGTATGAATGATTCATTGTAATATAAATTGAACTGCAGCAGATACTTGATATATATATATATATATATATATATATATATATATATATATATATATATATATATATGGCTGATAAGGAAGATTTAATTAATTGTTAGCTGAGTTTTTCTTGCATGTTAACATTTTCAGTGCTTAAAAAATATAGGAAATGTCCATAGTTATAATTGTTTCGAGAGCTTTGAGTAATTCTGTAGACATTATCAAGCGTTTTGCTTTGGATGATGACTTTTTGTGTGCTTTCTACATAGTAGTTTGGCTGTGTGGAGTACGTGCGGTGGAGGTTGTATGCTCCATTGGCGTTAAGATGGTATGCGCGACCGGATGACTTCGGCATCACTTCTATTTTTAGAGAAATATAATACGCTGTCTCCGTAAGATTGATAGCGTGGGAATAGTATTTAATAAGCTATGCTTTCCTAATGATGATTTGTGTACGACTATATGATTTCAAAAGAATCTTTGTGTTCTAAAGGTTCTTGTAAATTTTACTCACATTCTACTGTCTAGAGGAATGTCATCTAATCGACTGAAAATGAGATCATTAATATTTAAAAGAAATAAGTATATTATCAGTTTTCAGAGGAAGCTAAGATATAAAGGAAATGTTTATTAATCGCACCTACTTCGAAAAGTGGCATGTAAGGAGTATACTTATGGAGGTAGTAGTGTGACCGCTATATGTCACTGATTTTCACGATATCATAGGAAAGACTGTATCAGCTCAGAAACGTGCGCCGATATGCCGTAACTTTTCAGCTTATGGTGAAGATCTGAATGCCAGACACTGTCAAAGGCTTTCCAGGTGTCCAAGCTTCACCGTTTTCATTTAGCGCATGATAGACGCATTCCATAATTTTCGTTAGTACATCCGCAGTTGACTTGGAGAAACTAAAGCCGTAGTGCTGGTCTGAGAAAAGGCCCTGTGATGAGAGGTGACTAATACATTAAGCATTGAATAGGGCGTCTAGGAGTTTCCCAAAAAGCAGGCAGAATCTAATAGGCTGATAATTACATGGGTCAGAGCGTTCAACAGAAAACTGGGACAACAGACGATGACTTCTAGAAACTGGGATCAGCGAGGCATTTAGTATAAAGCATAGAGAGAACAGGAGCTAGTTCGTGATCACACTTACAAGAATGCCATCGGGTC
>OZ038491.1:67775297-67795297 GCA_964036315.1 Acanthosepion esculentum
TGCTCGTTTTTTTTCTTTTAATTCTGTTTCTTATATCCGAAGGTATTTGTGATTTCAGATTAATCAAGGTTAGTCTGATATAAATATCATGTTCCTTTATAATGGAGACGATCGTAGCGGCGTTTGCGTCATTATCAATGAATTGCCATGATATCCTGGGAAATGTAGTGGAGTTGTTTCTTGTTTACTTCATCACAATTTTCATTTTCTGAGACTGGGTACCACCTAAAGCTTAAGAATGAGGCTTTTTGACACACATCTAGAGTGAGAAGGGATTTATTCCTTTCCCAAGAAAAAAAGTATATGTATCTGTCTGGGTGAGAAATTGTACTCTATTAGTCGATTCTAAATTTATCGTCGAAAATAGTTACACTACACCAACATTCCAGCAATAAGCACTATCTGGAGAAAGAGAAGGAAGGAAGGAAGGTATGAAGGAAGGAAGGAAGGAAGGAAGGGAGGGAGGGAGGTGGAAAATAAGGTGGGAAGGAAGGAAGGGAGGGAGGAAAGGAGAGAGGGAGGAAAGAAGGTAAGAAGGAAGGAAAGAAGGTAAGAAGGAAGGAAGGAAGGAAGGGAGGGAGGAAATACGTAAGGGAGGGAGGGAAGGAAGGAGGAAGGAAGGAAGGAAAGAAGGTAGAAAGGAAGGGAGTAAAGGAGAGAGGGAGGGAAGAAAGTAAGAAGGAAGGAAGGGTGGAAGGAAGGGAGTAAATAAGTAAGGGAGGGAGGAAGGAAGGAAGGAAGGAAGGAAGTAAAGAAGTAAGGGAGGGAGGAAGGAAGGGAGTAAAGAAGTAAGGGAGGAAAGAAAGAAGGAAGGAAGGTATGGAGGGAGGGAGGGAGGGATGAAGGAAGGAAGGAAGGAAGTAAGGAAGGAAGGAAGGAAGGAAGGATGGGAGGGATGGAGGAAGGAAGGAAGGCCTGACTGAACACACGGATGAAAAAGGACGGTAAGTAAAAAACAGATATAAACAAAACATCAAGTAACGACTTTTGGCTGTAGCCATTGGAAACGAAAATGCAAATGCATAAAAACATCAATAAAACTGAAGACAGGTAACAAAAATATTTAAAATAATAAAAAGAAATGTTCAGGTCAGTTTACCATACTGTTTTTGATTTTGATTGTACACGTAAAGGCTTATTATTGGAATCGTTGGACATGAAAAATATGTCGCAATTGGACTGGGAAACAAACGTATGATGAAGCGAATAGAACGTAATTATTAATCAAAATATAGAAAGAACGACGACACCGAAATCGTAAGCCATTACGAAAAGAAATAATGGAAAAAGCGAAATGTGATAAGTTAAAGAAACTAAGTAAGCAACAAAAGAAAGAAAAAAAAATGAAAATAAAAAGGGAATTAAAATCGAAAGAAAAAAAGAAGAGAAACACAAAAAACGAAAGGAAGAAAGAAAGAAAAAATCGAGAAAACAAAAACTAATGAAAGAAAGACAAATGCAAAAAGACGAAAGAAAGACAAAACGAAAAATGAAATAACGAGAATCGCAAAGTAAGACAGATAGAAAAAAAATTCCGAGAAACCAAAAAAAGATGACAGGGAAAAAGAAAAAACGAGAAAAAGAAATAATTGAAAGAACGAAAGAAAAACAAAAAGAAAACCAAGGAATTAAAAAAGCGACAAAAAGAGGAAATTAAAAAAGAAAAGGAATTTAAAAAATATCCAGGAAAAAATTAAAGGGAGAATGTGAAAAAAATAAAGAATACAAACATCAAGAAAAAAAAGAAATTAAAGAGAAAATTTAGGAAGCGAAAAAAAATAAATTGAAAAAAAATAACGAAATAATTTGAAGAAAGAAAGAAAGAAAGGGGAGAAAGAAAGAAAATGGATGGCAAAACAAAGAAAACGGGAAATTGGGAAATGTTTGAAAAGAATGGACAGAAAAATCAATAAAGGAAAGAAAATTAAGAAGAAAAGAAGAAAAAGAAAGATGAAAAGCTAGAAGGCGAGAAAGGAAAAATGAAATTAAATAACGAGAAGGAAATTTAAAAAAAACAGAATGGAAGATTTTTAGATAAAGAAATGAAAGGAATGGAGAAAAGAAACAAACACAGGAAATGGTTAACCTATGTTAAGAAAGAAAGCAAAAGGCACAAAATGTTTAGAAAGCTTGAAACAAAAACAAAAAATAGACAGGAATAGATCAAAGAAGAAAGGATAAAAACGAGAGAAGAAACAAAAGAAGGAAGTGAAAACTGAAAAAAAACAAACAAGTTCCAGCAAAGAAATTTGTATAAGTTTTTAATAAAGAAGAAAAAATTACGACACGTTAGAATGGGAAACGAAAGCGAGAGTAACGAAAGCGAGAAAAGTGAAAGATTTAAGGAATGTATATAAAATAAAATATAAAGTATATAACGGATAATAGCGAAAAAGTCAAATCATGAAAAGAACAGAATAAAACTTGGACAAGTAAGAAGTTTCATTTAGAAAAACAAGAGAAGAAAAAAAAGGAGGTAAATGAGAATACAAAAACAAAATCAGGAATGACACGGGGAAGGCGACTAGATAAAGTATACTAGAACAAATAAAGAGAAAAAAGGAAACAAAAGCTAGTGAACAATTTCGCCAGAAAAAAATAAACAAACAAAAAAACTGAGAAGAAAGAAAAAACGAGAACGCGATAAAAGAAGGAAGCTACGAGAAAATAAATAAAAGAAAATAAAACAGGATAAAAAAAATATAAAGAAACAAAATCTTAGAATCTGAAAGTGAAAACGTGGAAATTATACGAAAAAAAGAACAGTGAAACTGTAAGAGCAGCAGACGAAATACCAGAATAGAAATTACTGTATCAGATAGGAAATAAACTCTTCAAAGAGTAGGACAGGTCAACATTTTGCACGTCTAAGATCTGATAAGAATTGAAAGCAGAACATCGCGTCGATTGCAATCAACCTGGTCTGTGCGAATCGACTCCTAACACGTGACTATGGCGGCGTTAAGGCCAAAAATGGAAAAGGAGATTAAAAGAAAAAACAACCTTTTTTTTGTGAAAATCGACCCTATTCCTGGTAACTGAAATGAACAGTTACAAAACTAAAATGATTAACCGAACGCTGCGAACAGAACTGATGGCTTTGATAACAACAAAACCGCTGCTGGGGTCGGTTAAATAAAATTGACTTCATGTTTTCGAACGGACATGTGTGGTTGAGAGTGGAGGAGAATTCTTTAAAATTTAATT
Organism: Acanthosepion esculentum; assembly: GCA_964036315.1. Lineage (NCBI taxonomy): Eukaryota > Metazoa > Mollusca > Cephalopoda > Sepiida > Sepiidae > Acanthosepion > Acanthosepion esculentum. The sequence goes on from OZ038491.1 coordinate 67,778,505, forward strand.
GATAACTAATATACGAAAATTCCGACATTTTCCGGAATTTAGTCTCGGATATTCACTGCAGATCAGTCAGTTATGTGCCATGCGTGACACACGCTTAGGTGATCATGTATCTTTGGATACATGACTCACGAAGCAGAATTTTTTCCAGTAGTAGGTTGCCATTTCTTTCAGCGTAAGACCAGTTGCCATCCAAGGCTATAGAACCCGGTGTGTCCTGATATTTATACATAGCTGGAGAGAGGAGAAGAAGAGGATTCATAACTTTCCCAAGAGTATTAGCACGTAAGTGTATGTATTGGATTTGACTGAAATTCTAACTCAGCCCTCCGATTCCTCAATCCGAGCTGCTGACCATTACTCCTCCCTCATATGATATGATATTTATTGCAAGCTCGAAATGCAAGTGTTTTCATTCGATTTTTTGTAAATATATCAGGAAGAATAGATTCACTAGAACTAGAACAATTACAATCTTAATATATTTTTCATTTATAATCAATTATATCGGCTTAGACGACAATAAAATTGTAACCGACAAAATTATCAATATATTTCATTTAAATTGTTATAAGAAATCAGCACGTTATAATAAGAAAAGCAATAAACGAATTTAAGTATATGAGTTTTTCTTTGCCTCATTTATGTGCCTTGCGTGATACACGCTTAAGTGATTATGTATTTTTCGATACATGATTGACGAACTACATTTTTTCCCGCAGTAGGTTGCTATTTCTTTCTGCGATTGGCCAGTTGCCATCCAAGGCTATAGAATCCTGTCTGTCCTGCTATTTACCCATAGCTGGAGGGGAGAAGAAGAGGATTCATACCTTTCCAAGGGTATTAGCACGTAAGTGAATATAATGGATTTGACTGGAATTCGAACTCGGCTCTCCGATTCCTCAATACTAGACGCTATCCATTAATCCATTTCTCCATCCTGTTTCTTTACTTAGTTTATATTAGTTCCGACACAAGGCCACACTTAATAAACACGCAGTGAGGATATAACCCACTACACTGTGTAATGGTAAGCCAGAACAAAGTATGTCGCAATTGCCCCAAGCCGAGGCAAATTACCTGAAGAATTAGGCTGAAATAACAGAGAATCGTTAGTGGGTTCGAATCAAATGTACTATAGCTTTTGCTACATTTAATAGTAATCTGAAACAGGCATATGTAAAATAAACTCCCACATCTCTTACAATATAGCTATTTTCCAAGCGTAGCTTAGATGTGACACAAGGCCAAAAGTACGGGGCACCCAATGAGAATCGAACTCACTAAGTCGTAATTGCTCTAGCGAGACAAGCTTGTTAAGCATTACACTACCTCGGGGTGCCCAATCTCTTTCAATATATTTGTGAAATTTGCAGAAATTAAAAATAAAACTTATTTGTGGACATATGAAAGATCTTTTTATATAACAATTTACCCAATATCCTCAGAAACATCGATCTCAAGAATTATATATTTATTAAAACCGAATATAATTTACTTAAACGAAAAGATCTTCAGAGTGCAATTATATTTTCTTGCTAAAATATTAATTTTCGCCCTAGGTTTATTCGAATATCACCTTTCTAAAAGGAAATTCTCCTTTTCCAAACCAATGTACATGAACTTAAAATTATTTTTAAATTATACATTTAACTCAAGGCCTTCGTATGTTCAAAATAAATGAATACATAAGAAAAATAAAATAATATATAATAATTGCATTAAAAAGGAATAAATAAATAAAATTTCAAAATAGCTTTTACTCACTTTCGTTTATTAGGCAATACATTAAAACCTACATTGCTGACCTTGCATTACGCAGTTAGCGTTAAAATATTTTAGAGTCTTGTCAGACTGAGAATTTAAAAACCATTATTTTCATCGACTTCTGCATAAAAATACATATAAATATCCCCATTTGCATTGCTAAAATAACTGAGTGGACGAAACTCCTTGGCAAATAAAACTTTTCATTATGTTTTTTACGCGCGTACACACATCACATATATATATATATATATATATATATATATATATATATATATATATATATATATATATATATATATATATATATATATATATGATCCTCTGTGGCTCAATCAGTAAAGCACATAAGGCTATATGACGGTTCGTATAGGATACGGGAGGACGCATATTTTCTATGAAAATGTCTCGGATATGCAGGCCGGTATATGTCGTTACAACTGTTTATTAAAATCAGAGCATTTACTTAAATATTTGTATCTATAAAAAGAACGTATAAACATAAAACACACACACACACACACACATATATATATATCTCACATACAGGGTGTCCATAAAGTTCGTGTGCGCTTTAAAACATTTAACTTTATTTGTATTTGCGATAGAAGTAATCTGTAAAAAATGTTATAAAGTTTAATGTACATAGTTTTAATATAGCTAAAATAACTAATCTGACTTCAGGCATTACTGTAAATCAGTTGGCAAATGTTTTCCGTGAACTGAAAATCGTATTACCCTTCGTATTGCTAATGATGGAAGACATGTGGAAACTTAAATAAAATTTCAATAAAACCTTTAAAAATATAGATTTACTTCTTTCCAATCCTTTTTACAATTTATTTCTATCGCAAATACAAATAAAGTTATAATTTTTTTTAAAGTACAACGAACTTTATGGATTCGAGGTGTTTTTGTTGTTAAGAGCCTATTAAAAAGGAAACAGATATATTTCTAAATAACTTCGTTTTGCTGAAGTTTTAATTCTTTTTCTGTGTATCGTTGGTACTGATCATGGACATTTTTAAACAAGGCATCTTTAGATTATGCTTCATGAAATTTATTAATGTAATTACGTTAAGTCATATAATTTGTGGTTACGTTGTAGTCGTTTTCTATAGAAAAGTATAATGGAGTCTTTACCTTAAAATCTTTTTTATATTATGGTTCGTTTTTTCTGACGTCGATTTAATTTATTAAATTCAAGATTTATGAAAATTATTTTTATTTAATATTTGTTTTATATTTTTTACGTTCTTTAAAGTTTTTAATTATGTTCTATCTATTAAAATATTTTCCGGTTTTACAACTAAGTAGATATAATGTAATATGATTAATAGAAATTTTCTGGTAAAAAGCAAGAATAGAACGAATTTAATAATTCATAGTCCTGAATAATATTGACAATTTTGAATTTGTCTGAAGTTAGATACTCTTGCCGTCTAAATTTTTTTAATATTTGTCACAAAATTTCCAAATATCTAGCCTGATGATGACTGTGAAATTTAGAGTAAGAGTATTAACTTATTGTTAACGTTATTTTTTCAATGGCTCCCTGAAGCAGGAAATATACGCCGAAGAATTTTGTGTTATTTATAATATATATTACTGTTTCTGGTAAGTATTAATTATTTTAATGAAGAATGTAATATGTCGTCAGTTAAGGAAACAGCCATGTTTCAAATATGACATGATTACGGTTTTGGGAAAAATAAAGAAACTGATTTTCGATTAAGATATGTCTCGTGTATCTCATTATTAGATCCTTAAAAGACAATCTTCATAAAAAATGCAAATGGCAATATTCTTCAAAATGTATTTCCAACATAGTCGTAATTCATAACTTGCAAAACAGAAAACAATAATCGCATTCAATTTCCATTAGATATTAACAATCTGACAAGCGCAAGCCATTGTTGATATCTTCTAAGCTTTGCTCAGTTTAGCAACTAATAGCGTAAGAGTACAGTACAAATGAACCAAAAGAGAATGACTTAGGACACTATCATTTTCTGTTATGTACCGCGTCATTTCAGGCCGTCGACAATCATGGATCCCCACAACTTCCTATTCTTTCTGTCGCTTCGTAAGATTCTTTTTCTCTCTTCTTAATACTTACTGTTTTCTTATCCATTTATACAAGCTCCTTTCTTTTTACGATAATCCTCCACATGTAGACGGTTAAATAATAAGAGCCACAATTTTTGCAGATATGTAAGAAAAAATCGGTTAACCTTAACCTGAACCTGTTAAAAGTGTAGTGATCGGGGAAGCACACTGGTCGTGACTTGGCTCTACGCTCAGAATGAAGTTACTTGAGTAGAACTGACATCTTAACAATGGAACAAAGGAATGAGGGTACTTCGCTACAATGGGTTTGGCATGGCCGGTTTTATCTGTGAAGGTTAGAAGTGCCGGTGCGAAGGAATACAATTCATCTGAAAACTTTCCATGGAAATAGCAATAGACATATTGCATTGAATACATCCTGTGCTCCTGTGCGTGTCAAATACGCTAAGTCCGCTTTTCTCATATCGTAGGTATTCCAAATCTTTACTTTTGATTCGATGTATAACCCTTTTATTATTCAATTATATAGTAAAACTTCCGCATTAGTTACATGTTAAGACCTTGATACTCTCCGTATCCTATTGTAGAACAATATTTCTTTTGCCCAAAACCTCATCTCAATCTGCGATGGAATTGTCCAGCATTCACTGATATATAGGAGGACCCATATTATGTAAGAGCTTAGCACACATTTATTTGTTTCTAATGGGATTTTCCTGTTTCTTAATACTTTGCTTAGCTTTTCAACTGCTATTGTATTGCACATTCGAATATCAGTGTCACATGTTACGCTAGTTAACAGCCGATTTTACGGTTGGCACACGTCTGTAATATTTAGAAGATTTAAGTGAAACTGGCGAAAAGTCATGGAAGTGTTAGATATTTTTTATAATGAATTTTCAATTCATAACTTAGTTGATACAATTTGGCAAAATAAGGACTACTCAATGGCGACATGAAAGATTTGAATCCTGTGAGAGACCTTTCTGAATTTCCATTACTGTTCCTTAAGGATGGGTTTACGGATTTTAACGAATTATCCAGAGTTTTGATTTTGTTTCTCTTTTCTCCGGGAATGTGTTTCTCAAACAAACAAAGAAACAAGTAAAATTGCCAATTGATTAACAGAGCCATATCTGATACGTGCAGTCACTTAACTCGAATTTTCCATAACGGTAAGGTATTTTGAACCGTTCCAACATAAAATTACACAACTTGGATATATAAAGGAGCAAAAGTTATTAAAACAGAAACAGAATTTGCTAGACTGACTCAGTAGCTTTTACACGTATAAACTTGAGTTTCGCGCATACTTCCGTTGAAAAAATATTAAAAACAGTTATAGTCGTGGGATATCTGTGATTTGAAGATAGCCAACGGAATTTGTGGTTATAAGAACGTAAAATAAGCAAAGGCTGTGTGCTTCCAATTAGATACCTCAGAGTTAAACAGAAATTCAAATAGCTTGTAAAGTAAAGACGGCATCAAGTGAGACACATATTCCCTGAGACGCATAGTAATATTGAAAGAGGCTTGCCAGAAATCATCGAATTTTTTTTTATGACATGCTATTATTTCGTTAGAAAGAATGAAAGGTATACCGAGCATCTATGTCATATTTCACTTCCGAAATACTGAACATGTTCCATACAGATGAAAAGGTGAATCGGAGATAGAGATATGTAGTTCTAGAGACATGATGAGAATACCAGGAAACGAACGAGTAATTTTGAAATTCTAAAGAAAATCAGAAATAGTTGAAATCTCTGGGACAAATTACGAGGAAGAAATGTTTTGAAAATTTACTTAAAGACAAGGCCACCGACAGAAAGAGGAGTAATGGGAAAGTGTGAATAGGTTACATCATATATGTGTGAATGAAAAACAGAGTAACTATATCAATTACTACACACTGAGGCCGCTAATTTGTTATTTACTAAGCTTGGTCTAGTTTAGTTAAATGTATGCGGCACCCAGTGAAAGTCGAACGTCTTGGTAAATAAAAATGGACAACAAGACTAATTCACTAACAATCAAATACCTGTATGTATCGGATGTTTCATATTCCTAAGTTAAATATGACATAAATGCTCAGTATTATTTTCATTGGTTGGTTGGTTGGTTGAATTTGCTTACTGGCATATCAGTCTATCGGTGTTATTTAATGCCAAAATCTAAATATCCCGCATGCGATTTTATGTTTTCAAATGCACATATCTTGTAATTACTTTTATATTTTCAGGGAAATGTAATTTTTTGTATATATAGTTTGTAGGTCATAAAGTGTATTGTTGGTAATTCTACTATAAAAACGTATTTGTGTGTGTGTGTGTGTGTGTGTGTGTGTGTGTGTGTGTGCGCGCGCGCGCGTTGCATTGATTGCCATTTTGCTATAAAAATGTATAGGTCATTTTATCAAAAAAAATATTCTGTTGATCTTTGTTTGTGAGTTCCCTATTTTCTAATAGCTGGGACCCTAACAGGTGCTACCACCCCAGATCAAGGTTCACCTGAGAGCAAAAACGCCTAAGAGTTGTTTCCACGCTCATCGACACTTTCAATTTGTTCATCAGCCTTGATGCCGGATGTAGTTTATCGTCATAACCAGGACACGTAATGACAAAGAATGATGACAGAGTGCCAAACTTTGCTTAGAAGTAAACAGATAAAATGTTCTGGAGAACGACGAACACCTACATCCGGAACTTAGATCGTATATAAATGCTGAAGATTATCTCAGAACATTTCGCATTCACCCAGTTTGCTAGATAAATTCACTCTGTAGTCGGCGTTCTTATTTAGTTCATGTATGCAATGACAATCGCTATATTCCGTATTCCAAAATCCTTTTCTTTTATTGAATTTTTAACTCACTACAGTTTTCCCATTTACTTTCAGTCCCAGTAACCCCTCTTGCAACTTCCTTTGAGTGAAATGATTTAAAAATACCACATGGCTAGTATTGCACAAGTCTTATATTTTATAATGATATTTAAAACAATCAAAAAAAAATTAGCTCAGAGTAGGTATACAAAGTAGATATAATTCCCGTTCTTCGATTCAGTGCATAACATAATTTTGACTTTGTTTGAATTTGGTTAGTAAGTGCTATTTATTAATTGGTTCTACTCAGATAGCAGAAGAAATAAATGAATATTATATTTTAATCCTTGCTTTTGTGATCTGGACATCAACGTTTCAAAACTAATCTCTTATCGATTACATTTCAGACACATTCAGCGCTGAGGGACTAAAAGAGTATTTTCTAGAACTTTTAAGAAATTTCGGTAAGTTTCTAAAAGTTTCAAGAATTTCTAGAACGGTCTGTCTAACAAGGATCTTATAAACGAGCACCTGATGGGAGCCTATATCTTTTGGCTGTTTCGTGAACGTAATTTAGAGTGTCAGCGTAAAAACGACAAACTACTTATTTCTACATTTTTGTGGTCTATGATCTCTGATCCTAGAATAAATAAATTCTATTTTATACTCATATATCGTTCTGTTCCTACTTTGCGTAAACAAGAATGCTCACATTCACCAGTGTTTCAGAAATACCATTACCCTGTGCACAAAAGCAGATTTTGAAGAAAATACTAGACATTTTACTTACTTTTTCGCTGTAAGCAAATAGGAAATAACAGTTGCTACCTAAGGACAATCATGTTACATGGTGATACATTGCCTAAATAATTTTTGCACTTGCTTAACTCTGGGTCTCAAATTTGTAGTTCAACCAGACAAAATAGTTATCAATCTCTAAACACTGAAACCGCCAATTTGTTATTTAGTCCAGTTCATGTGAAACCTCCTCTGGTTGTTAGACTCTCTTTTGTGTGCCGAGTTCTTGTGAGTGAGTGCCATTCCCGGCCTATTCCCGGGTTCTTCTTGTGGTTATGATCCAAGTAGAGATTCCCAACCTCCCCAGTTTGTTTTTGGCCCCCTCAACGAGTTCAGTCTTTGATTTCCCCACGCCCACATTTATTTTATCCTTCCCATTCCGTTAAAGAGTTAGCTTCTTGATTCCCTCTGATGACAGAATACAGCGGTAACTCTTATTTTTTGTGGGGTGGACGCGCCCTGTTATTTTCTGTTTTACATTTGTTATGTTTTGTTTGTAATAGGGATTCTGACCCCTCCCCTTCATTTCATATCAACTTCATATATATATATATATATATATATATATATATATATATATATATATATAATATCTGGATAAAATAAATGAAACAAAATTGGGTGTTTTTTTATGAAAGTATTTATTTCTGTGTTTTTGTATATATTTATTTATTTAATATTTCAGACCACCTAGATCTTTCCTCAGAAATTAAATGAGATACTGTGTTTGTGTGTTTGTTTACAGCGTTTGTCGTGAAGCGTGCATGTCACGTGATGTGCAATGCGACTTTGTTTGAATTTTTGGCGGAAGACTGATGATAGTGTCTTAAATGTTGTTTAAAAGGTTTTTTGACCATAACTCAAGAAATATTTTAAGAAATATTTTAACTGTTGAAATATTTATGTAGATTTAAAATATCCACGTGTTTGTTTACCCCTAGTTTATATGTGTCTAATTTTAGAATTCAGTATTTTTCTTTTTTTCTTCGTACGTGTGTTGTACTTAAATTACTGTGTTTGTGTGTTTGTTTTTAGACTCGGACGACACGTGGTGTGGAACGCGATTGTGTTTGATTCTTTAACGGACATCTGGTGTTTTGGTTATTGTTTAAAAAGGATTTTTTACCATATCTAAAGAAATTTTTTGAAGAAATATTTTAACTATTGAAATATTTATACAGATTTAGAATACCCAAGTCTTTGTTTAACCCTAGTTTATATGTGTTTTAATACATACTTTTTTTTAATTCATGGAGTTTATTTTGTAGGTTTCCTTTGTGTATGGGGTATTGTGGTATATGTAGGAGTAAAAAGTGGGGGACGTCTTTTTTTGGTGTATGTGTTATTTGTATTGAATGAATGGGTCGGGATTCGGATCGGCTGCGTATAGGATATTTAATGATGATCGGCCTCGCCCCACTTTCCACTTATTTGGCCATGTACTGCAATTATTGTATTTTACAATAATAAATATCTACTAATCTTAGCCCAGTTTAGCAGACTGTATGCGGCACGCAGTGAGAATCGAGCGTCTTGGTAAATAAAAATGGTCAACAAGACTAATTCGCTAACCAGCAAATAGCTGTATGTATCGGATGTTTCATATTCTTAATTTCAGATCCTATTCCCATTGTGTGGAGTTTAGATTTGCCTGGAGCAGACTGAACCTAGAATGTGGCTTCTATTCTTGAGCCTTTATGAAATATCAGCTCGCTTTCCTCTGTACTAAGAATGGGTGTTCTGCATTAATATAAGTTTGCCTCCAGTCACTCTTTATCACCGTCCATAAATATATCCGGACTTGACCAGCAAATACGCGTGTGTACAGAAGACGTTAGAATCTCCGAAAAATGAATCCCATCTCGCAACTCAGACGAGCGAAGATAAATGAGTTAGATAGTAAAACGTAATTTTTGCAAGCATTAGACGTACGAATACGTTCCCAGAATGATGGATATCGAAAAAATATCCGTATTGTTTGAGAGCGGGAAGCTTAACATAGGCTATGATGTGGCTACATAAAGTGTCAAGATGGAATCAATCAAAACGATAAAATGCGGAGATAAAGAAATAAATGAGAATAATATTTTAAAAATGATCAAATAATTAAATTATTTAAAACAAGAATAGTTTTATTTCCCAAGCACAATCGATCAAATAATAATAAAGGTTGAAGCGAAAATGATATTATGGGTAATTCTCAGGATTTGACGAACGTCGCTGGGGTTTTCGTACTTAACAGGCAGTATTATTATTACTTGTAAACTTTCATATGCCTAAATTTTTAAATCAAACGTATTTATCTTCCAATCAAAATAATTTGGATAATAATAATGGTGTGTCTTCTTATTGATATGTCATTCTCTATATACTTTAAGGTATCTTTAATATCTTCAAAAACTATCAAAATATAAAGAACTTGACATCGGAATCTCAAAAATATGCCTCATGAGGACATCAATAATTCCATTTGTAGTTGGAGATTTCCGATTGATTGAAAAAGGTTCCAATTGAAGGGATATCTGGTAGCCCAAGCCTGAAAGAAATACATAAAATTGTATTCACAATTTGTAAAATGTGTGTGATCTTATTTATTTGTTTTTTTTTTTGTTTTTGTTTTTTTTTTTGTTTTTTTTTTTACTCAGGAAATTGTCAGTCAGTGGAACATGTCATGATGCTATCTCTGAACTTATGACTCTGTTTGGGGCCCAAAAAATGAGTATACCCCAGAATTAAAAGAAATAATAATAATAATAATAATAATAATAATAACAATAATAATAACAGCAACAACAACAACAACAAGAGATAGAAAGCTATCAAGTTCAAGATGGTGTTCCAAATGGGTGACGAAATACATAATACAACGACTGCAGCTGGAAAATACATAAAAAAGAAAGCAAAGGCAAATACAACCGACCAGACACAGAAACTATGGCAAGATAAAAACACTTCACGGTCAATACGCTACCCGAAACAAAAAAGGCTGATAATAGACAACCCGTAATCATCAGTGACTATGTAGAGGGTTAAAATATTCGGTCTCCAAAGGTTTTATTATTGCTTCACAGGAACAATGCTTGTTACCTAGAAATTATCAAGCACACATACTGAAAAATTGTGTCACCCCAAAATTCAGATTCTGTGATAAATATCTAGAAAGAGTTGACCATCTTGTATCGGTTTGGGCGTATTGGCACCCAGAGAATATAAAACTCGGCATGACAGAGTGGGCCAACATCTGCACTGGAAAATATGCATTTTTTACGGAAAGGCAAATGCGAGTAATTGATATGAACACCACCCAGACCCGTTTACGGAGAAAGGACCCGTAACAACTTTATGGGACATTACAATATACACAGACAAAACAATTAAAGCTAATCGCTCAGACATCGTGATTAGAGACCACAAAGACAAAATGTGCATCCTTATGGACATAGCAGTCCCCGCAAACGGTGATGTATCTTTGAAGATCTTCAAAAAACTAACAAAATACGAGGACCTTGAAATCGGAATCTCTAAAATCTGGCACATAAGAACATCAACAATTCCAGTTGTAGTTGGAGGCTTCGGATTGATGGAAAAGTTTCTAATAGATACATCGAAGGGGTTTCTGGTAGCGCATGCCTTAAAGAAATAAAATAAAATCTTCATACAAGTAGAGCCCACACATTAGGAAGGGCTTTATCCTTGTGAAATGTGTGTAATTTTATTTTCAAAGCTGCTCATTCGAAAATGCCATGATCCCCTTTCTGACCTTAGGTCTCTGTTCGTGACCCGGAAAGAAATGAGTATACAGCATAAATCAAAAGAAATAATAATAATAATAATAATAATAATAATAATAATAATAATAATCAGTGGCTACGTCGTGCAGGGTTGAAAGGTGAAACTGAAGGTTTTATCATTGCTGCACAAGACCAATGCTTGTTAACTAGGAATTATCAAGCACATATACTAAAATACTGTGTTAGCCCAAGATCCAGATTCTGTGACAAATATCCAGAAACCATTGATCATCTTATATCAGGTTGCACGATATTGTCACCCACTGAATATAAAACCCGGCATGACAGAGTGGGCCAATATCTGCACTGGAAAATTTGCAACTCCTATGGGAAGGAAACTGAAAGAAACTGGCACGAACACCACCCTGACCCGGTTACGGAGATAGGACCTGTTACAATTCCATGGGACTACACAATACACACTGACAGAACAATCAAAGCCAGCCGCCCAGACATTGTTATTAAAGACCACAAACAAAATAAGTGCCTCCTTATTGATATGGCAGTCCCTGCAGCCTGCAATGTATCTTTGAAAATATTCGAAAAACTGTCAAAATACAAGTACCTTGAAATAGAAATCTCAAAAATGTGGCACATGGGAACATCAACAATTCCTGTTGTAGTTGGATCCCAGGGACTGGTTGGAAAAGATTCCAATAGGCTGATTTAAGGGATCACTGGAAGTCCATGCCTCAAAGAGATGCAAAAAACTGTTCTGACAAGTACAGCCCACACTTTACGAAGGGCTTTATCTATGTAATTATTTTTATTTTTTTATTTTTATTTCAATTTTTATTTATTTATTTATTTTTTTTGCAGTGGAAAGTGTCATGATGCCATTTCTAACCTTAGGTCCCTGGGCTGGACCCGGAAAGAAATGTGTAAACGCCAGATATCAAAGGAAATAAAAATAATAATCATAATAATAATAATTAGCAGGACCCGCGTAATTTACACTGATTTACTAATATTTGTTTTCAATTATTTTCGATCTATGACCATTCCCAAATAGTTATAAGACAAGTAAATTTTCTCTTTACAATACTGAAATGTAACCTGACACATAGCAATGTTAGTAATCGGAAATCATTTTACGTTATATGGAATGGGATAAATATTAGATCAATAAAATGCTCATTCCCAATATGTATATTAAAAACAAAGTTTTACATACTCAGAAAAAAAAACATTTCTTAATCAAGTACATAGACACCATTGTTCGTAACAATCGTTCCGATCGTTCTAGAAGCTTATTGATTCCAATTTCGAAGAAAGTTCTTGTTTTTTTGCTGGAAAAAGATTATGATGCAGTTTTCGACTGACTGTACAGAGTAATTTTTTGTCATTTAAATTGTTCTGTACAGACCGGAAGAAATTAAAATCCATAGCAACCCAGTTATGAGAATAAGGTGGGTACTGGAGTGTGTCCCATTTCAACAATTTAAGCTTCTGCAACGCCTGTTTTCATCAAACGGCCTTGTCTTTTCGTGATGGAAAATGACACATATTCAATTTGCCAAAATCGGCACTTATTCTAGAATAGCCACACTGAGATTAATAAGTTGGTTGTAATATTTTTTCCAGTAATTGTTTCGCTGATTGAAAGACGTTGAATGTAAATTATCCCTATGTAATCCCACAAACAGAGAAACACCTCCACTGAACGCAAGTCCGCTTTAGCTACATGTTCTCTGCATTCACAAGCATGTTTCCAGCTCAATTTGCGTCTAACTTTATCATAATCGATTCATTTTTCGTCTCCTGCAACAATTCTACCGAAAAACGGCTTCTTTTCCTGGCGTAACCGCCAGGAAATAACTAAAGAAACCCAATCGAAACCTATTTCTTCAAACGGCGAAAGGCAGTTGAGATATTGATTTTCAAACTCTTAGCAATCTCTTCCGTCGAAATAGTCGCTTTATTCTCGTCGATGGCAAACAGTCCGATGTTATCAATGTCAGGGGGCCGTCCGAAGCGTGGTAGATCGTTTAGGTTAAAATCACTCTGATTAAATCTTCGAAACCTCTATTTGACCTTGCGAAAACCTGGAGCACGATCCAAATAAACCAGCTGAAGATTTCTTTTGTTTTTGTCGCACTTCTGACGCTTAACCTTTGCCGCATTTCATATAGGCTTTTCACCCTACATATTTAAAGCATTCATTTGTGGACAAAGCATCGTCATTCAAGAATGTTTGCCTCGCAAGTAAACCATGCAAGGTTTCAGTCTAGAACATACCAGAAATCTGCAACAATTTCTAATGTTAAGTTGCAGTCATATTATATAAACAATGAAAATCGGGCACGAACTTTTACAATGATCTAATATAAATTAAATATATCTTCCTCACATGGTAGGTAAATTTAATTGTATTATTTTTCCTCAAACGATGCATGGGTCTTTTGTAATCTGGCAATGTATGCTATGCATGCATTAGCGATAGCAAAATATTTTTCAATTCATCTTGTTTTATTCCAAAGAGTGTTGCATTATTGGTGTTCATATAATGATTTTAACAAGTTACATTGACGTTTAGAATATGTGTGAGTTAAAAGAAACATAACTAAATTATGTCTATTTATATATGATGATATATAAGTATACACAAACACACACACACACACACACATATATATATATATATATATATATATATATATATATATACTGCAAACAAACATTCACAGGACAGTACCTCAATTTCAACTCCCACCATCCATACAACGTAAAGAAAGGGATCGTCCGCTGCTTACAAAACCAAACAAAAGCCATGTGACGATCCAGAGATATTAGATAAAGAATTGGTCAGTATAAACAGTACCCTATAACGTAACAACTACTCTGTGTACATGGCAGCAGACCCCCAAAACTTGGATAGGCGGGTACAAGAGGAGGACAACAACACTAAGAAAACAATCGCACTGCCTTGTGTGAAGGGGATATCAGAGAAAATACAAAGGATCTGCGGTTCATATAACATCAGGACAACCTTCAAAAGCTGAACGACACTTCGCAGCTACCTGTCCTGAGTAAGGTCCCCATAGAGGAGAACATGACTAAAGACTGTGTACTCCATCACATGCTGCTGCAGAAAGAAATATAAAGGGGAAACAGGCCGCCCGCTTAAGGTAAGGCTTCAAGAACACCAAAAAGCTGGAAAAATCAGGCGTGGCTGACGACATATGGAGAGAAAAGGGAAATCACCGCCCTCTGTTGGATCAGGTTGAAATCATAGAAATAGATTATCACATACGCTAGGCCACAAAATCTTCTGAGCCGGCCAAGCATAGAAATGAATACAATATGGGAACTAGTAATAAGGAGTGCCAGAGAAAAGCAATTATTGACAAAAAAAGTTGCAATATAATTTCTGGTAAAAAAAAATATATGCAATGATAACAGCAAAAATTGCAATATGAGCACTGATAAAAAAAATTGTTACTGAAGATATTAGGTTTATAATACCCAGAAATTCATACACAGATGTTCTCAAGGAGACATGGCACAGTGGATAAAGGTGTTAGTTAGATCCAGTGACAGGACCCAAAGAGTGTGTGTTCAATACCTGGTTATGGCGGAGAAGAACTTGGAGAGGGGAATTAACGGAAGATAACTGATAAGTGACATGCATTAGATATGGAACGTGGAACTAGAACAGTCTACCCCAGCGAGCGAAATAGAGGGTTCAGCTCGACATTTCAACCACGTGAAGAAAGCCGAAGCGTACAACGGCCGTAACTTTGTGATAAATATGGCGACAAAATGAGGATGATAGCCCGAGCAATGTAAATAGTGTACATAATACCTCATCTCATAAATATAGACAGTTCATAAACATTTACAGAGAAACACTGGCGCTAGTTACTTGACGAATTTCGCATTGATAGCGGGATACAGAGATACACTCACGTCTGTGGAAGATTTTGTTAACACAGAGCTAAGTAAGCTTGATTGTTCCCCTAGCTCGGCTACAGAGCCAACTAATTCGTATCACAATACTTCGTGATAGACGATATTTCTAGTGTATGTAACACCATGTCTCGTGCCTTAGGTTTAATCTTTGTTTAGCGTTAACACGCTGAACATATCGTTCTGTTGCGCACGTTGATGCGGAAAATGCGACACGCAACCGCCCTTCAATTGAATCTTCACGCTGTAGTTAAAATATCCACGTCATCAAAAGACTGCCCTTCTGCGTTATCTTCAACACGTAAGAATGTCGTACATTAAATTGGATCCTGTTTAACGTGAAAGGAACGTTAATATCCCAGTGATTCAATTTGATTCTAGGGAGGAGTATTATAGAGCTTTTGTGACTGCCACTAAGAGGTGCAGGACGACTCATAACCGCCAACTCAAATTCGCCGACACAACACCGCCGACTCAATGACATGCAAACCTATTCGTCGACTTTTTAAAATTAAATTAAAGTCATTTATTAAGGATCAGTTTTAACACATAACTTTTTAAAACTGAATAAAATTAATTTATTCAGGATCATTTTAAAACATAACTTTTTAAAAACGAATAAAAGTAATTTATCCAGGATCATTTCAAAAACATAATTTTTTTTAAAACCGAAGGAATGTATATTTAGTAAAAATCAGCTTGTATGACATGACTTATAATTTTAAATAATATTAAATATTGTATCCACTTCCACTGAAATAATTCAGTTGAAAAATCGTTGTGAAAAAGAACAATGATCTAAGATAGTTTCACACAATGACAGCCAACACTGGTTGGATTGTGGTGTCCCGTTGGTGAGGAAATGTCTCCTCCAGCTAAACAAAGAAGCCTCTATCTTATCTTAATGAACTTACCTTATTCCCTATTCTATTGTACAACCCTCAAATGTGAGATTTCGCAATAGTATCAATATCGCACCTCGTTTCAAGTTATGCCGATGAAGAAGCATCCCAAAAACGGGGTAAATGAGTTTAAAAAATTTATATGATTGTTCTGGGGTTCTTCACTGTAATCACAAGGCACGGAATCTGCATTCATATATTTTGGGGGTCTCCTCTGGAATTTTATTAAGAGTTTATAATTAGGCATTCATTCTTTATTCTATTTCTCTCGGGTGCGAGTTCGCCTGTAGAAATGCATGCTGAAGGAATATCAAATTCCTTTAAGGGAACTCATTGAGGGCGATAGAAAAAAGTGCCATTTCTAAGTTGTTCATTTGTTCAATCTAATGTGTGTTAGCGCCAGTTGTAGAAAATGATAGCGTATAGTAGATCGTTTCAGACAGGCGTCTACAACATTAGCTGGGGGAGCCCCGAGGAAAAACAAGAACAGTTTTGCAAATAATTATAATTTAAAGCTCTCTTCTGTATAGAGCACAGTTTTAAAAAAAATAAAAACATAAATAATAAATAACTTTCAATCATTAATCTAACTTTTCTTTCCTATTACATCAATACACACACATATATATATATATATATATTATTTATTAATATATATATATATATACATTATTTATTAAAAAATTATAACATAAACATGATATAAAACCAGTGCAAAGAAGCTATTTTTTCAACT
>OZ038491.1:67800297-67812797 GCA_964036315.1 Acanthosepion esculentum
TCCTCAAAGCAAAACCTAAAAGAATACTCCCTTGGGTGTATACGTTTTGTTTGCCTTGAGAAGTAAAAATTAAAAAAAAAATCAAATAGAAAGCTCAAAGTACTTGCGCAATAGAAAAGACATTTTTGGCTTGTTTAAATCACAATTTTCTCATTCGTTTCTGCTTTTTTTCTAGTTGCGTTCCAATCGCGAATCGACATCGATAGCAAATAAATCAGGTTTTACACGGTAGAATAAATTCTACATTCGATAAATACAGTTAAGTCGACAGACTTCTTTAACTGCTTCATGTGGGCTACGAAAACAACAGACAATTTCTCTTATTGTATATATTAGTCGTGTACATGGCTAATATAACAATAAAATACAGAAGGTTAATAAATATGACAATCGCTTTATACTTGTAATTCAAAAAAATTATATTGATTTGACACGAAAGTTCGTAGAGGTTTGTGGCGTTTGAGCTGTAACGTTTATCGTACAATACGCAGTCACATGCACACACACACACACACTATATGTGTTTGTGTGTGTGTGTGTGTGTGTGTGTGTGTGTGTGTGTGTGTGTGTGCATATAAAGAAAAATTCTGGTCGAAAACACTAAAATTCTATATAAATCACATTACTAGAAACATCTCGCTATTAGAATTGGCCTGTATATCAACGATCTCCCTCACCTACCTTATTTAACAATGGAAGTGAAATGTTAAAAGTTAATAGAAAATAGAAAGCTGTTCAACATGCGAAGGTTCGTAATGAACTCTCCGATTCAAAACAACACAGAAGGAAAATTCAAATTAAACAATCAAAACATGAGGAAAAATAACAACATCCCCTGAAAATAGCTGAGGAAATGGCCGAAAACGCTTGGGGCAATGAAAATTATGGAATGTTTCTGTGCTTCCTTTCTCATATAAGACGGGAAAAAATAACGATGCTGGAAAAAACTAAAGAAAAATTAATTAAAACTTCCCTGTCTGTCGTATTTAATGAAACATGTTTAAAAGAATGTTTGATGCCCAAATATGCATTAATATATATATATATATATATACTGAAACTTGAACTTTCAGCACGACTTTTTGTGTACAATTTCTCATCCTGACTTTGGACTTTAATTGCTTTCCTGTTCAAATCGAAATAAAGTAAGTGATCTATTATGTCAGGAAATGAAAAAAATAGCTGTACTACCGGCCAAAAATAAGTACCATTTATGGAGATGCTATTTACCTGGAATCCCCACGAAAATAGGATGTCAACCAATATCTTCTTTATATTTATTTCCCATACGCGTATATATGGTCCAGATAAAAGAAATTGTCCAGTCCCAGTGACAACCGGCACGTTGGTGTCGGTACTAATCTGATCCTACATCTCGACATTAGGTCTCTTCTCCATTCTAAAATGAGGAGAACAGATGCTATGCATGTGTCCCTAGCCGAAAGCCGTTTATAGAGTTACCATAGCTGAGAGTTTTATTCGGAAATCTTTCGCTAGGTTTAAAGTGGAAATTTTGTTTTGAAGACCGATAACCGTCCGGTATGCCGGCAGTCTTTGATGGTGATTGTCACCTAATTGTTGTTTACAGGTGGCATTAAGATGAAAGTATGGGGGGGTGCCCATTGAGAATCGAACTTAACATTCAGTCTTAACTGATCTTGTGAGACAAGCTTGCTAACCATTACACCACGTCTAAATTTGGTTTGGTTTGATTGTTTAACGGTATATCAACTCCATATATGTATTTAATGCGGGAATTTTATTCCCTTGTGAACGTTGGTTATTATTCTTTTATTAAAAATGTATTGCGGGTAATCTTTTTCTAATATATTTTCATGTTTTGACCCCTATTTTGGTCAAAAGATGGTTCCAAAACCACAAAACCTCCCGATCAGAAGACTTACTGCCGGACGTAATTTATCGTCATGCCCAGCCCGAACCACGTCGAAGTGTTCATGTAGTCTTTGATGTGTAACGCAGATTAAAAATAATTCAGGTGACACGACGCTGCACACAGTAAAGATATTACATAAATATTTAAAAGAACATGGAACGTGAATTGCTACAATGCTTATGTGCATCAGAATTTAACAGAAATAAGTGAAAGGTCTGAATTTCTACCTGCGATTGTCTGCTCAAGCGCAAGAAAGAAGTCCCGGCTCTGAAAAGAACAATAGCAATAATGAAAAGGCACATGTTTCTAACAACGTAGAATTGATAATTGTCCAAGGGAATACGAAAAACCGGCTTACATTCTGAGAAGGTGAGGATGTGTATCTTGAGGGATTTGAAAGGCCTTGTTTATCGCTAGCTCTTTCCGAAAAAACAGATGTTGAAGCCAGAGAAGTTCGATTCCCAGCTGAACATATTAAAGGATGAAAGTATTGGGAATTAGACAAATCGAAGGGTGACGACCTCATTCAAAACATCGGAAGGCCGCATCTTTGCAGACTCAACAAAAATCGACTCGAATATACTACAACTTTGCGAGACTATCAATCCCTACAAAATTCTGTTAACTTCACATTTCTGGAAGCCACTATGCAATGTAATTTTGCATCTTGTAAGTGTGTGTGAGCGCGTCCACAAATAAACAATTAATGTAGAAGCAACAGAAACTTGGGCAATAATTCTGATTCGCCTGCTACATATATTCATACATCAAAGATCTCAAAGTAAATACTGGTTATTTAAATACATGATTGTTTTTGTTTTTTGTTTTTTTGTTTTGTTTTTTGTCCTGTACTGAAATTTATTTCCAAAAATGATTTCAATCCAAATGTTAACATGGATAACACTATTGGTGGTGTTACGAATTAATTTCAATTTTAAGTTGACTACTCTTCTGGTAAACGACTCTATCTTCTGAGTTAGCAAACAGTTAACGGGAATTCAGTAGTCTTTATCATATTTAGAACAGAGACGAGAGTCTCTAAAGGTGACTGGTTACCGGTGGAAAAGTAATTTTGTTTCTTTGTTTGGGGTTTTATGGCATATCAACCACTATGGGTTATTTAATGCCAGATCCAGTATTTACTAGATATATCAAAAACGTATAGCTGGCAACATCATTGTTTCAAAAGCGTATAGCTGGCAACATCATTGTTTCAAAAGCGTATAGCTGGCAACATCATCGTTTCAAAAGCGTATAGCTGGCAACATCATTGTTTCAAAAGCGTATAGCTGGCAACATCATTGTTTCAAAAGCGTATAGCTGGCAACATCATCGTTTCAAAAGCGTATAGCTGGCAACATCATCGTTTCAAAAGCGTATAGCTGGCAACATCATTGTTTCCCATCACATTTTAGGGGTAAGGTGTTAGTATATTTAGTGTAGGATTTGGGAGGGAAAGTTAATTGTAAGTTGTAGTTGTTTTGGGATGGGTTAGATGTGATGGGGCATGACATGACCAGCCGATTGATCGGATCGACGGCCTTTTGGTTGGGCGTAGTTTATCGTCATACCCAGGACGCGGATGTAGTTTATCGTCATACCCAAGACGCAGATGTAGTTTATCGTCATACCCAGGACGTGAACACACCTTGGGATTTCACTATTTTCCCATAGCTGGGACCCTAACAGGTGCTACCACCCCGGGTCAGGGTGGACCTGGGAACATCAGCAATTAAGAGGTGGTTCCACGCTCCTCAAAACCTCCTGATCAGAGGCCTTGCTGTTGGTTGTAGTTTATCGTCTTACCCAGGACTCGGATGCAGTTTAACGTCATACCCAGGACGGTGGAAAAGTAATGATGAATGAGATGTGAAAGATGAGTAGAATATAGTTTGGGGGGAAGTGAAGATAGATAAATACTGTTATTTTTTAATTTAAGAAGTCATAGTTCAAATGTTTTGGAAAGCATCCCAATAGGAGTAAGTTCAACAAAATGGCAGTACTTGGAAAAATAGTCTGAGTGAAATGACCTTGCTAAAAGTTTGAAAACGGGGAAAATACATGTGACTCGACACCGTGGAAATAGCATAAAGTGTCCTAATAGTATTAGTGTGAACGAATAGAAACCAATGAATAAAAGTCCTCTGAATATTTGCCATGGGAACAGAGAGAGTTAGATTAGCGACAGGCCTTGCAAAGTTGTATGTATGTGAAAGCGTTTGCAGAGTAAAAAAAAAGTGTAAACGATTTTGAACCCTATCAATGTTGCAAAGTGATAATCCCTTTTTTAGCTTACAGACACTTACTAAGTTAAAACATGGCAAAAGGTATTAAATACTTTCTGGAGGCGATTATTTTTCCCAGCACCTTTCGAGAAGTTTGATATATAAGAGATCCACTTGATGGCCAAGTGGAATAAATACAATATAGACATTCATACAAAAAGCCGCATTTAGAATGATACCTTTTAGTAAGATTACTGAGAGCTCGTTGACTGATTAGACTATAAACGTTTGTTATCGAATTCCTACGAATAGCAGTTAAAAACAAAAAGAAAACCTTTGAGAGAAACACAAGGTTGATTTTAATTATCAAACATTTTACAAAAAATCGTGCATTTCCTACATAGAAAAATACATTGAAAAGACGCTATATATACTTGGAGAAATATATACATTATGCGATGGATAAACTGTCGTCTAAATTACGTAAAATTGAAAACAATACTGTCTCCCCATTTTAACAGATATATCTACCCACCCAAATTACACAAAAATATCTTGAATACTAAAGAGTAAATGTGGTCAATAAAATCGCCATTGGCTTCAACCACGGCATACCGACAACTTCGGAATCTTCTGCATCTTCTGGGCGGTCTGGTTATTGCTGCTATAATCCTGTCCTTTAGTTAATCTTTAGTATTACAAGGAGTTTTGTTGATATCTCTCTTTAACTGCGCCCCCCGATAATAATAACAAAGGAGTTAAGGGGTTATGTGGTCGCAGAAATTGTTGACAGCCATGACTGAATTCTCCTGTTTGTTTGACATGGTGCAGAGTTCTCTTGGCAGACATAGCGTCTTTCAGAATCCACCCTCTTTTGTCAGTGAAGCACTACCTCCTCAAGGCACTAGATGTAGGCTTCCGTGTTGAGTCTGAGGCCCCGTGGGTAGATAAACTTAAACAAGGAGGCCATTCAGAAGAGTTGCAAGAGATTCCGAAGTTTCTGGAGTCTGTGGTTGAACCCAATGGCTATTTCCTTGAATAAATTTACTCTTTAGTATTTCAACATATTGCTGTAAAATTTTGGTTAAAATCAAATCTCAGTGTTATTCATATTTTTCCGCTATCGAGACGACAATTTATACATCACATCCGGTAGAAGTTTAGCATTTGTTTCTTAATACGTACTTTAGATTTTGAAATACATTATTCCTTATTCCAATGAGCCTTCAGATTTCTGTTTCCCTTTATCCATCGTCTGTGTTGTGGAGTAGCTGAACACCTCCACAAGATGGACTAGTGTAAGACTATTTAAACAGCACTCTTTCTTTAAAAAAATAAGCGGAGTTAAGGATTGCCCATAACTCTGCTTATCCACTATCTGCCTCTAGGCGGAGAGGAACACAGACGAGGCTATGCCGAAGGGCAGAGTCTCAACAGGGAAGGTAGAAAGCTACTCCGACCCTTGTATATAGGGTCTACGGCCCACGTAAAAACTGGTCTTGTGCCACATCTCGCCTTGAAGTTTCGGGTAAATATTGGAATTAACGATTAATTGTTACTTTGATTTTCGACTTTCTACCTTCGGGCGTAGAGGAACAGGCGGGTCTGGACAGAATCTCGTACGGGGAGGTAGATAACCACCTGACCTCGAGTATGCGGGGTCTACGGAGAATTGTGCCACATACCGTCTTGTGGGAAGGTTTCAGGTAAATATCGTGGAATTAAGGATTAACTGTTTAGGATATTAGTCTGTGTTCTCACACGTGTACCATATTATTCTCCTGAAAAAAAACTACTTTTTTCCTATATGTGCGTCAACAGTTCTATTTACGGCAAAACAGTATGTTATAACATTGCATAGATAGTTAAATTTCGATACTTGTTTGATCTGGACATCTCTAATTCATAGCTCACATCCTGTGCTTTAACTCTTGCTAAAAATCATATATTCTGTCTTCATAAAATCGTTATTTAAATATTTTCATAACTCCACTATATGGCATAATTTAATTTCTTTTCAAAATTAATGCAGAAATCCTCAAGTCAAATTAATCCAAATTCCAAAACCTTAGGCTAAACCAGGGACTCGTTCTACAGCATGTTATTTTAAAATCCATTAAAATGTCTGAACACGCTTTTGTGAATACGCTTACACTGTAAAGACAATGTTAATAGCAAACTTATAGGATTTTAAGAAATTGCATTTTCTCGAGAATAGTGCTATGTGTAGGTTGCATAAAATGTCTGAAACACAAAACGTACAGGGCATTTCAGAATAAGGGATATCATTTCGGAATCTATTAACTAGATCAATTTTCCTTTAAATGATCGCAACTTTTAACAGCATGCGTAGAAACGACTCAATATTGTACGTTTAACGTTTTATGATTTTTGTATCTCAAGTCTAGAAATACCATTCATTTGGAACAGAGAAGACTTTTTGTGTGTAAGACTATGCACAGAGTCGAACGAGAGAAACCCACGATGCACAGACTTGTTTTACTGTGCAGCGGTCATTTGTGAGATACAAATAAGGACAAACAAGCATCAACGGCAGTGTGAATTTGAAGGAGCTGGTCTATGTCCCCACTTTTCTTACAAGCCTAGGGGAACACAAGCAGAAAATCGGTGTTGCACTGGAAACTCTTACGCAAGACATGCTACAGGGTATTAGGCTGGAGCTGGACTACCGACTTGGCGTGTGTCGTGTCACAGGTAGCGCGAATATTGAAAACTTGTGATATCTTTCATCAAATCAACATATATTTGCATTTAATTTCTGAGGAATAAATCTTATTGCCCAAAAATAAGCCTGTTTAATTTCATTTGTCTAGATTATGTAGCTACTCACATATATACATCTCAAATGATATCATTATATTACATGAATCTGTATAATCCTATCAGATTACTTTTAAATTGTATTACGCACCCGGAACCAGGAACACACACACACACACACACACACACACAAACATATATATATATATATATATATATATATATATATATATATATATATATATATATGTGTGTGTGTGTGTGTGTGTGTGTGTTCATTGCCGGGTGCGTAATATATATATATATATATATATATATATATATATATATATATATATATATATATATATATATATATATGAAGAAATATTGTTTTAAAGTGTGCTATATTTGTGTGATAAAGTGCTCAATATCAGAGATAGAGCGTATGTAAATATAAATATAAAAGTGAAGATTGAAGTCAACACTCAGAGGCGACAGGCTGTTTCATGCTGGACTCAAACATCGGCCTGACAATTTTGTCCAGCATGAAACAGCCTGTCGCCTCTGAGTGTTGACATCAATGTTCACTTTATATACATATATATATATATATATATATATATATATATATATATATATATATATATATATATATATATATAGTGAAACATCCCTGCATGTGGAAGACATTATATATATAAAATGTCATCCATATACTGGCTTGTTTCGCTGTATCACAGCTCATCAGTGCGTCTAGACATCCGATTGCTTCAAGCCGGTAACGAAACACGATAGAGTTGACATCAGTCGGAGTTTCTATCCCTGAGCTATCAGAGCACGGAAATAGAAATTCTAGCCTATTATGTTTACGAATGTAAACAAAAGCCAGGTAGCCACAGTGCTTGATTCCTTTTAATTAAGAGCATTACGTTAGCAGATACGGCTGCTGGTTTGAATTACCGTCTCTTTCAACAGTGCTCAACCGAAATAATCGTGGGCATAATAATGTCATTTACATACAGGTCTGTTTCACTAAAGAACTCTTCGTAATATGTGAGTTATACTTGTCAGTAGAATTTTATGTTTTTCTTTAGGCATAGTCTGCTAGCAATTCCTTCAGTGAGTCTATCAATATCGCAATCAATACGAGAATTATATATCGTGACAAATGATAGTCAGCCTGTACAAGATGCCCTCGAGATAGATGATTACAGAGTAAGAGGCACAGTTTACGAGGATATGCGTGGAAGAGAATGATTAACACAAGACTTGAACAGGTTAAGACTGTAGTGACCGGGGTGGCGTCTACAGAGCAGCAGTGTCTGGAATCAAGCTGATCGAAGGGGACTTGAATCTCACCTATGGAATATGAAGTGTATGAGAGTGATTCGCTACAATGTGCCTGGAATGATGGAACTTAGCCTTGAATGTTAAAATAGAGCGAATTAAGGAATGCAGTTCTCAACACGTTCTATGAAATTCGCGATAATGCTGCAGTAGGCTTGGGATGTTTCATCTGTAGAAAAGGGGTAGTAGGATGTAAAAAAAAATAAATCATCCACAGGAACGTTGAAATCTTTTGGAACTCTATCGAGAACGTGAAAGCTAGGCAGTTCCCACCCATATATGGCAACATTATTGCATTTTCGGCTTGATCTGGTTTATCGTAAATGGAGGTGATAACAGGAGGAATTACTGGAGCAGTACATGGAACCAAATATTCTGCCAGTATATTTAGCATTGCATTGTATGTACAAGTCCCAATTGGGGTTTGGATAGTGTCCTTGTTCAAAATTGTGATCACGCCAAATTATGAGCTCTCTCAGAGAAACTGTAACTAAGGTTCTCTCAGCATGGTCTCAGTATAAATTATGAGCGGGTTCTGTGGGTGTTGAACAAGCACAAATGTGCCTGAGTATTGATCGGCAAAAGCCATTAGCTAGACGTTCTAGGTGAGCGATGGACTTGGAAACAAGTAGATGGTGATTATTATTACTATTGTTATTATTTGTGTATGTTATGGTTCCTTATACATTATTTACATTATTCGGACTATTGTCCTCATCTTTGTCGCCATATTTATTACAACGTTTCGGCCGTTGTACGCTCCGGCCTGCTTCAGGTGGTTGGAATGTCGAACTGAACTCTTTATTTCACTCACTGTGGTAGACTTTTCTAGTTCCACGTGCCATGTTTAATGGATGTCAGTTATCAATTATCTCCTGTTAATTTTTCCATCTGAAAGTTCTCCACTGCTTTAAGCTGAAGTAGACCGTATCGTATAACGGCCAAATCGTTGTAATAAATATGGCGACAAAGATGAGAACAATAGTCCGAATAGTGTAAATAATGTACATAATACCTCATCTCAGAAATATAGACAGTTATGGTTCCTGCTTTCTATCATGTAGAGCCGGGTCCAAACTATGGTTTTATGCTCTTTAGGAGAATTGTCATTTAATTGATAGCACTTTTCTTAGTATATGGGATGTTTCTATTAGGGCGATATTCTTGGCAACTTGTATGTTGATGTTACCTGGGACACTGTTATTAACATTGTCCATTCCTTTTCTCCCGAGGCCGAAATATACAATTATTATTGATATAGTCTCGGTCTTCATTGCCCACACCCTGTTAATCTTGATCCACAGGTCCTTGTATTTGGATAACTTCTCGATAGTTTTCGTCGAGGTGTTTTTCTCAAATAATACTGCTATGTCAATAAGCATACACTTCCTGAATCACTTGGCTTTTATTATAATATCCACTTCTGTTGGTTTTTATTCTCCTGTCAGTTTGAATTGGCATGTCCCAGAAGATAGTTATATGGCTATTTAGGCAACCTTCTCTCAATGGTTTCGATTTTGTGCTTCTAGCATATCTTTCAGTGCCTATATGTCACTATCTTGGTATGTCTGTGGGTATATTCATTTTTTACTAGTTACGGACATCCTAAGATAATATGGTTGACAGTTTCATCATATTTTCCACAGATCCTGCATTTCGCGTTAATTCCATCCCTGATTATGTGACAGTGAGAGGCTTTGGTCCTGAGCTGCAATATTTAGGCTTTGTGCAGCATTATTATCATTATTATTATTATTATTATTATTATTATTATTATTATTATTATTATATTTCCTTTAGTTTTTGGTGTATAATCATTTCTTTCCGGGTTCCAACGAATGACACAAAGTCAGAAATTGAATCATGACATTTTTCACTGAAAAAAGCGTACATATATTAGATAGATAAAGCCATTCGTAATTGTGGACTTTACTTGTGATTACAGTTTGATATTTTTCTTTAAGGTATGGGCTACCAGGAAACCCTTCAATGAGTCAATTGGAAACTTTTCCAATAAATCTGAGGGCTCCAACTACAACTGGGATTGGCCATATCATCATGCACCACATTTTTGACATTCCGATTTGAATGTCTTTGTATTTTGATAGTTTTTTGAAAATCTTCAAAGATACATAGCAGGGGCGGTCATGTGAATTAAGAGACACATTTTATCTTAGCGGTCTCTAATCACGATGTCAGGGCGATTGATTGTTTTGTCTGTGTGTATTGTGTAGTCCCATAAAATTGTTACAGGTTCTCCCTGACCGTGTTTGGATGGTGTTAATACCAGTTTCTTGTAGTTTCTTTTCTTAAGTCTTGCAAATTTTCCAATGCACATATTGGCACATTCTGTCGTACCGTATTTTATATTCAAGGTGTTCAAGTACTGCGCAACCTAATACAAGATGATCAATTGTTTCTGGATATTTATCACAGAATCTGCATTTCGGGTTAAGGCAAATTTTTCAGTAATTTCTAATTCTGGTAAAAACCATCAGATTCAGCTTTTAGCCTTTCTCTTCGTAACCACTGATGGGTACAGCCTGTTTTATTATTATCTGTCTATATTTCTGAGATTAGGTATTATGTACACTATTTTCATTATTCGGACTATTGTCCTCATATTTATTGCCATATTAATCACATAAGTACGATTCGGCCTTCTTCTGTTGGTTGGAATCTCGAACCGAACCCTTTATTTCGCTCGCTTGTGTAGCGTCTAGTTGCACGTACTATGTCTAATTGATGTAAGTTATCAGTTATCTCCTGTTAAATTCAACTCTCCACTGCTTTAATCAGGTATTGAACTAACAACTCTCTGGGTCCTGTCACTGGATCTATCCCACGCCTTTATCCACTGTGGCATGTGTCCTTAAAGACATATGTGTATGAATTTCTGGGACTTATAAACTTAATGTCTTCTATAAACTTTTTTTTAACAGTGCTCATATTGCAATTTTTGCTGTTATTATTGCATTTTTTTACAAGAGCTCCTATTGCAATTTTCGTTGTTATTATTGCCTTTCTTTGTTTTAATTTTAATTAATAGTATTATTATTTCGTTTGATGTCTGCTCCATACATATTTCTTTCCAAATCCAAACCAGCTACCTAAGGTCAGAAATGGCTTCATGACATCTTTTACGGATCACTTTTTGTAAAAAAAATATACATAAGATCACACGGATTTTACATAGATAAAGCTCTTCATAATGTGTAATCTGTACTTGTGAGTACATTTTGTTTTTTGTAAGGCATGGACGACCAGAAATCCCATCACAGAATCTGTCGGAACTATTTCGAATTAATCCGTGGACTTCAATATAACTGTAATTATTGATGTCCTTATGTGCCACATTTTTAAGATTTCCACTTCAAGGTCTGAGTATTTAGGTTGTTTTTGAAAATCTTCAACGATAGATTACAATCTGCAGGGACTTCCATATTATTATTATTTCTATTTAATTTCGTTTGATTTCTGGTGTATACACATTTCTTTCCGGGTCCCACACAGAGACCTAAGGTCAGAAATGGCATCAGGACATTTTGCACTGACAAAAAAACAAAAAAAAAACAAAAAAAGCCCTTCGTAAGGTGTGGGCTGCACTAGTGGGAACCATTCTTTGTAATTTTTAAGGTATGAGATTGTTGATGTCCCCATGTGCCACAACTACATATTTACAAAATATGCTTGTATGAAGTGATACTTTAATGTAAATGCCCGTTTTAAAAATTACAGTGAAATATTGCTTGAACTCGGGTAGTATTTGCATTTTTATGAATTGTACAATTAAAATCAGTTTGTTTAACAACAATGCCACTAATCGGGAAATTAACGTCTAAATTTTGAACAAAAGAACGGAATATATTGCTTCGTCTGTCACATTTATTGCTTGATTAAAATCTATTCCCGATTTATGGTAAACAATATTCCTGCTCATTTAGAAAAATGCTCCAAAGTTTGAATCAATCTTTAGCGAAAAAAGATGCTGTTTCGAAATAGTTTATTGATTCTGTCTTTTTTATTTGTGATGATGTCAAACAAGTGCTTTTGATTTTCACGGCTTATCAACATTTCGCGTGATATTTAAAAGCAAAACATGCTTTGGAATTTAAGAATAAAAGTGAATATTTAATTAGGAATAAGAATGAATATCAAATTAACAATTTCTTTTTTAGAATATCAAATAGATCTTACCGTTTGACTGTTGAAATAGCTAAATGCTACCATCATTTCTACTCTAACCGTTTTCTCGGACTTCCCATCTATGG
>OZ038491.1:67817797-67820297 GCA_964036315.1 Acanthosepion esculentum
GGAGAATTAGTAGTTTCGTTTGATTGGGTTTGTTTTACGGCAATATCAACGACTATGGGTTATTAATGCTGACAATTTTTATTGCTGGCAATATTTTTTTCCTACAAAAATAATGTGTAGCTGGTAATATTTCTTTACAAAGTATTTCTGGTATTAAACCTATTTTTACATTTTCATTGTGTTTTGACCCCAGTTTGGGGGTTAACTATTTGTCCATAGCTAGGACCCTAACAGGGGCTACCACCCCGGGTCATGCTGAACCTGGGAACACCAGCAAATATGAGGTGATTCCACGCTCCGCAAAACCTCTTGATCAGAGTCCTTGCTGTTGGACTTAGTTTATCATCTTACCCGGCACGTGGATGTAGTTTATCGTCATACACAGGACGGCATAGACGGGGGAAGGAGGTAGATGCGTAACTTTACCGGGGGTATTATCACGGAAGTGAGTATAACGAATCCGACTGGTTCTCCGTCTTCCAATTCCGAGCCTCCATCCATTAATTACACCACTGAGATATGCAATCTTACAGCAGCCAATATTCGAAAGCGGTAACCCATCTAGATGCTGACCAGGCCCGATATTGCTTAACTTCATTGTTTGAACGTAATATAGCCGTCAGACACGTGGAATCCACGTATGTGAGATCACTACTTTCAATTCGATTCCTGATCATAGTTTCACTTTTGGAAAAGGTTTATCTTGAATTCTATTTTTTGAAAGAATTTAGGTAGAGAATAAAATAGTTTCGTAACAGTATTTTTCATCTAAGCTTAGTGTTTCTTCCTCTTTCTTTCCGAATTTCTGAATAAAAACAACATCAGTAATCCATAAGTTAGTCACAATTGTAATAGAAACAGCGAAAATAAAAAAACAATTTCCCTTACATGAAACATTCAACACTCATTGACTAAAAACCTAGTATTACTGGCTTCTCAATTGATTTAATAAGTATCGAAATGTGCTTCCCTTCAAATTATTGAAACAACGAAAGGTTTGCTGAACTGCAATGTAATATCGATCCTCTTATACGGCAGATGATGTTGGACAATGTCCTAAAGGATGAAGTGATGAGTGAAGGCAACAGAAATGTAGTTCTACAGAAGGATGCTGACGATGTGTGAACGTGTAAGTAGGAACTAAAATGGCACTTATAATCGAGATAAGAAGAGAATTTTCAAATTTCGTGAACACATATTGAGGAATGAGGGCATAAAGAATTTGATACTCACATCACATAGGGAAAGCAAAACGACAAAAAAAGGTATCGGCTCACATGGCACATCATCTTGTGTGAATTTAATCGTTACAGTTTATGAAGGTGTTGATGTCGTCTATTTTATTAATTACTTTCATTATATTACTTCTTCTTCTTCTTCTTCTTCTATGAGCCGTGTCCTTTCAGGACGTTGGTTCTCCATAATTTTCACTCCGTTGTAGCTCTTAGTGTATTTTGAATTTGTTTTATTTTTTTAATATACGTAACCTCTGTTCTGCCACCCATGTACTCAAGCTCGTCAGCTAGGTTATGCGCTGTTTTCATCTGTCATTCTTGTATTCAATATGTCCTGTGAGTGTCAAATTTTCCAAGCCCTCTTTCCTCATTATGAGCCCCAGAATTCACAGTGTCTCCTTTACATGTCAAGTTCGATTGTTTTTATATTTTGTTTCTATTTTCTATTAAAACTTCGTCGTTGCGAGCTTGTTCGAACCATAGTATTCTCATCATCCTTCTGTAGAACCACAATTTAATTGCCTCAAGACTTTTCTTCATCTGTCAAAATATGGCCCAGAATTGACTGCCATATAGGAGTACCGATATTATATAATGGTTCAGTGCGCTTCTCTCTGTGTCTAAAGAAATGTTCATGTCTCTTCATACATTGCATATTTGTAAATATTACAGAGTTTTTATCTAGGTAAAATTTAGTATAATTTGTGGCCAATGAGAATCATTGTATTTTTTTATTGTCACTAGAGCACATAGAGACTTCAACCCTTTAGCTGTTTAAAGAAAATTTAAGCCAATAATTTCGATAAACATAGATTAATGGTAATGATAATGATTGTAATAGCTCTTTCTAGATTAGTTCGACTTACTGTCACCTATGATGTTTATTTGAATGAAAAGAATGTTTATATATATATATATATATATATATATATATATATATATATATATATATATATATATATATATATATATATATATATATATATATATATATAACACGGCATAGTAGTGGATAGCCGCTTGTATTGAGGAATCGGAGAGTCGAGTTCGAATTCCAGTCGAATCCATTGCATTTATTTGTGGGAAATGTATTAATCCTCTTCTTCTCCCTCCAGCTCTGGGTAAATAGCAGACTGGGTTCTATAGCCTTGGATAGCAAGTTGTCTAAGAGAAGGGCAACTCTGAATTCAAAACCTGTGGAGAATCGTTTGGAGGCTTTGGGGCACGTAGTGCATAGGTTCTCTGTATTCGGCCCTTCAAAAAAT
>OZ038491.1:67825297-67932797 GCA_964036315.1 Acanthosepion esculentum
GAATGAGAACCTGACTGAACCTATTCCACTCCAGTTGGTTTTGAATTCAGAGTTTTTTCTTTCTCCTGGACCGTGTGCCACCCATCTCTATCGGAACTGATCAGTCCTGATATTTGCCCATAACTTAGCGGAGAAGAGATTGATTCAAGCCTTTACCAAGGGCATCAGTACATAAGTGAATGTGATGAACTCGACTGGAATTCGAACTCGGTTTAAAATGCAAATCACTAAAAATTGTTTTATCCTTAAATATTCATTGTTATATTTATTAATTCAACATATACGCCGTTTTTAGAAAAATAATTAAATTCACTCAAGTATGAAGTCTATAAAAAAACAACGTTGTATATATAAGTTTAAAAATCTTTAAAATACGCGACCACGGTTTCGATCTGGTAGTCTCGTCGGGCGATAATTTGAAAATTATCAAAATTTCGCCACGTCAAAACGGTGGTCGCATATTTTAATTGACTTCCTCATTTTTAAACTTAAAAGATCTACATGTTATTTTTATTTTTACTTGTTTTTTTTCGCACGTTTATTGAGCATATTTTTATACTACTTTTCCCTGGTCTGACTCAACTCTGACCATTAACCTTTATATATATATATATATATATATATATATATATATATATATATATATATATATATAATTCTTTTTTTACAAATGATCTCAGTTAAGAGAAAACTCTAATATACAATCTAAGGGCAAACCTCGATGGAGCATTTCGCGTCGTGCTATGTTCGCAATATTCCCTGTAGCCATGTAATAAAATCAGATCTGTTCGTTTATTTCCTTTACATGATTTCGTTCTGCCAAGTTGAGATGCTCTTGCTTGTAAATCAAGTTAGCCGAGCAAGATTTTCTACATCAAAGGAAGCAACATTACAATATAGTAATTACATGCTATTCTTATATATTTGGTATCTTTTGTATCAGCGCCATTTTGTTATCCATTCTGGGATCTTTGGCTCCATCGTATATTTGTCAAGCCGCTGAGCGAGGATTTCGTGTAGAGCTGTAAATCCTTTAAGCTAGAATTCAGGGAGTCGTTATGGTGCAGGTGTTTGTCAATTCAGGAATTTATCCCCCAGAATTTCGTAAAGGTTATAAATTTAACTATAATCTTTTATCCAAGGTCATGCCCTTGAAGCTCGTCATCTGAATGTGGGCAGCATCTTTATTTATAGAATACATCACTTAATATATATTTGATTGTAATAAAAATAGTCTTGCTTGTAGACTATCTTTATTTAATTATTTATTTCATTACATTTCTGCAACGTTTTCTTATTAACACCAGGTTTATTCATTTCTAGATTCTTCAAATGAGTATATATATATATATATATATATATATATATATATATATATATATATATATATATATATATGTGTGTGTGTGTGTGTGTGTGTTTGTGTGTGTGTGTGTTTGGTGGGAGAACGAATGTTTAAATCTTTTTGAGATAATGATAGAGACTCTCTAATTTTCTTGGTGAAAGGCGTTTAAATAACTTCCTGTCAACAGGTTGTTTTACGTGTGTATATTCCAAGTTCAGCAGTGTACGCGGCATGGAGTTTCTTAATTGTAAAGAACTGGTGGCGCTAATGTATCTTCCCAGAGTATTATCGATGAAAATAACGACAGAATACCAAGAATCTTGCGAAGTTCTGTCTATGGGGAATGGCTTTTAGAGAAGAGAATTCATCACCCTCAGAGCTGTGTAGATGCTATATATGAAGCAGCTTCACGATTTCATCCTTCTAGAAATTGGCATCTTTCTGGCTAAAGACTTAGTCTGAGTGCTTCTTACAGACTTCCAGAAAACGGAAGCTGTTCTTATTAAAAGTATTTTACGGACATGGAAACAAATGCAATTCCCCTGGTGCTGGGCCAGGTGAGTAGGTTATAGGTAGTAGAATGTCTGAACTATGATGTTACCTGGCATTGTCCTGATGGAAGACGATGCTTCCGTTTTTAAACGTGGAATTAATAAAGTGTATATCTCGACAACAGTGCTGGCATCATTAGGGGCCCGGTTCTGCAGTTGTTGACTAGGAGGACACCTTCTATACCAACATTCTGATCCTCCTAACTTTTTTGGTCTTCTGTTTTGACACTTAGTGCAAAGGTTATTTGAGTAACCCTTAGGGTCAATCCAGTACAGACTTGGAGTAGCACAGACTAACTCAGCTTAGAAAAAAGATTACAGATTTATATTATTCGATTAATTACATTAGTATTCTCTATTGTGCATCACATACGATACAAGACACGAGAGCAACTCAATGTAATGCACTATATTCAACAAAATAGTGATGATGAAGGAGACGAGTGTGATGAATGTAGATGAAGGTGACAAAAAAATGAGGAAAAATGAAAGACAAAAGTTCCTTGACAAGACTGAGGCTAACAAGTGCAAAAGAAGCAATACTGAGGGACTTACACCCTTTATATTTATATGGCAACATTGTCTATTTATCGAGTGTTCAACATATTCTACGAAGTTTGGTCTCCTTTTGACAGAACATGCATTAATATCCGAATTTTGCAATTTCAGAATTGTTTTAATTTATGGTAGCTATATCTTTTTAATAAGCTAGTGTTATTGATTCAAGGTATAATTGACTCTTTGTAATATATATATATATATATATATATGTGTGTGTGTGTGTGTGTTTGTGTGTGTGTGTGTGTGTGTAAATGACAATAGGAAAACTATAATACTTGCCGACCCGTTCCGTCCAATGTGAAAGTCCACATTGGATGAAACGCGTCGGCAACTATTACAGTTTTCCTATTGTCATTTACATTTATAAATATTGTCTTTTCTACAGGTTAGCTTTCCATATATATATATATATATATATATATATATATATATATCTTTGAAATAAGCAATGGTAACTTGGGCTACTAGTGAGAAGATAGTTAATTAAAAATTTAGCTATCATTGATTATAAATCTAGCTTAATCTATTTTTCGTTGGTTAAAAATTTAACGTATTTTTTTTCTCTTTCAAAATCCTTGACTGGCTCTCGCGCCCTGTTTTATGTGATGTTATTCAAAATTTTACATTAAGTTTAGACGTACGTAATGCCCCTCTATAAGCTCTTTCGCACGAAAAAACTCGGAGAAGCGATGTATCGATTTTTTTTCATTCACCCAATCGAGAGTAATCTTTCTAGCCTTGGGTGGCTGACATTCTAATAGAAGGACAACTCTGAATTCAAAATTGTCCTGGAGTAATAGGGTAAACAGTACACTGTCTTTTCGAAGAAGTTATATGGCTATTTGTAGATTAGAAATCAGAGAGAACTGTGGAGAGATATGGCTACCTAATAACTGAAGGGAAATGGTATTTGTTTTTGTTAAAAAAAACATTCCGTAATCCATACACTCGCTAACTCAGACTTAGTTTCAACTGTCATTCAAATTCACAACTTGCATTATAGATTTCAAATTCTGTTTGATAAACAAGCCGATAATGATCGACCCTATTCACTAGTTATCTACAGTGCTGTATTGATCTCTTGGTGCCACCTTTGGAAGCGGGCATTATGAGATACCTTTTTTGAAAATGAACGCTCTTAGCACTGCCGCTCTTTGGTCAATACTCGGTTCATTTAAAACGATGTTTTAAAGGCTGTCACTGAATTTGTATATCAAGCTCTAAGTAAAGAATAACGAATCTCTGACTGAGACTGTGGCTGTAGATATGTCGAAGGCGTTCGACAAGGTTTGGCAAGCTGGACCTCTATGCAATTTCAAGGGCTAAGGTGTCACTGGACAAATATTTGGCTTAATCCAATCCTTCCGAAAAAAATCGTTTAATGAAGGTCGTGATGTGCGAGCTCGCTTCCAGATCTTTTCATACTAACTCGATAGTTCCCCAGCGCTCTGTTTTGGGAAGAAACGCTGTTTCTGATTTTTACCAATAATCTTTCCGATGTTATTAGTTCAAAATTAGGTATTGATGCAGATGGCACAACTATCTATCCTGTCTTTGTAGCAAATTCGCCTAATTTGACAAAGTAAACCTGTCAACTTCTCTGGAAAAAAAACGATCTCTAATCAGTGGTTAACTGGGTCAGGAAATGTCCTGTAAATTTTAATACCTACAAAACGAATCAAAACTGATTTCATTTAATCTCCCAAGATAATTTTTTCTCTCTGTCATCAGCGTGCTAAACACCCAGCTGAGCAATACACTACGCTTTCTTTACCTCATATTTTCTACTGACATGAAGTGGGCCGTCTATATCGAATCAGCTGCTTCATCTACTGCAAGGAAATTTGGTTCACTATGACGTGTCAGAAAACATTTCTCGTCAAAATCCATCTTCCACATTTATAAATCTACCATTCGTCCGTGCATTGAATACTGTTGCCATATCTGGTCTGGTTCACCTGCTGTACATGCCGAGAGTTTTTGACAAAATTCGAAGTATGGTGTGTAAGGTAATCGATCATGACGAGGCATCTTGGCTTCAGTCACTTTCTCACCGACGTGATGTGACTTCCTTCTATCTTTTCTACAAATATTTTAATGGCAACTGTGCTGGTGGGGTTTTAACTCTGGTTTGCGGACTATATAAATATAAATATGATACTAGATTGGCAATTAGGTCTCACCGTTTTACCGTTGAACTGACTATAGATGTAACTGCCACTTCTATTCTATTAGTTTCTTTTTCTGATACTTCTCACCTGCAGAAATACCTTCCGATTTCTTGCTTCCTTTCTATCTAATTCTTCAAACTCTGTGTTTTGCCCTTTCCCCATTCTTATCATTCCCTCGCGTTGTAGTGTCAAACGATTAAAATGAAAGAAAAATTTCTTGCCAAGAAATTGTTACAACATTACGTCGCGTTCTAGTGGATAGCGACTCAGAATGAGAAATCGGAGAATCGAGTTCGAATCTCAGTCGAATTCTTGACATTCAGCAAAAACCCTTGGGAACTGCATGAATCCATCTTTTGTTTTCACCCGGCTCTGTGTTAAAGAATAGGAAGTTTATCAGAAATAATCATTGTTATTTCAAGAAGAATGTTAATACAGTAATCACTTAAAATCTACAATCCAAAATATTATTTTAAACAACTTACAAAGGTTTGATAAAAACGTAAGGAATAATAAATGAAATCAAATCAAAATGCTCTTTGAAAGGGTTAATCCTATATTACAATTATTGATCAGTAACAAATATTTGACATCATCATAAAGAAATTAGAAATGACTACCTATTTCGAAATGGTATCTTCCTTCTCTTACACTTAGTGGGCTTAAAAAAAAAACTATTTTCCTGAACAAAAAAATAAATTTTTAAGAGAAAGATTTTATAAAGTTTCGACGGAGAGTAATGCTAAATATTCACTCAATGAATGCTGAATGTTTTCCGAAGGATGTGGATGTGCGGATGGTGTAGTGGTTAGCGGCTTGGTATTAGAAATCGAAGAGCTGTGTTCAAATTCTAATCAGGTTCATTACATTCGTTTACACGTAAATACTTGGGAAATGTATGAATCAGTGGGTTAAATAGAAGTACTTTTATCCGGAAGAATAAATGATATTCCCAAAAGAAATGCTACTTCATTATTCATTCGCAAAAAATAGATTAATTATTACAATAAAAACTATGTTTTCTTTTTTTAATTACACATGATGGGTTGATAAGCCATAAAATCAACAAAACAAATGAAATCAAATCAAAAGGCTGTTTGGAAACAGTTAACCTCACCAAGGCCATTATTGGTCAATAACAACCTTTTCGAAATCATCACAGAGAAAGCCGGAATATGTCTTCTCTAATGTTCGATTAAATCTTTTGAGCATTCTTTCTAAATGAGCAGGAATATTGTTTACGATAAATCGGGAATAAGATTTTAATCAAGCAATAAAAGTGACAGTCAAAACAATATATTCCAATTTTTTCATGATTTTGACATTAATTTCCCGATTAGTGGCATTGTTAAGAAACAAACTGGTTTTAATTCTTAAAATTCAAAGGGTTGATAAGCCATAAAAATAAACAAATAAATAAAGAATATCACAACGTTTTGAAATTATTGAACGGACAAGTCAAATTTGTGACACCAAATATTTCATGTCATAGCCACCCTGATTAGATGTGATTCAGCGAAACAGATTTGTATGTGGATGACTATATATATATATATATATATATATATATATATATATATATATAGATAGATAGATAGATAGATAGATAGATAGATAGATATGAATAAATATAGTCTTAAAATGTGCGGTATTTATGGGATAAAATGCTCAATATCAGAGATAGAGCGTGTGTAAATATAAAAGTGAACATAGAAGTCATCACTTAGAGGCGACAGTCTGTTTCATGCTAGATGCAATCGTCAAGCCACGAGTGCTGCTATTTTCTCGGCTATTTATATATACTGGGCAGTGGTGAATTGTGGGTAGTTTATTTTGGCGGTTATTTTACCGGAAGTCGTTTATTTGTTATTTATTTAGTTGGGTTAAATTATTTGGCTTGTTTTTCTTGTTTTTCTTTTTTTTTCTTATCTTATATATTTATTTATTTTTATTATTATTATTTTATTTTTATTTTGATCTGTGTTTTTATTAACGTAGTAAAGATTTGTTTATATAGCTAATTTAAATCATCGGATATTTTATTTAATAATTTATTTTGGTTTGGGAAGGTAATGATAGCTATCTTATCCTCCAAGCAAAGTTTGCAAGTTTTTGATGGGTTTTTGTATGCTGAGGATCTTTTCCTTATTTTCCAAGATATTTTTGGTCTGGTGTGCGTTTTGTTTTTAATTTCCCAGATATACTTAGAAAGCATCGTGCTGTTCGCATATTTACTATTTGTGAAAGATGTTTTGTGTACATAATTTCTTTGTTTCCTCGGTCCTTCAGTTACTCCTATGTATACATTTTCTTCATTATCTGGTTATTTTAACGTGGCTTTGTATATTACGCTGTTTTGTAAACAATTACCGTTTAAAGGACATTCGTTCTTTATTCTACAGTTGCTAGTGGGTTTAATTTGTTTGTGTGGTTTGTTGATAATTTTCCTGTTGTGCATTTTTATTATTTGTGCCATATTCTCGCTGCAACTGTAGCTGATTTGTACTGTGTTTTTGTTGAATATTTTGTTAAGGGGGCTTGATTCCGGGAAGTGTTTGTATAAAAGTCTGAAGAATATTTTTCCTACGTTTGTTTTTCCGTTTTTGCTGTACGGTGGGTTGAACCATATTTTATTTCTTTTCCTGTTGGCCTTTTTTCATGTTCTGTGGTGAGTATGTTAGTGTTGCCGGGAATCCATTATCTTTTAAGGCTGTTTCGTATTCTTTCTTAGCTTTGTTAAATATAGATTCATTGAAGGAATTGTCGGAAAGCCTGCGGTTAATCGACTTTGGTATCTGTTTGATGATAGAAGGCGAGTGGTTGGAAGATGTGTGTATATAGAGTGGTTTACCATTGGGTTTTCTGTATGGTTTGTATGTGCCTTTTCTTAGGTTGAAGGTAATATCTAGAAAATCTACTTCGTTTAGGTTAGTTTTTATACCGTTATTTTTGAGAATCTTTATTATTGCTTTTCTAGTTTTGTCTGTGTTTTGTTTGTTACAGTTTCTTATGATTATGAGACCGTCGTTCCTGTAGAGCCCTGAGTCATTTCTATCTATTATTTTCCTTAGTTCGTCTAGTAAGTAAATACCTACGATTCCGCATGTCTCTGCACCGTGAAAACTTCCCATTGTAGTGTCAAATATCCCATCTTTCTTTATCCATGCTTCTTCATAGTGAAATAATAATGATTTACGGGAGTGCTTAATGATGTTGATTTCGTTTGGTTTTATTATTTGTTCCTGAGCTAAGTTGATGGCCTTATCTAGCATGTGTTCTGTTATGGATGGGTAAAATTCTTTTATGTCTAATTGTAGGAATTGACAATTTTGTTTGTTATTTATGTTGTGGAACCAGTCAATAGTTGCTTTTGTGTTTTTCCACTGGTTTACTCCTAACTTCTTCCTAAGTTCAGATTTAATATTTTCTAGTATCGTTTTACTTATTTTACCTTGTTCGCTTTTGGCTGGGTTTATGAGTCTGCATGCAGGGTTGGTTTTGAAATTTTCTTTGTGGTCTTTTAGTGTGATAAAGGCTTGCGATACTACGTAAAAAATACCGTTGTTTGTAGCAAGACATTTTTTTTATATATGGAAAAATTCTATGTAACTTGTTATATTGTATTTAAAAAAGGAAGAATAAAAAACATTTTTTTAAAATTAAATTCATATATGAAGGGAGGGTCAGTCATACATGAAGTGTTTTCCATCGCAGGTGAAAAGATGTCAACAGTTCGGGAGCAAGGTGTAAAGAGTCTGGGGAGGTGGTATAATTTCCCTGTGACAGAACGTCACCGTGGGATTTTAAATCCAGCAACAAGCGTTGGTGGGCCTGCGAAGATTAGATCAATGTGGGCTTCCCGGAAAATTTAAGGTATGGTGTATGCATATTGGATTGATGCCTAGATTAATGTGGCCGCTGACTATGTATGAGGTGGCACTGTCTAGAGTTGAAATAATTGACAGGAAAATTAGTAAATACATACGGAAGTGGCTTGGTGTTGCAAGGATTCTGTCACCGGTCACTACGTATGACAGCTCAGGTGCCCTGCAGTTACCTCTTACTTCTTTGGTGGAGGAATATAAGGTGGCGAAGGTGAGATTGCAGTCAAGGCTGTGTGAGTCGAGGGATGCTGTAATCCGGAAGAATGTGCCAGAGGTGGAGACAGGAAGAAAGTGGAGAATAGCAGACGTAATGTCAGTAGTGGAAGTGATGGTGAAGCAGGCACAAATTAAAGGTATTACAAAGAAGGGACGTGCTGGACTTGGTCTAGGTGAGAGGGAGAGATTCTGATCAGAAGCCAGTAGACAGGAGCGATGCACATTAAAAGAGCAGGGGGATCGAAAGCTCAAAGAAGAGAGACGATTAGTGCGGACTGTCCAGCAGGCTCAGCAGGGCCGATGGCTGAACTGGGAGGGCATTGAGGGTGTTCAAATCAGTTGGTCTGATTGGTGGCATCTAGGTGCAGAAAATTTGAGGTTCCTCATACAGGCAGCATATGATGTGGCAGCATCGCCGGGGAATTTAAAGAGATGGGGAATGCAGGAGTCACCCTCCTGCCGATTGTGTGGTGCTTATGGAAACCTACCCCAAATGCTGTCAGCCTGCCCGAGGGCGCTACATGATGGCTGGTACACCTTCAGACATAACTTGGTGCTGGAGGTCGTGGCAGTGGCTGTAAGAAATGCTAACATACCCTCGTTGGACCAGCGATGGGTAGCCTACCTAAAGCAAGGTGTGACTGTCACACGGCAGAAGACCAGGTCGGAAAACTCAAGGAAGTTGAGAGTGGTGGTGGATGCTACACTGCCAGTGGAGATAGTTGGGTCTGGTCTGAGACCAGAACTGGTCTTCATTGATTTCGAGAAGCAACATCTGTTGCTTGGCGAACTGACAGTAGCATGGGAAGAAGGGATTGAGGAGGCGCATGAAAGAAAGTTGCTTCGGTATGAGGAACTGGTGTCTGAAGTCCGTGAGAGAGGATATAGCTGCACTCAGGTGCCATTTGAGGTTGGCTGTAGAGGATTTCCTGTTGCCTCTTTAAAGAGATTCCTCAAGTGTGCTGGGATCCCAAAGCCGGAGAAGGTGATAAAAACTTGTGTTGAAAAAGCGGTGGAAGGAAGTGTATGGATTACCCAAAAATTCTTATCAAGTCGCAGTTAATTAACATAGATCAGTTGCAACGTAACATCATTAACCGTGTGGAAAGGTATTGAGTTTAATGGGCCGAAACCAAGCTGAAGCACGGCGCTCAGGTGAATATTGCACCTGGTCTGGAGAACTGGATATGTACTAGTGTTCAATATATATATATATATATATATATATATATATATATATATATATATATATGCATGTTTCATGTTCGTAGTTAATATTATTAAGTGTTGGCCTTTTCTTTTATATTAACTACAAACATGGCCACAATGTGCTGTGTTCGGAAAATAAAACATTTCTTTAACACTAAAAAATAAAACAAAACGCACACACTCAATTAAACTGAATAAATAATATCATCCTTGATAATAGCTAAAAGTATAGACGAAAGCACTCAGAATTAAACAAAATTTTGAAAATTTCTACCCACTCTATGTCCCAAAAAGTAAACGCTTGGTTGAACACAAGAAAAAAATTAAATAAAAGCTTAATCGGAGTATGTATATACATATATATATATATATATATATATATATATATATATATATATATATATATACATATATATATACATATATATATACATATATATATACATATATATATATATATATATATACATATATATATACATATATATATATATATATATATATATATATATATATATATATATATATATTCCTCAATCAAAGTCGTTATCCATTACAACACCGAGTTCGAATTCCAATCGAAGCCATTACATTCACTCACGTGCTAATACCCTTGGGAAAGGTGTGAATCCTCTTCTTCTCCCTCCAGCTATGGTTAAATAGCAGGACAGCCTGGGTTTTATAGAGTTGGATGGCAACTGGTCTAGGAGAAGGACAACTCTGAATTCAAAACCTGCGGAGGGTCGTTTGGTGAACCAAATCTCTGTATTCGGCCCTTTAAATAGTGAGATTGGCTTTGCACAAAACCTTCACCACTATAATCAAATCTCATGTGCTGTTGTCGGGCTATCAGTTTCCTAGGAACTGATCTGCTTGACTCTCATACGTCGAATTCGACGGGAGAGTCGAGTATATATGTATATATATATATATATATATATATATATATATATATATATATATATGTCGGGTGGTCGACAAAGAAACCGGCACCCACTTCAATTTATTGTAAGTGAGGCGGGTGTTTAGTAACATTGTAGGAAAATATGACCTATGAAATTGCGGATTATTTCTGGATGCATTAATGGCAACCAAGTAGAAGTGGTGTCTCAATAAAATCACCGTGGTGAAAGCAATAGGGAAACCGCTTTATTAAGAATCCCATGATCGTTTATTGCTACAGGATGCATAAAATCAAAAGATGAGACGCTGATAATAGGGAAAGAAGAATACTTCAAAGATGGAACGAATACATCGGACATCTCTCCCACAACGAAAAAAACAAAACAAAACAAAACCCAACCTTACATAACAATATGGAATGATCAGAAATATTCTAAGTGTAAAGTTAAACCAATACTGGGAAAATTAAACAGGAACGAAGCAGTAGATTCAAATGGAATTACAATAAAAATGCTGGCAACATTAACTCTTTCAGCCATTGCAAAAATTAGAATAATAATATACGATATATACAGTGATTTTCGATAAAAGTGATTCACCTGATTTTTTTTTACTAAATCTTCTCTTCTCCGATGAAAGGAAATGTGAGCTAAATTCAAAGGATAAACGATCTAACATCCGAAGAAGAAGTTTTGAAAGCTCTTTGATTTTAGCAGTAAGTACTGTCAAGCATCCGTTCAGTATAATGTTCTGGGGATGCTTTTCTTTTCATCGAACTGGTTTCTTAAAACCTATTGAAAAGCCCCTCAGGAGCGAGCAGTACAAGAGAATTTTAGAGTCTTGTCTGCTCCCTTCTGCTGAAAGGGTGCAAATCGACCCCACCAAGCTCATTTTTATGCAGGATAATGCTCCCTGTCACAAATCAAAATTGATGAAAGAATACTTTGATGAGAAGGAGGTGAATGTTACGACATGGCCGCCCCAATCTCCTGACCTCAACCCCATAGAAAAATTATGGAACATTAATTACAGCCTCTCGAGAAAGCAGTTGAGCAACAAAGAAGATTTGATTGTGAATTTCATATCCGAATGGAATTCAATGCTTGGAGATGAGATTTGCCAGAACCTAATCAAATCAATGCCAAAAAGGGTTGAAAAGGTTATTTAAAATAAAGGAGAACCCATAGATTATTAAATATTTCAAACTATATTACCGATTATAAATAAATTACACCTCTATTATTCTTTATTTAAAGCTGTTCGGTTATGTTTCTATTGGTTACTTGTTGCAGGAAATAAGTGAGTCACTTTTTTTCCCTAAATCTCATTTATATCCAAAATTATAATTATCAATAGAATAACTTAGGGTGAGTAAACTTTTCTTTTACTAGGTGGTCGAGAAAGTTTCTTTATATTAGTAAGATTAAAAATTAGTTTGACCCCAAAAACAATAGGCGAAAAAAATTTTAAGTAAAAAAAAAAAAAAGGTGAGTCACTTTTATCGAACAGCACTGTATATAACACTGGTGATATACTTGAAG
This sequence comes from Acanthosepion esculentum, assembly GCA_964036315.1. Classification (NCBI taxonomy): domain Eukaryota; kingdom Metazoa; phylum Mollusca; class Cephalopoda; order Sepiida; family Sepiidae; genus Acanthosepion; species Acanthosepion esculentum. The sequence goes on from OZ038491.1 coordinate 67,837,679, forward strand.
AATTAAGTATATCTATCTTCATAGCGCTGCCAAAGAAGCCAGGTGCAAACGAATGAGAACTTCAACGGACAATCAGCCTAGTGAGTCATGTAAAAAAATTCTTTAATCCAAATTCTGATCAACCGACAGCACGTCAGAATTAGACCAGAAGGAAGACAAGAATCGTGAAATTTCGTTAAAGACACTAGAACAACGAATGCAATATTTATGTTCAGAATTCCGTTATTCATAGAACATTTAAACGCGTTTTATAAAGTACGTATAAGTTCTAGATAATATTAAGTCATTTGGGAATGATATTAGATTAATACAAAACGTATATAGGGAGCAAAAGGTAAGGATTCAGTAAATAAATGAAAATACAAAAGAGATTAAGATAAGGATGTTTTCTTCTCACCGGACGTATTCAAACCATTACAGTGACATCACGAATAGAAGAGAAAATAAAATAATTTTTACTTATTACTGATATCCAAATTTTGGGAATAACTAATTCTTAATAATATCCATTTTCTTTGTATAAAATCCTACTAGAAATTTTGAAAAGTTTTGTAATTATTCAACCTTTAAAATGAGGCGACCCTCAGAGAATTATTTTTTTAAATAATGGCGGCTACAATCTTAAAAATATATTGGCGGCTAGAGTCTTAACAAAATAAGATATGCAAACGACACAATATTGATAGAAGACACAGAATGGCATCAACAGCAAATCTTACAGAATGCGGTAAATGAAAGTGACACAGAAATCTGTAGGCGAAATTGAATAGACGAATTTTGTCTTCCAAAACATCAACATAATATTAAGAAATAAAGGAAAGGGAATTGATGTGACTATGTGACACTAGTAGGATTTAAGTGTTTAATGCAAAAATGAGAGCTAAGCTCGCTGCGGTATATTCTTAGTTAATCACTAACCCTGGGAAATAAAAACAGAATTCGGAAATAATATTTTTTTTTATGGCCGTCAACAAAAAAGTAAGTTAAGATTGGCAGGTCATCTGAAATATAATTGTGGAAATATAAACAACTCTAGTGACGAGACTTAATTGAAATGAGAAACAACCTGTAAGTGTTGTCTGCATGATAACCCGTGAGTTATGTGAGCGTGATTACCGTTTGGGGTGCACTAGAACAAACCAGACCAAATGTTGGGAAATAATATTTGTTATAAAAAATCAAAGATTAAAATAAGACCGTCTCTTCACCCACTAAGATTGTCAAAAAGACATTCAGTACTTCCTCGTCGGGATGGTCTCAGATAGAATACAGAGTCACGAGGATAAAGTGGAGAAATTTGACTCCACCCATTTGAAAGTAATTGTGCGAAGAGAAAATACAAGTTATAAAGGCGGCGTGATACCTGCAACTAAATCCGAAAATTGGGGATTTATCAAAAGTCTCAGAACAGTCGAAACTATCCAGGCTTGGGCCAGACTCAATATAAGCTGATCCCATTGGCGATACAACAAAAGTTTCCAGAGAGCTAGAGAGAGACGAGACGAGCTGCTACCAACCTGTTGCCAGAAGAATTCCCGATTTTTCACCCTGTTCCTGGATTTACAAGAACACAGTGTCACTATAGATATTTAAAGATGGAGGAGTTGATTTTTGTACTATGAATTATATAAACAAAGTTAAAACTAACCCGACGATTCTTCCGTTTTTATTTCGTCTGTGAGATCATTTTTTATTTCTTTCATGAGAGAGATTCGCCGTAGCTCGACCAGCGTTCCGAATTACAGACGACATTCGATACTCACTGCTCTGGGATCAAATAACACGACGTGGGCAGAGACGGTGTGAATCGAAACGGCCAGAGACAAACAACCATTTGACAGACGACGGTACTGACCAGTGTAGGGTTAACCAAGGTTGACCCAGGATCGAGCAGGCCGTGTGTGTTGTACTGAAATGATAGCAATTTACTAAGCATAGCTTAGATGTAAGACGAGCCCGAAAATGGGCAGCAGCTAGTGAGGAACAAGTCCACTACTCATTCGTAATTAATCCAGGGAGAACATTACACCATTTTACGTTGGCCAGGTGGAATGAGCGGATGTGTAATGTCGGTTCTCCTTTATGGTAGTGAATGTTGGAAAACCTCATCGCATATGAAGAGTCTTGAGGCGCAGAAATGCGTTTTTCCAAGATGCTGCGAATGCCATGCGCTGAAAATTTAAGCTACGATGAAAATTTTAAGGGAATATAGAAACATAAAAGAAATTTATATTCATTATTAAGAGACATTTGAAATTTCTTGGAAATATAAAGAGGAAAGAGGAGTTAGAAAATTTGACACTCTGTGGCTATATTGAATGCAAAAAGTTACAGAGGAAATGCACTTGTCAAATTAGTTAGCAGAAGAGTAGTTAGGGAAAGCAGAAACACGATTTTTTACTAACGGAGTATTTGGGAAGAGCTATTATTGCCCATCTCTTGAATGGACACGACACATACAAGATGTCTTGGTGAGAAGAAAATAATTCTTTTTATAAAAAAAATTTGGTAAGGTGCATTTCTTTATCGGCGATACCGTATATGAGATCGGATCAAAAAGTATCAGGGCTGTTGTTATGGCAGCAGAAGTAAGGTACACAGGATAAAGCCGCTTGGAACAGATTGACCTTGAAATTATAAAGTCGTCATTCTCTTCCTTTGTTTATAGCAGTGTTTACGGGGGGGGTGTACAGTGAGCGCGTTAAGTCAGTGGTGAATTGGAGAGGGGAATTAACAGGATATAACTGATAAATGACATCCATTAAACATGGCATGTGGAACTAGAACAGTCTACACCAGTGAGCGAAATAAAGGTTCAGTTCGACATTACAATTACCTGAAGAAGGCCGGAGTGTACAACGGCCGAAACGTTGTAATAAATATGGCGACAAAGATGAGGACAATAGTCCGAATAATGTAAATAGTGTACATGATATCTCATCTCAGAAATACAGACAAATACTAAATCTCCCTTAACAGGAATAATAAGACGTCGAGGACATCCAAGAAAATACGACGAGACAACTGCTCGCTGTCCCAACTAAGGAGTTCAAGAATTGATTCCATTAACCAAAACTATACTGGGTAAGGGTGTGTGGCTTCAGAAAATTATTCGGAGGAGATTAAATGCCTAATTGATATGTGTTTTGTCTTTTTCGTTTGTTTATTTTTTGTTTTGTTTTTTGTTTTTTTTTGTTTTGTTTTTGTTTTGTTTTTGTTTTTTTATAGCACCAGTCCCGATACTTTTTGTTTGAACTCGAAATACTCATATCATTGATGATTTTATTTTCTTGACATGTTGGCTCGACTACCTCGGTTTTGGAGATTGATAGATAGATTTCACGGACAGATTGATAACCAACCTTGATTCCATTATCATAACAATCTCTTGAAAAAAAGAAAGAGAGAGAAAGAAATTTATAAGACAGCTGAACGAAAATGTCTATTCTCCGGTATTTGTTCGTATAAATGAGAAAATATAAATATCCACGCCAATATCTTACTTACTCGTCACGCCGTGCATCTATTAGACTTTTTTTTTTCTTTCTTTCGAGACGGAGTTTATTTAGCTGTTCGCGAGGCTCGGAGAGAGAAAATCCGATAATGGCTTGCCTTTTGCCCAAAGAATGGATAATTTCATTTATGCAGAAACTCAACGCCCCAAAACACGAAGAGAAAGTCTGTGAGACGGATTTAATTATGCAATCCAATTTGCGCAGCAGGCCGTATGAACTAATCGGTCTGTCCATCAAAGAGTGGGGTCTTTACACATGTACACGCGTACCGGTTTAATCACACGAACTGGGAATATGATTTTCTCTTTGTCTTTATACATCCATTTCATGAACTCCTTGTCGTGTGTCTACTCGGATGATTCATAATCTCGTCCTGGGTATAACGCTAGACTACATCCGGTAGCAAGGCCTCTGATCGGGAGATTGGATGTTTTGAAGTGAGTGGAACAACCTCTTAATTCTTGCTCTTCCCAGATCCACTCTGACCCGGAGCGGTAGCACCTGTTACGATACCAGTTATGGGAAAAGAGTTTACCCCAAAACTAAGGTCACACACTATCAAAGTACAAAAATGTTTGTATAGCGAAAATAACAATAATACATTTTTGAAGAAAAAATAAACGCCAATACATTTCTGTAAAAATTAAAATAAAATTTACCCACAATACATTTTTGAAAAAGAAAAAAATATTAACAGTACATTTTTGTAAAGAAAATTACTAATGTTCCCAAGAAAATTAAATTTCGGTATAAAATGACCCGTAAGGAATTGATATGTCACTAAACAAAGAAAAGATTTATACTCATCCTCGTCATCTTCCTCGTTTGGGCACCCTGTTCCTTCAGGAGTTTAGAGATCATGGCTCTTCAAAACATGCTTTCCGTGTACCGCTAAAACCTTCTGACACTTTTCCACTTCATCCGTTTTCTTCCTTTACTTTCCCTTCACATAAAAACCATTACGTCACTTTTCCCCTCGATGTTGCGTTATCCCTGTCAGCCGATAAATTATTAAGGAAAAAAAAAACAACTGAAACATATTACAGAGATATTTTTGACAATTATTGTCTAGACGATTATCAGTCAAGTGAAGTAGATCTTACAAAAACCATTTCAAACGATGCAGTCAGAAAATGTTCAGCTGTGTTGAGCGGACTTTATGAAAGACATTTTTAGATGAAAGATTATGTGGATAAATATGGAAGAACGTCTGTCCTAACACTAGCAGCCGAAAGCAGACGACCACTTGCCGTGACCCAACAATGAAGGCACACGGCCGCACACCGATTACCCTGCTCTCCTCTCGCCCTTCTTCTCACTAGTGCTTGGCCCATACAACCAGGATATAATTTGCATACAGTTACAATCGTTCCATGGTTTCATTTCATTGGATAACGATCTGGCGAAAGATTTATTTTTTAAGCCAGAAGCGTTTGACTAGAAGAAGCTGCATCCTGAGAACCAACATGGTGTCTGGTCTGAGTTGAAACGTTACACTTACATATCCTATAATCAATAGGTCCCGTGCACACGTTTACTAAGCTGTCTTTCAAACTGACAAGCTTCTCCGGGATTTTAAACTTATACTGTCCTAATTTTTATGCAATTTTCTAGTTCCTATTTTCTTTAAAGGTTCCTCGTTGATCATGTATTCTGTCCGTGCTTGTTCTCAACATCCGTTTCTAGAACCACATATCTATCGCTTCCAGTCCCTTCTGATCTGTATGGTAATTGTTTATCAATAGAATATCAAGATTTCCTGCCACAAAATAGCATAAATGGAGCATAGCAGTTCAGTACTTCTTTCTTTGTTTGTAACGAAATATTCTTCCTTTAAAAAGTTTCTTTTTAATTTTCAGGAGCGTGTCTTTCGTTATTCAAATGCATATTTCTCTTGCCGTCAAGTAGCTTCTCTTTGCTTTTTCTACAAATATTTTCAACTGCATTGCTGTGACGCCTGTCCTTCTTTTATATGAGAACGTGGCCGGGTGGTTGTAACATTCGACTTCCTCTCATGACACCTAGATTCGGATCTCACCCTGGTTGATTTATCAGGAAGGACACCTTGATGTCATCGACCTGAGGTGGCGATTCCAGTGTGCGCCTCTTTTGGTTAATGATTTGACCCAAGCCTTGGGGGTGAAATTGGATAGACGGAACTATTTGAGAGCAGAAGATGGCTGTACTGGCAGGAAGTTACATGTCATCATGACCGATTGTTTGCGCGTACCGGCATTGTTCACACTGATAAAGTGATATCTCCCAATAAACTGTAAATACGGACCGCTCAGAATAGTTGCAGCATAAACACTGGGCAGTGTGTGCGTTTAACAAGGACAAATATGCCTGAGCAGGCGTCTCCAACGGTTACCTAGTAGACTCGGATACACGGATGCGAGCGGCCAGTCGTTATCATTATGATGACGACTAAATAAATTTAAGGGTTTTACGAGATATGCATGTAGGCCTAATAATTTTAAGGTTGAAGTTACTAGACTTAACGATAAGTTTTATTTTAATACTCTTTCCTCTCACACTTCTTGCCCGTGGAATTGTTTCAGCTTCTTTGCTTTTAGAGTGAAAGTATTAGAAAAAGAACGAATCAGTGTTACATTTTCCGTGGTCTGGTATTCTCCTACAGATTTATATAAATGCGTTTGTCTTCTTGATTACAGTTCACTGCTCACATCTTTGGATGCCTCCGTTGTTGAAGACTATATTCTGTCTTCTTATATTTAATAAATTCTCCTCTCTTCGCTTTCTTTTGCTGCTTTTCTCGGAGTTCCTATTTTATTAGGTTGGTGCAAAAATAATGTCGTTTTCTCACATGAAGTTGAACGTCAAAAAAACGACATTATTTTTGCACCAACCTAATAATATCTTTGCAGTTTTCTTTCTGAGTTCGCCAACAGCAGAGTGTAAACCGCGTCTGTGGCTGTAAGTTAATTAGAGTACACAAAAGTACATTTACTGGGAAAAGCATTGTATTCTTGTTGCGATGAGAAATATGATTCTGTGTTAAAGGTTACCTGCCGAAGAAATGAAGTCCGTCTTTATTTTTATTTTTTTATCTTTTCATAATGAGTCGTAATCAGCGTCGTCGGCTCGAAGATATTTGTGATATGTTCAGTTTATCTGCGTGAACAATGCGTATGTTAATAATCTAGGAGAGGGGGTCGTCCTCTATGTGTCGTGTCCCTTTAGGAAGTGGTCGATCATGGCTCTCCACAACTTTTCGTCCTTTATATATCTTAATAACTCTTTTTGATATCTCTATTATACTCTGGTTCGCCATCCATTAAGTCTAGCATATGCTAGGTATGTTAAGCGTTGTTTTGCTCTGTCCTACTTGGCTTTAATTTGTCCTGTGCGTTTCAAATTTTCCAAGCCCTCTTTCCACATTATGTGCCCTAGAAATTTAAACTGTCCCTTACTGATGTTAAGTATAAATTTCCTTTTACTTTACATTTTCTCTAAAACGTTCATCACGTTTTCTGTTCATTATATTCTTAGCATCTTCCTGTAGAACCATGTTTCTGTTGCTTCAAGTCACTTCTTTATCTTTGAGGAGATTTTCCAGCATTTACTGCCATATAGGAGGAACGATATTGCGTAACAGTTCAGTACAAAATTTATTAATGCTAACAAAAAGGATATATTAAAATTGTATATAAGAAAATAAAAGATGCAGTAAACAACGGGAAGAAGAAAATGGTTAATAAAATGCAACACCGTAACGAGGTGAATAGAATCAATAAAAAAAAAGAAACAAGCAAATAAAAAAAAGAAGGCTATACGGTTTTTCATCTTCGCTCTTCGGCTCAATATATAGATAAATCTTTTCAAAAGTTAGAGACTAGAATAGTTCAGCACGTGCCAGCTACGTTCCGTCATTAAATAACTTAATTCACCGAGTTAATACTTCCGGTTCAGCGATAAACTATTTGATAAGTGCTAAGTTGTTTACAGGAATTTCTCTGCCATAATCAGCAGAGAACACTCCAATTGCCGTTTAAGATTATCGTTGAAAATATATATTAGGCGGAAGCTGTCTTCCATCTGTAAGGAAAACCAAAAAACTTTCTTGAAGTTTTTGTTTTCGTTTTAATTTGATGCGAAATGATTAAAATTAATATTTCCAAAATTCAAAATACTTTGCTGTATCTCAAAAACTAATTGAAATGGACTGGAGGGAGATTTTTATTTATTTTTTTTTTTTTTCGCTAAATTAGCTGAAAAGCGCCTTTTTTTAGTCGTCTTTTATTGCAATGTAATTCTTTTTTTTAAAAAAGATCAAAAATAAATTATGCTTTTCTGAAACTTTATCTGAGGATTATTATCTGCTTTAAAGGATAATTAAGCTGATTTGCAACAAATATTATTTAATTTAAGTTTAAATTATTACAGAAATACATTTTTTAATCCGACAATAGCTGTGGTTTTAACGCGACAATAGCTGTGTTTTTACGTGTTGACAGCTTGATTACAAATCTAAAGATGTTCCAAGGAGACTTTAAGTAATCGTCGAGTGATTATATATAACATTTTTTTTAATTTCTTTTTGTGTTAACATGGAAGTTCTGAGTTATTATTTTTAAATGCTGTGCATACAATTACACGTTTGTTCTCGACCTGTTCCGAAAAACAAGGATCGAATACCAATTTAGTTTTATTCTGTTATGTGCTTATTATTTAATATTGTTTTGATTCCCCGCTTTACCGTGATTTATTTTATTGTGCTTCCTCTTCATCCTTAAGTTTGTTGTATTTTTCTTCTCATATAGAATTTTAATATCTCCGTTTTGTTATCATTACTAATACATATATATTCATTTCATCGAATAATCTTCTTCTGAAATCTGTAAGTAGATTAGCTTTCCTTCCAACCAGAAAGTAAAATTTGAAAGTTTTCGACTATTGTTTTGCGCTGTAGATACAAACAAATATTCAATACGATTAACTTAATATTGAAAAAGACCAAAATAGTGCAGCACCTAAAAAATGCTCACATTCATTCCCTATAGCTGACCCTATTACGTTGTCAGATAGGTATAAGCCAAGATATGTTGAACGAAGGGGAGGTGATAATTCTACCAAGTTCAGAAGTTTAAATAAACTGCCATGAATTTAACAGAAAATCTGAAAGCGCATTGGAATAGCAAAAGGCGTCTTCGAAAGACTGAGCAAATAATAAGAATCTGGAAGATTTCCATGGAAATAAAAAAAAACAGTGATGGTATGCTATGAAATGTCAATCCTCCTTCAGGGCAGTGAAAGCTGTATAATTTTTCTCATGGATGAAAACGAGGCTTTAGGCAACAGTAAATGCGGTTCTAAAGAAGGATACTGAGAATACCGTGGGTGGGGGCGTGTAGGCAATGAAGACATCGAAAGAGAAATGGAAACAAAAAGGACGCTTATACGCAGTATCAGAAAGCGATAACTGAAATATCTGGGTCACATAAAGAGAAAAGAAAAAATTAGATACCCACAGGACACATCGAAGACGAAACGAAAGATGGAGGTACCAAGTAATCTACGAATTTATATGAATTCATGTCAGAATGGGGAGTGGAACGAATGGTGAAAATACCAACATTCCTAAGAGCTGCACAGGATAGGAAGTTGTGGAGCGTATAATAATTTTAATAAGAATAATAATTCTTCTTCTGCTTATTATTATTATTATTATTAGTAGTAGTAGTAGTAGTAGTAGTAGTAGTAGTAGTAGTAGTAGTAGGAATATCATGGTCTAGCGCTTTTTTGAATCTGCCTTTATTAGTTCGGCATTCTGTAGCAACCGACAGCAGCAGAGTCGTTTAGTGATACGATCTTGCTCATTTCTCCTACTGGGTGTAACAACAAAATTATCCAAATCGTGTTAACAGCAAAATTGTCCAATTGTTAGATTACGTTTTGTATTGTTGTATCTTAGAAATTATTAAGCATATCTTACTGGAATTTTTCGAGGTTTTATAACACTATTGGTCTCTACTTTGAGTAATTAAAATATATTCAGCTCTAAGTTGAAATGATGACCCATCTTGCTATCATGATCTCCTCATCCACACTTTCTTTCTAGTGTTCCCTTTTTTAAAACTTATTCAGCGTTCTCTTGGTGGTTCTTGAATGGAATTTAAAGATGGAAGCCAGAGTAAGAATGTTGGTACCATTACTGAATGATCTTTTTCATTTCACCATTGCTCATTTAGTAAGACATCGAGGGCCTGACAACAAAACGATTTTGACCTGTTCTCTTTTCAGCTGCATAACTCAAAGGGCTTTTCATTGATTTTTACGACAGATGGTTCTCATCTGAAAACCTGGAAAAAAGAAACTCAGTGTAGTTGTTGTTTAGATATTAAACATTATGTAGGATGGACAATTATCGCATTCTGTTACACGTTTTGGACACTTTTGCTGTTACACCCGGTATATAGTTGCATATTTACGCAGTTAGGTTGCAACCCAAAAGAGCAGGAACTGCAGATGATGCGACTAGGGGAAAGGAGCGTATACATAAATATTTATTAGTACTTGAATTGATGTATAAATTAGAAAGAAGGGCTGTAAGCAATACATATATATATATATATATATATATATATATATATATATATATATATATATATATATATGGAATGAGAATTCCTAGGGGTTATGTTTGTAGCCCGGCTCTCAAAGCTCGAGAGACACACAAGGTAGAGTGTAACAAATTTAGAAGCTCCGTTTATGAGGATAGTCTTGAACAAATTAAGATTAAGAGTCTCAGAAGTCTATGCCACAAAGATGCTTTTCGTGAGAAGCTGAATTGTGGAACTTTCAACTCACCAATTGAAGGTGAGGGGAATGACGGTGGTTCACTACAATGTGTGTAGCATGGCGGGCATTAGCCGTGAAATTTATAGCTGGTGGTACTTTTACGTTTTTGGTTTTGTTTTTAAAGCATTTAAACCCAAGCAAGGCGTGAGTGCCACTAGCACTCAAGGGGTTACAGAGAGGAGGAGCAAGTGTAAAGCGGCGTGATAGAGGAAAGGATAAAGAGAAGGACGGGGAATTGGATCAAGGCATCCGGAAATGTCGATTGACATTACATTCAATTATTTGACGATTATAGCTACCAGGGAAGTAGGTTAGAGGAAGTGAGTTCCACAGACGGGAAGTGCGATACATGAAACTATTGGAGTAGAAGAGACGGCTATATTTAACCGTTTCGACAGTGAAAGGCTGGGACTTTAGATGCCAACCTAGTAGCACGTTTAAATTCATGCAGCGAAAGTAGCTCGTCGGAGTAGTTAGCGTGAAAGTATTTGCTGAAAAGACAGAGGGAAGCTGACGGTACGTCTGTGAGAAGGCGACTGTAAACCAGATGCCAGTCCAGAGCAAGACAAATTGCATATCTGTCTCTGGATTTTATCGAGGACCTTAAGACGGACAGCGGGTGCTCAAGACCATGTATGGCAGCAGTATTCCATGCAAGGGCAAATGGTAGGAAATAAGTTGGAGGGTAGAAAATAATTTGTCACACACAAGGACGCTTTTGGACTCTATCGAGATGGGAAAATGAACACAAGGTAAGCTCTGCCCACATAACTCCAATTTCGTACTGAACTTTCTCGTGTAAAGGTCGAGGATATCGGGAAGAAGTCAGGTAATTGTCGAAGCGGTAAAAAGAACCGACAATTCTTCCAACATTTTTAGCGATGGATCGCATGTACGATTACCGTTTGAGATTTGTGTGAGTTTAAATCACAATAGGCACTGTAAACCGATGTAACTGTATCGAAATACCACTAAAGGTAATACTTTGCTTAACTCTAGTGGCAAATTGTTTCTATAAAATGTTTACAGATTTTTGTTTTCTCTTGCAATGTTTTATTACTGTTATCCTGTAAGAATAATAATACATTATGAAATTGACAAAGTCCGACAATTATTTTAAGACATTTTTATATTTATACATTCTTTTTATAGTTACAAATATTTAAGTAAATGCTCCGTTTATAATAAACAGTATTAACAACATTTACCGGCCTGAATGTCCGAGAAATTGTCATAGTAAATATGCGTCCACCGACAGGAATCGAACTTGTATCCTATACGGAACCGTCATATAGCCTGACGTGCTTTTACCGATTTAGCCACAGAGGAGCGTTCGGTTAGCAAGGTCGATTTTAATGTTTTTAAACTACAATTTCCCATGATTTTCTCACGTACATTCATATCTGCTCGATGCGTATCCAAATGTAAACAAACAACGTCACACATTATTAAATAGACCTAAATTGTAGTTTAAAAACAAGGTTTCAGCCGTTGTACGCTCCGGCCTTCTTCAGGTGGTTGGAATGTCGAACTGAACCCTTTATTTCGCTCACAGGGGTAGACTGTCCTAGTTCCACGTGCCATGTTTAATGGATGTCAGTCATCTGTTATATCCTGTTATTTCCCCTCTCCAAGTTCTCCACTGCTTTAAACGGGTTTTGAACTCGCACTCTTTGGGTCTTTTCACTTGAGCTAAACAACGCCTTTATCCACTGTGCCATGTGTCCTTGAGGTCACATCGCACAAAGACAGGAGCCAAAGAGTCTGAGTTCAATTAGACATCCATTGGACATGGCACGGGGAACTAGGACAGTCTACCCCATTGAGCGAAATGAAGAGATCAGTTCGATATTCCAACCCCCTGAAGAAGGCCGGAGCCTACAACAGCCGAAACATTGTAATAGATATGGCGAAAAAGATGAGGACAATAGTCCGAATAATGTAAATAATGTACATAAAACCTCGTCTCAGAAACATAGACAGATATTGAAGGAAGTTGCATGTCTTTTGAGATGCTATGTATATGGCACAAGACGAGAGAATGAGAGAGAAGTATATATTATTTTTCAGTGAATGCTGGCATATCAGGAAAGCTGTGTAATAGATGTAGCTTCCTGCTATCGCTTGACGCATCAAGGAGACCTTTTCGATTAACTGACTCCATTCACTCTTCTGTCTTCCCGATCACTTTGCATGCCTTCTGTCACTCTGTTTAAAGAAAGAAAAAACTAACGGCAATCTGATGTAATTAATTGTCCTTATCCTCCCTCTTTCACGTGCGTGAAACGTTGCCAACGAACGACTTGGACAACATTGCGGTCAAGCAATGATAAAAGAAAAAACCCACAATCGGGCCAATGTCTTTTATCTATTCAAAGGTTGAACGTAGAAAACACAACAGATATGTTGCGGATATGAATCAACGCACAACAAAGAAAAAGGCGGGAAAGTGATTTTAAAATATAAAAAATATAAAATAATTTTATTTTCGTATTTTTCCCACTAATCTTTTCTCATCGTGTATGAGTGTTAAAGTTATTAACACATTATTAATTAATTTTCCTTGTTTGTTAAGATCAGAAGAAATGTAATTTCTTCGCGTTTATGTGTGAATAAAGAAATAGGAAAATGTAAGAGTCCCGTAGTTCTGTGAGATAGAGTGCACGTGTCACGTGGCTTGGTGAGGAACACGGGTGAATGTGTAAGCAAACCTCTTGGAATCCGCCATCGTGAACTGGCGTCGCCTGTAGCGGTTGTTAAATAACCAGCAAATTAAATCCCTATAGGATAATTGTCATCGACTTGTCATAATACTGTGTTGAAAATGTTCTGAAATCTTTACGATATATGATAATTTCAAGTATTCTGCCGACATCTAATTTTGCCGAAATCTTGTCGAATATGCTGTCGTAACATTCGGCATTTTCTTTAGGCTTTTAGCGAACATTCTATTGGTCACACGCCGTTTATTATACGGAACAACGCTTTCAAGGTCGCTTGTGTTGTTTCACGCTGACAGCGGTATTATTTACTGGAATGTGTACCTGTTTTTTTTCTCTCTTTTAGTTTATATCTCGAAAACCTCCACTGCCCTTTTAAATATGCTATAAGCAAAGATTAGTTATGAGTGAATGTGTTACAACGGAATTTTAAACATAATTTTATTGTTGTTTCTTTGCTTCTCTGTTTTCCATTAAGTGTTCTTGATTTTACCATTTGGAAGATGTTTCTACAGATACTTGCAAGAAGGCCGGCTCTTTTTGAAACAAGGGTCAACAAAATAATCGTGCCGATATCATGGAGGGCAGTGCTAACTGGCTCTAAAGGCAAACCAGTAACATCGTCACAGATCCGATCTTAAGCTTTCTCTCGTTTCAATAAATGGCGAATTTTAAGCGTAGCTTAGATGTGGCACAAAATCGAAAGTATAGGGCACCCAGTGAGAATTTAACTCACTATTCAGTTGAAATTGATCTACCGAGACAAATTTTCTAAGCCTTACGCCACAGTGAAGTGCTCTCTTTGGTTTTCTGTACGATGATTTCTTAAGCGTAGCTTAGATGTGGCATGAGGCCGAAAGTATGGAGCACCCAATCAGGCTCGAACTCACTCTTCAGTCGATATTGATCTCGCGAGACAAACTTCCTAAGTCTTGCACCACGTCGAAGTTCTCTCATTGGTTTTGGGTATAGTGGTTTCCTAAGCGTAGCTTAGATGTGGCAAAAGCCGAAATTATGGAGCTCTCAGTGAGGAGCGAACTCACGACATATTCGTAATTGTTTTAGCGTGGAAAATCTTGCTAACCATTGCACTACGATGAGATGCCCCTCTCGTCTCAACGAATGGTTTCATTCTCAGCGAGAGTCCGTGCTTTGAAAATCTGGTGCAATGAATTTCAAACGGTGTGCCATGAGAGGGCTGTAGGTATAATGCGAAAATTTTAAAAGTCCTTAATTAAATTATTCTCGAATGAAGTCTACAGTGCAAACAAAATTAAAACCTATTTAAATTGATTATACGGGCATATCATTGTTATAATGAATAAACGCAGACATAAAGATTGGTTAATTTAAGAATGAAACAAAAGCGAGTGGATTGTGTGAAATGAGATCGCGCGACACGTCCATAGATGACGAGATTTGACAAGGGCCTGTCGATGAAAACCTTATCTTCCGAATTTTGATGTATTGAGGCCGTACCAGTTTTAGACTGGAAATATAATAAAAATAATGTGCTTTCGTTAAAGGCAACGGAAAACAAAATAGAATTATTTATCAGAATTGATTGATTCATTCATTCATTTTCTACGGCTTATCAACCTTTTGCATGATATTTACAGGCTGAAAATATTTTAAGATAGGAAGATTTTTATTTGGTCATTATAAAGAATTCGTGATACAAGTCTTACTAATTAAGCCATGCCTGGGGTAAGACAGTTGAATTCATGCCGTTCCTACGTGTATTTTTGGTCTTTTAATAAAGCGAACCCAAATGGAATTGTAACATTGGTCTCCGATTAATAATTCCGTGGCGTTATTATTTCAGCAATCGCACATCCAAGCTTACGTCAACTTTGTGTTCCCCAATTGTCACTCATCTAGGTACTGACCAAACCCGTCTGAGATCTTACGATAACCGTTGATTCAACTTTGTGTGTTACAACGCTGTGCGGCCGTCATAATAAAATAATATAAAAATATATATATAATATAGATAATAAAAATGCAGAAGAACGTATAGAAATTTCTCATAATTCCCGCAAAATTTTATTAACAATATACAAGATAGAAGCATTTGAATGGTGTTGAAAACATGATTTATTTGACAATAATGCAAAACTTATAAATGGGGGGGATAAACCGCCTGCATGCGGGTGGAAATAATTGAGTATGAATCCAAAAATGAATATGCCATAAACTTGTGTAAATAAACAGTAGAACAAGTATTTGAGTGGAAAGACAAAAAAGAAACATCGCCAAGAGCTACAAATGACGCAAAGTGGTAAAGAGCTACGATCGACCATGTACCTTATATTATTCTTGTTTGGAAATTTTATCAATGATGGAGGTAGATCTTTGTTACAAAGTTTCAGTATTAAGATATTTTGATTATTTAAAAGCTTACGGGTGTTATATTTACATATAGACCCCTTTACACGAAAGAAATAGCTCCCAAACGAACGCCATGATGTCAGCAGTAATATTTCACCGGAAGTGGTCTTTTGTATGTTATTTTCTGGTCGTTGACAATATTTTGACAATGGAACTAAATATTTCGTCCGTGCAATGATTATTGGCGCCACATCTGGTGCGCCGCTCCAGTAATATATCTAACAATCTAAAGAATGGTCTGTTATATTATTGGTCATGACCTGGCATCTTGACTTCAGTCACTTTCCCTACTACTATGACGAGACTTATCTCTGCTTTTTCAATAAATATTTTAGTTGGAAATTTTCTAATGAGCTTTCCTTTTCATGATACGTCAACTTGATGAATTTAAGCGTAGTACTAGATTGGCAATGGAACTAATGAAACTAGTACTAGTAATGAAATAGCTAAATGTGACCGGAAGTTCAATTCTAATAATAGTTTCGTTTCCCGCACTTTTCGCCTATGGAAAATTATCCTGATTTCTAGCTTCCACGACACCTACGATCTTCAATAATTTATATCCAACGTCAATCTTCATTTTCTGTCTTCTTGAAACATCTTCTCTTATTGTCCTTTCTTTTCACTATTATTTTTCATTCTTCTTCACTCTCTCAGTCATGCCTTGCGTCTTTGTTGAATTATCGCCTGTCTTGTGCAATGATTACAAACATATTGATATAATACACGACATGACTTGATCCTATATGAATTGCGTTTTGTTGTTCTCTCATTTACTTCTCTTAGCTAAGTGTGGCACAAGGCTAGAGGTATAGGATTCCCAATGAGGATCATTCTTAATTATTAGTAGTAATATCCAACCAGATTAACTCGCTCTGACACCACACCTAGGCGGTCTGTGGGATTGGTGTGTTAATTTAAAATAATCATTTTTACGGATGTTGTAAAGGAATGAAAATCAACAAATCAATATAACTGATTCAACATTGTCTGTTGTGCAGACACACACACACACACACACACACACACACACACACAGAACACAGAGAGAGAGAAAGAGAGAGAGAGAGAGAACTCACACACAGAACACGCACACACACACAGCAAAGAAACACACATCTCTCTTTCTCTGTGTCTGTCACTCTACACTCACAAACACGCACATGTATTCTTTTAACTCGAGGATAAGTAAAGAAAAAAATCAACAATATATAAACGCATATGATTCCTCTACAACAAAGACTTCTTTTAAATTGAATACAAATTATTTTAAGACAGATTTATAATGAATATCCTAAGGCCCCTGAGCTTTCATACTTTGAAAGCTATTATGAGAAAAAAGGAATAAAGCCTTAATAATGGAATATTTTTTTTATAAAATTGTAGTTTTTCTTTCGATAGGAAAACCAAAAAAAAAAAAAAGCCGGAGAAACGAAAAACTGTTTAAAAGTATCTCAATAATAATATCAGCCGCAATGAAATGAGCCAAATAAAAGCATTTCTCTTAGAAATATACTTGTTTATTTAATGTTTACATATAATATATCTCAAAAGAGGTTGCATAACAACGGAATAGCAAAATTTTGCATCGCTGTATGAACAGAATAGAATTTCAAATAATCTATCAATATTTAACATTTTAATGATTTTTTGTCTTACGATTCGTGTCAACTGTTCTCTGAATGTTTGGTAATAAGGTTCTAATAATTTCTTGGAGGGAATTATATTTTATTGATTTTGAAATTGATTTTGAAATTAGAATCTAATAATACATTTGTCTTAACCTCCGAGTAACATGATTCGTTGACATTTTCTAATGATTTCTGCGATTGTAATAAATGATTAATGGATTTGGCATTAGAATTTAATGGTGGCTTCATTTGAAAGTTTTCGTGGAAGGATTCTGTGATTAAATTAGATTCTGAGATTTTCGTGATTTGGAATTAAAGTAATTTTTCTGAAATTAAATTTTAATGAATACTTTAAAAGTTGTTTTTTCCAAGGTTTAATGGATTTGAAAGCATGTGGACATTAGAATTCATTTTTATGCTTTTCAGTCATAATTATTTGATGTTGTTTTGATTGCATTACACATCCACTCCTTAATAATTTGTCAACTGTCCGCTCGAAGGGTTCCACCCAATGGAAACAACGGCCCCCGTAACCAGCGCTAGTTCTTTGACCTGGAGAGCAATGCGCTCCACCAGATTTACCTGCCCCAGACACGTTACCCAAGAATAAATACATCTACGGCTTTCAAACCCGTACATGTGGAGGGAACTGACCAGGTGCTCCACTGCACAGTGACCCTAAGACAACAATGCGTCATGATGCTGCTGCTGCTGCTGATAATAATAATAATAATAATAATAATAATAATAATAATAATAATAATAATAATCCATTCCTTCATGGATTGCTTCGAAGGTTCATGAATTCTGTTTTGCTTAAAATTAAAACCTAAAGGACCAAGGAAGAACAACGCGAACACAAGAGTAGGAATAACAAAGATATATTAAACAGAATAATAATAATAATAGAAGAAGGTGAAATGTGTTAGTATGACTGTGAGTCTGATTTAGAGTGAACTACTATTGTCTCGACTCGTTCCGTCTCGACTCGTTGCGTCTCGACTCGTTCCGTCTCGACTCGTTGCGTCTCGACTCGTTCCGTCTCGACTCGTTGCGTCTCGACTCGTTCCGTCTCGACTCGTTTCACTTCACCTCTCGTCTCTCTTGAGAGGCGCAGTCTTTATAGTGTCAGGAAGAGTTCATTGTCGTTACAGGTAAGATCCCATAACAGTTACGAAAACAATAAACAAGCTTCAACGTGACAGACATGCATAACTGTTGTGACCAAGTAAATGGTTAAGTACACCAGAAGACGTTATTTATATTATTCGGACTATTGTCCTCATCTTTGTCGCACAGTGGATAAAGGTGTTAGTTAGATCCAGTGACAGGACCCAAAGAGTGTAAGTTCAATACCTGCTTAAGGCAGTGGAGAAGTTTCAGAGTGAAATTAACAGAAGATAACTGATAACTGACACCCATTGAAACATGGCACGTGGACAGTCTACCCTAGTGAGCGAAATAAAGTGTTCAGTTCGACATTCCAACGACCTGAAGAAGGCCGGAGCGTACAACGGCCGAAACGTTGTAATAAATATGGAGACAAAGATGAGGACACTAGTCCGAATAATTTAAATAATGTACATAATACCCCATCTCAGAAATATAGACAGATAGATTAGAAGACACTTACACGACTAGTAAGAGTGTCTCGAATTAACTAGCGCTTCGTCTGTTCAGCGTTCCTTCTCTCTTACTAAACTTATAGTAGGAGGAAGAGTCTAACAAAGACTCTTACACGGAGGACACAATAACGTCATTTAAAAGTGCAATACTCCGATTGAGAACAAAGTATATTATTAACTGTATATAAAAAACCTGACATTTGTGCTTACCTACCTACACTTTCTGTACTTCTGTTCTCAAATAATTTATAATTAAAGAAGCCCTGCCAAAATTAAGAAATGGTGAGACTATATTTAGTATAAAGATTCGAAATTCTGAGACTTTTGCATTCATTTTACAAATAAATTTCCTCAAATGAATACTTTTCTATTTAACGAGAATAAAGCATAATAAACTGCTACGTGATATCTGTCCCCGCCCCCTGTGAGTGCTGAACAATTTCCTCAGAGATGAAGAGGAGACTTGAAGCAACAGAAATGCTGTCCTACAGAAGGATGCTGAGGATACCATAGACCGAACATGTGAGCAACAACGAAGTTTTATAGAAAATGAAAACTAAAAGGTAATTAATACTTAACATCAGAAAGAGACAGTTGAGGCTTCTGGAAAACATAATGAGGAAGGAGGGCTTGGAAAATCTGATACTCACGTAGCAGATAGAGGGAAATAAGGGCAGAGGAAAGCAACGCAAAATATACTTTGTGAGCTTGATTAAATTGATGGCAGAACAGGGATTAAGACAATAACAGAAAGACAATGTTTATTAAGAGCTACAAGGGATAGGAAGTTGTGAAGTCTCATGATCGCCTACGTTCTGAGAGACACGGCACATAAAGAAAAGAATCAACGGCTGGCGAGACGCCACATGAACCAGACCCTTGAGAAAGATCCCATGATCTGAAACAAAAATAATGATAATAATTTTGTTACAAAGACATCGTCAACAAAACAAAATTATTTTGGGTTGCAGAACTCTGCATCGTCATACGAATTCTTCATCTTTCTATCGTTGAGAAAGTTAAGGTTTAAAACAGACAAGAAATTCCCGAATGCGATGTACACCCAAAGAGAGATCGTAAAATCTCTCGGCTAAAATGTAGAGACCGACTTAAGAAAGGTGATGACCTTATTACAATGGGTTATTTTCTAACGCCGATTCTTAGACATTCAGCGACCGGCATATTTAACTTGTATTTTGATACTAGTACTGCCCGTCTCAATTACTTGGCATCCTGTTATCGCCTGGCGGATCAACCAGTTATACAAGAGGAGATCATTACGATCAACTGACTCTATTCACTGTTATGTCTTTCTGGTTTCTTTCTGTCACTTTTTATAAAGACAAACGAAGGAGACTCCGATATAAATAATTTCTGCTTATCGTCTTCTTTCAAGCGCGTGTAAATTTAAAGACTTGGATTTGGTGTGTACTGAAGTTATTTATTGATGAACACAAATAAATTATTAATCTACATCGCAGTATAAATCTTGGTTCTTTCATATATGGCGAGAAAGTGACATTTTAAAACAAGCTAGAGATTTCCCGATGAGATGTACACGCAAAGAATTTTGAATTGCAATGGCCAAAATAAAGAGATCAAAATAACAAAGATGATAATCTTATTATAATTGTTGATCTTCTAATGTCGATTCTTTGTCTCAGATGTTCAAACAGCGAGATCTTTAACATCGACTCTCTTATTCATTAGAGAAATGAAAACAAACATTACAAGCCTGTTCTTAACAAAAACATAAGAAGCAATACATAACTAAAAAAAATAGGTGGTAACAAAAAGTATATATCTGCCCATATGTAAACGTTTTACATTGTTCGGACTGTTGTCCTCATCTTTATTGTCATATTCACGAGGTTTTGGCCATTTTACGCCACGGCTTTCTTCAAGTGATATGAGTTTGAATTTCGAACCAACCCTTCATTTAGTCCATGGTAGATTTTTCTAGTTTCACGTGTCATGCTTTCTCTGTATATGACCGGAAGAAGGCAGGAGAGTACAAAGGCTAAAACGTCGCTAATATGACAATAATGATAATGACAACAGTCCGGACATTGTAAATAGTTTAAATAAAAATTATATTACTGTAAAATTGTAATAGCGTAATATAACGATTAAAAAATAATTAAATCTATACCTATCTCATCAATGGAAAATTCGATGACAAAATCGTGCAACCTCAGAATAATGCTATATGCACACAAAAATATAACATTAAAGACTAATTGAGTTGAAGCCCAGCAACCACTTCTTATGCTTAGGAGAGAGATGGCTGTTAGGACTTAATATATACAGATTCCAAAACCTTCAAGTTATAATCGGTATTGGCATTAATCAGCACTGCAAGATTTTCCAGGCTATAAGACCGAGCACACTGGGAAACGTGTTTGAGAACAAAAAGTAAAAGAAAGTTTTGAAAATGGCTAAAGTATATTAAACCGAGGAGCCACTGTGGAGTAATGGATAGTGGCTCGGATTAAGGAAGCTGAGTTCGAATTCCAGTCGAATCCATTACATTCTCTTGCGTGCTAAATACCCTTGGGAAAGGTATGAATCATCTTCTTCTCCACCCCCAGCTATAGGTAAGTCAACATGACAGACCAGGTTCTATAGCCTTGAATATCAACTGGGCTACCGCAGTCAGACATGTATCGAAAGATTCTACTGCAGGGCAAAATTACACTATCTACATTATTCGGACTATTGTCCTCATCTTTGTCGCCATGTCTATTACAACGTTTCGGCCGTTGTACGCTCCATCCTTCGTCAGGTGGTTAGAATGTCGAACTGACCCCTTTATTTCGCTCACTGGGGTAGACTGTTCTAGTTCCACGTGCCATGTTTAATGGATGTCAGATTGTCAGTTATCCCTTGTTAATTCCCCTCTCAAAGTTCTCCACTTCCTTAACCGGGTATTGAACTCACACTGTTTGGGTCCAGTCACTGGATCTATCTAACGCCTTTATCCACTGTGTTATGTGTCCTTGAGGAAAAAAATTACCTCGTTAGTCAAGTAACGAAAGATACATGATCGCCTGAGCGTGTATCACGCATAGCACATAACTCACTGATATTAAAGTCATAAAGTAGTTATCTAATGGGAAGAAATATGAATTAATTAATGGATAATAATATAGATATTTTTGTGCCGTGTCCCTTCAGGACGTAAGCGATCATAGCTCTTCAGAACTTTTTGTCTTTTGCAGCACTCAATAGAAGTTTTTTCTTTTAGCTATCACTTCTATTCTTCTGTTCGGCCAGCCATTTACACAATTTCGTTATGTGCTGCTTTCCCCTGTCCTCTTCGCTTCTAACATGTCTTGTAAGTGTCACGCTTTCTAAAAACTTTTTCCACATTGCGTGCCAAAGAAATTTCAAATGTCACTTTCTGATGCAAATTATAAATGTCCTTTTTGGTTTTTATATTAACTAACACGTTGTTGTTGCTGTCATGTTCAGCCTGTGCTATTCTCAGTATCTTTCAATAGAACCACATAGAACTGCCTTTTTCTGATTCTTAGTATAAAACTTCCTCGTTACACATACGTTTTTTGTGATGGCAGCGAACTCTCGTTGCCATTTTTGTGATGCCAATGAATAATCGTCGTCACTTTCGTAACGCTCGTTGTAGTAGAGACTTTGTAATCGTAGATACAACTATAGTAACGCCGTTGAACAATACTGATGCCAGACGCCTTCGAATAACACTCGCACTAATAGTACTTCGTCAATAATACTCGTTCGAACAGTAATCTGTATAATGAAATGGTATAGTGTATAGAGTAGAGAATAGCGTTTCGAATAGTCATAGAGGATAGTGTAGAAATATAGCGATAATATTTATTGTACAAATGTGGCACAAGGACAAAAGGGGGAATGGGGAAAAGGATGGTATTATTTTGTCTTACCGTATAACTTAGCTGGCCACAAACACTGACCCAACTATACAGCCATATTTCTTCAACCAAAACAACACCTTATAATTACCATTATTACCACATCCACCATAATGTCTGGGAAACTCTCTGAAGTCCTAATTAGTCCCCATATGTACAATTAGTTATCTGTGGGGAGAGAGAAATAAAATAACAATTTAAAACTCGAACAAACACACTGTGTATTTACAAATGTGTAAAAATCTATATACAAGAAACTAAACAAAATAGTGTTAGTAATAACTCCCCAGGCCTAACACTGGTAGAAACATCAGTTCACTAGAGGAAATCAATGCGGGTCTTTATTTTAGAAATAGAGCGATAATATTTATAGTACAATATGTACAAATGTGGCACAAGGCCGAAAAGGGGGAATGGGGAAAAGGATGGTCTTCTTCTGTCTTATGATTAAACTTAGTTAGCCGCAACCACTGACCCAAACATACTGACAATATCCCGTTCACCAAAACAACTCATTCTTACTTACCGTTCTTACCTCATACACCATAATACCTCAGAAACTCTATGAAGTCCTAACTAGTCCCCATATATACAATTCATTGTCTGTGGCGGGGGAATAAAATAACAATTAAAAATCTAAAAAAAAAAAAACAATGATTATTTACAAATGTGTACAAAACTATATACAAGAAACTAATCAAAATTTTGTTAGTAATAACCTCTCCCCCCAGCCCTAACAATGGCAGAAACATCAGTTAACTCGACAAAATCAATGCGTGGCTTTTTTTTTAGAAATATACCGATCAGTTAGACACACTCTACTTCTTAAATATATGAATTTCCTTTATGGTCACCTGGTCTACTTAATTCAATAAAAGGATCGCCTGTGTTTGCTCACTGGCGATCTATGTTCAAACTCAAGTGTCGGTAGAGACACTTTATTCCTATATAATAGGTTCAATCTATGGTATCATAGATCCTTTTGTAGAACTACATTTATGCTGACTCAAGTACTCTTCTTCATCTGTAAGGATGGTGTTCAGCATTCAGCACCAAACAGGAAAACCGATATTACATAAAATGCAGTACATTCTTTCTTTATAACTAAATATACCAATAAAACATATGAGGATAAGAAAATCAGTTGAAAATTATTTTTTTTAAAAATGAAAATGTTACGTTTTATATTATATATGGTTAAAATATTTTGAAAAAAAAAATAGTTCCAAATGTCCTCAAAGTTTGACTTCAATTTCAATAGGTGAACGGACAGTTGCGTACTTGACATTTGCGTCCCGGACAATTGTGTATCAGACAATTGCGTATCTGAACATTTGCGTCCCTGGATAATTGCGTACCTATGATAGTTTTTTGAAGTCATCATAATTTCTTTCTTAAGGGTTACTAATTGCAAGCCAATTTTAATTAATCTAAACAAGCAAAAAGGTAGTTTACATGCATTTTGAAAGAAAAAAAAATTTAAAGAGTTGTTTGATATAGAAATTTGCACACCAGTACCTTTAATTACTCTAAACTAGCAGAAAGGTAGTAACCATAAAGAAAGAGAGAAAAATTTATTTTTTAAAGCAAGAGAGAAAAATTTATTTTTTAAAGCAAGAGACAATTAAGCTAAATGTTTCAGTTCACTCCAGCAATGCGTACCACAAACATCTAATAAATTTTGGATTTTATAGATTATATTTTTTTTGAACACATGATTATGCTAAAAAAATCAAACACTTTTTGAAAAACATTTGTAGATGGGGAAAATTACTGCTACTACTATCATAAGAAAAACGTCGTTGAAACGGAAACATATTGGCAATATGTAGAGCTATCTTGCAAAGTAAGAATTCATACTGTAAACACTATTAATAAATTAAAAATAAACTTCTAATTTTTTTTTAGTTTATTCCTTTTTTAAAAGATTATAATTATTTCCTACGCTTTATTCAAAATTTATGGTAATTGCCTTTAAAAGCTACAAAAAAATTATCAGAATTACGCAATTATCCAGTCAGGCATTTGTCTGGGGACGCAAATATCCAGGTACGCAATTGTCTAGTACGCAGTTGTCTAAGAGACGAATGTCCTGTATGCAAATGTCCTATAACCATTTTAATAGGCGTATTTTAATAATTTATTTCGTTTTTCTTTTGTTACAGTGAGAATTTTAAAAACATAAAAATGTAATAATCGTAAAAACAGTATCTTTTTAAACTTAAATCCGTTTAGAGGATAAAGATTTAAAGTCGGAATTCTGAAAATATTTTTATATTGACGGGACAGATTATTATATAGATTTGATTCGGTTTAAAGCCTTCTAGAAATAGGGTTGTCTTGATAATGAGTGGTAATAGATAATCCATTTTTCTTTTCTTTTTTTTTCTTTCTTTTTTTTTTTGAAATTTTAAATTTTCCAGATAAGAGGAATATTTGTTAAAGGAATTTCGAAACCGTTTGGCTGCAAATCGAAACGAATTAAATAAGAACTGATTTGTCTTAGATTAAAAAGGTTTTATTTTGTTTTGCGCAATCGAAATCTGGAAAAATGCGCATCTTTCGTTGCGGCTAGGCTAGAACAGGAAGAGATCGTTATTTAAGAAATCTATGGGAATGGCATATCCACACGAGGACAATAATATTTTCACTAAGCTGCTGGAACATTTTTATGTCACGTCCCTTCAGGTCATAAGCGATCATATTTCTTCACACTTACCTTTTTTTCTTTATTATGCTTGAATTGCCATAAATTCTCGGTAAGCTACGTAATTTAGTTGTTCCTCGTTATCATCCCAAACATTTCGCGTGCGAATTTGTCCTTCTATTAGACCGGCTACCGTCGACGTTTGGAAAGCACCGTAAAACTCCGCTATTAAAATGTAAGCGGCACAGTTTATAGGAAAATCTGAGAAAGATAACGCGTAAACGTAGACTTGATTGTAAGGATCGGAGCTGCATCCTCTTGACAGTTGGTTCCACAAAGCAGCAGCTCGTAAGAAGAAGCTGCTCGAGTGGACCTTACTTCTCGAAAATGGAATACGAATTGAATAATGGTGATTCGATATAATTCTTATGGCATAGCGAATGATAGCTGTGATGTTTAGATCCACATAATACCACATAACCAAGCTTATCGAATTCAGATGAATAGACTCCATACCGTTATTAGACAGGAAATGGAACAAGAACAGCGTGTTTTCGTTAAATACATTAGAACAATAAATACGATCGGTAATTATCGAAATGTTAACATAGAAAGCAATACAAATGAAGGAGTCTACCCTGCTATTTAACTCATAGCCTGGTGGGTGTGAGAAGAAATGGATATGCGCTTTCCCCTGGGTACAGACAAGCATATTAACAAGATATCTGGTGACCCGAGTTTCAGGCTATATTCAAAATAGTGTACAGTATGGAATTGCTCATCTACACGAGCGGCTTATCGCTGTAAATAAACATTGCACATGTGAAATATCACTTAATTCAGAATGCGTGAAAGATGAACCTACCAATATTTAGATCACAAGTAATGGCACGTTAACGAAATGTAATAAAGATAAAGCTAATTATATATCTGGATTCTTATATATTTACTAGAACAGGAGCAAACCATCAAATACAATGCCCATCTTGCGTATGACGATAAACTAAATCCGCATCCTGGATAAGACAATAAACTACGACCAACAGTAAGGCTGCTGATCAGGAGGTTTTGAGGAGCGTAGAACCACCACTTAATTGCTGGTGTTCCCTGACAGGTTCTACCACCCAGGCTGGTAGAACCTGTTAGGGCCCCACCTATAGGCAAATAGTTAACTCCCAAACTGCAGTCAAAACAATATGAAAGTGTAAAAATACGTTTTAATACCAGAAATACTTTGTAGAAAAATTATTACCAGCAATACATTTTTTTTTAAATATTGCCAACAATACATTTAAAAAAAATATTACCAGAAATACATTTTTTTTTAAATATTACCAGCTATACATTTTTTGGAAAAATATTACCAGCGAAAGAAAAATTATTACCAGAAATAGATTTTCGAATGAAAAAATATTACCAGAAATAGATTTTTTGGAAAAAACTATTAACAGCAATGAAGATTTTGACGGCATTAAATAACCCATTGAGGTTTATATGTCGTAAAACAAACGAAAAAAAACTAATCAAATATAATGTTTTACGACATATCAACCTCAAGACCAGGGTAGATTAAGCAGAAGCAGGGTGTGTTGGCAAGCTGAATCAGCTAATATCGGTGAATGCCCATAATTAGTACAAAAATAATATAAATCAGAACATGAAATGGTTGGTTAGAGAAACCCATTCGAAAGGTTGCCGTATATCTGTCTTCAATATGAAAGCGAAATGGGATGAACATTAGCCAGATGCAGTAGTAAAATAATGACAGTCACGAAATATGACATGATTCCTCAATCTAGGCAGATCATGTCAGTGAAGGTCGAAGATCCGAGTTGATTGCGTTAAAGATAAGAAAACCAAAAATTGTTAAATTATAGTTTTTACTGTTCGATTAGATACACCAAAGAAACAGAGAAGGTAGAGAAATAACAGGATCTAGGAAGGGAGTTGAAAAATCTATGAAACATGACCTTTGAAGTAGTTGCTGAAGCAATTGTTACGCTTGCAACCCTACGTAGAAACTTGAAAGAACGCCTAGTGGAAATTGCCACCGAGAGCAAAAATTGTAGACCCCCCCACCAGAAAACAAGGATCATTACTCTGTGAGGATTCTCGCAAATTTTATTGAGCTGTAAAGAGTTTTGTTGACTCCATGTTTCAAGTACACCATGCCACAAGTACAGATTTTTCAGTGATTTAATCAATGTAATAAAACACAATGAAGAACACAAACACACCATAATGATATTTCTATATCTATAATTCTCAAAATATGTCTGTCTGTGTGTGTGTGTGTGTGTGTGTGTGTGTGTGTGTGTGTGTGTGTGTGTGTGTGTGTGTGTGTGTGTGTGTGTGTGTGTGTGTGTGTGTGTGTGTGTGTGATCGGATGCTGTTTATGCATTTTCATAGTTTTCATCCGATTTTTTCGTTTGATACATAGTTCTTTAGTGCCGGTTTTCAGCCAATATTGTTAGCGACAATGGCTCTCCACTACGTCCTGTCCATTTTAACTCTCAGCAACGTTTTTACGATTTATACCTTGAATACATACCTTTCATAAAATATTTAATAAAAATAAGTAGTTTAAATTATTACAATAATATTATTTATTATTATACAGTACCCTTTCCAGGGACACCCCCATTCAAATTGATACCCCCCATTTGGGTATGTGCCTCAGTTGCACCCAAATTTTGTTACTAATATTGTTTTACGGGTGGGCTGAATTTAAACCTAAACTACTGCAATTGAACGGCAAAAATTCCCAGTAATGAAAGACCTGCTCAAAGATAGGATATACTGCTATTTACAGTGTTGTTCAATAAAAGTGACTCACCTGATTTTTTTTACTAAATGTTCTCTTCTCCGATGAAACGAAAGTTGAGCTAAATTCAAAGGATAAGCGATCTAAAATCCGAAGAAGAAGCTTTGAAAGCTCTTTTGAATTTAGCAGTAAGTACTGCCAAGCATCCATTCAGTATAATGTTCTGGCGATGCTTTTCTTTTCATGGAACTGGTTTCTTAAAACCTATTGAAAAGACCCTCAGGAGCGAGCAGTACAAGAGAATTTTAGAGTCTTGTCTGCTCCCTTCTGCTGAAAGGGTGCAAATCGAATGACATGGCCGCCCCAATCTCCTGACCTCAACCACATAGAAAACTTATGGAGCAATATAAAGTACAGGCTCTCGAGAAAGCAGTTGAGCAACAAATAGGATTTGATTGTGAATTTCATATCCGAATGGAATTCAATGCTTGGTGATGAGATTTGCCAGAACCTAATCAAGTCAATGCCAAAAAGGGTTGAAAAGGTTATTCAAAATAAAGGAGGATCCATAGATTATTAAATATTTCGAACTATATTACCTATTATAAATAAATTATACCTCTATTATTCTTTACTTAAAGCTGTTCGGTTATGTTTCTATTGATTACTAGTTGCAGGAAATAAGTGAGTCACTTTTTTTGCACATATTTTTCCCTTAATCTCATTTATCTCCGAAATTATAATTATCAATAGAATACCTTAGGGTGAGTAAACTTTTTTTTACTAGGTGGTCGGGAAGGGGGTCTTTATATTAGTAAGATTAAAAATTAGTTTGACCCCAAAAACAATAGGCGAAAAAATTTTGAAGTAAAAAAAAAAATCAGGTGAGTCACTTTTATCGAACAGCACTGTATATTATAATAAGAATAATAAAAATATCAACAATAATAAAACAATTATAATAAAATTAACAAATAGAATAATGATAATGTTAATGACAACAACAAGGACAATAATAAGATAAGTTTTGAGAAATCGTGAATTATATATAATTATTTAGAAATGAGTGTATAAAAAGAAATTTAACAGTGAATTGAGGAGACGTGCTGTCGTTCGAATTTTAAAGATTACTACAACATATATATTTGAACATGCAAAAGCAATACACATACACACACAGAGGCGCAAACTCACAAAAGCACGCACGTTCGCACATATATATGTATACTCACACACACAATAAAAGAAGATAAAACCCCGTATCTCTCTCTCTCTCTCTCTCTCTCCCTATATATATATATATATATATATATATATATATATATATATATATATATATGTATGTATGTATGTATATAGCAATGAAGAATTTCATCAGACACGGAGCAGATATTACGGAAATGCTACAGGAATATTCAAAAAAATGAAAGCATAAAATATTACTGCTCTCCTGTTTGCTTTCAAGGCAAGTCTCCGATTTTGTATTGCTTTCGAAATCGGCCTTTTTTCTTTAGTATTTTGCTTTACAGATCTTTCATCTGAAATTTTATATGGCCAGAAGCCATTGCAAACATCAGAGCATTAGATTTTTAGAGCTCTGATT
This sequence comes from Acanthosepion esculentum, assembly GCA_964036315.1. Lineage (NCBI taxonomy): Eukaryota > Metazoa > Mollusca > Cephalopoda > Sepiida > Sepiidae > Acanthosepion > Acanthosepion esculentum. Next base: position 67,867,308 of record OZ038491.1, read on the forward strand.
TAACGTAATGATATTATCAAAAAAAGTAAGGCAACATTCTATTAATTTGCATAATGTTTGTAAGAGAGTGCATTTACCTAAGTATTAGCTAAGGAAGAGACTGTCATGGCGGAGTAAGAGATATTTCACAAGCTTTCAAAATTCAACAGATGTAGAAAAAATCAAAATACTAGTAAATAAGATTGTAATAATAGATATATTTAAACAGATATATGAACGTGAATGAATGTATTTGTTTATATGGATATGAATACATATCGATATCTAATGGTTTCTGTACCAGGGAGATGTTTATAGCATATACATATTGGAGAATTTACAAGCGACTTTTAAATTTTAGCTTACATATAAAATAGTATGATATTTAGACCAGGAGAGCATAATAGACTGGTTAGATAGACAGATTAGTAGATAAATCGATATTTGTAGATATATATCCTGACAAATGAAAATGACGGATATGAAAAATAGAATGAGTAAATGAAAGAGTTGGAGTATTTCGAGAAATTTGATACAGCCTCCACACACAAAAACAACCACGCAGGCAAACACGTGCACACACTCTCTCTCTGGCTTTCTCTCTCTCTCTCTCACACCAAGCGCATATATATATATATATATATATATATATATATATATATATATATATATATATATATATATATATATATAATATAAAAGTGGACATGGAAGTCAGCACTTAGAGGCGACAGTCTGTTTCATGCTAGTGCAGTCGCCTGACGATTGCACTAGCATGAAACAGACTGTCGCCTCTAAGTGCTGACTTCCATGTCCACTTTTATATTTACACACGCTCTATCTCTGATATTGAGCACTTTACCCCATAAATATAGCACACTTTAAGACTATATTTCACACACACACACATACACACACACACACACACACATATATATATACATATATATATATATATATATATATATATATATATATATATATAACGTGTGTAACATCAAAATTGTCTAGATCGTGTAACACTAAAATTGTGCAATTGTTTGATTAAGCTTTGAACCGTTATATCTTAGAAATGATTAAAGATATCTTACTGTATATATATATATATATATATATATATATATATATATATATATATATATATATATATATATCCAGCCAGCTTTAATCTGCAAAGTTTTAAATGCCATGTCAATCGCTATCTACTATCTTCCTGATTACATTTACCGCTTCCCGCTCATTATTAATGTATCTGTTCCACATCCTGTAATACTTTGTTTTTAGTGACTTTACTGGCTTGTATGGCGTGATACCGATCAAGAGAAAAAATAGAGTTACACAAGTGAAAAGTTCGAGAGAAGGATCTGTAGAACTTACAGTTACATCTAGCCGTTTCAACAGTAAAATGGTAAGAGCTTGCTGCTGTTCAAGTACTACGCTCAAATTCGTAAAGACGAGATACCAAAGAGGTAAGTTCATTAGAACAATTACTATGAAAATAATTAATGAAAAATTCTCCATATTTTCCAGGCAACTAGAATCTGCAAAACTTTAAATGCAACACCAATCTCTATCGACTGTCCTCCTGGTTACTTTTTCCTCTTCCCGCTCATTATTAATGTTTCTGTTCCTAATTCTTCCACACGCTTTCCTACTTGTGTCTTAGTGGATTTTACTGCTTTGCCTGGAATGACAGCGATTAAAATTACATATATATTGTTTAAAATTTGGCAATTTTTTTTTGGTGGGGGGGAGAATTCTGAATAAAGGCTGAATTTACTTGACTCCCTACTGATCCGGGTTGTGACGCAAGGTCAGTTTTTAACGTGAGGACTCGAATGTCTTCACTCGGGCCTCTGGTCTTATCTGATTATAGCTGATCTGAGCTGGTCATAGCTGGTCCAAGTTGCTCAAAGCCGGTCCAAGTTGCTCAAAGCCGGTCCAAGCTAGTCATAGCAGTGATACTACCAGCGCAGAGACTGGTCACTGTGACTTGCAACTATTAGAATGAGTATACCCGACAAGACAGGGGTTTACACTTCTGAATATAGGGATGTGATTATGGGTGATAGAGCACATATAGTTATAGACAGTTTAGCTACTGTGTCAAGATGTGGATGTCGGAGTTCTTAGTGCTTACTTTAGGCATCTGCCTGTCTGCAGTCGGGGTAATTTCGCGCAACAACGTAACAAATTAAAAAAAAAACAGAATATTAACCAAAAAACTAGAACCATGTTGATAGTCTCATCAAACACAAGACATTTATATGGCGCGAATGCCTTTCAGAATCAGCTAATCTGTCTGCTACTACAATCGCTTCCTCAAATCAATGATTAAAAATGAGCGAATGTAGGCATGTAGGTCTTAGAGAGAATCATCTTTCTACGAACGTCGCCGATTGGCGCTACGGAATAGCAAACAAGGAACCAGACGAAAGAGCTGAAATCACATTATTTCAATACGTGTAACGGCAGCGACAACTAAAATGAATATACCATGTAACTCTTAAGAGAAACGTTTGACATAATCAAGATGTTGACAATCCACACTACTTCAAAAATAAGTTTAAAAAGTAAACCCCTATCAATACTGTTTAAAATTATTTGACATGAGAAAACTGTTTTACGGAAAAATAGTTTTGATATAAATATTTTATAAATGTCAACCGAAAATTTCACTGGCTGCTCTTTTAATGCCGAATGTTTCCTTATAAGGAAACGGCTAATATTCCCATTACCATTAGTAATGTCATCAGCGTATCGTAGTATAATAGGATTATGTCTGCAGTTAATAATAATAATTATTTTATTGAATTCTCAAAGAGTAAATTAATATGTTGGGGAAACGAATTTCTTTCTTTCTGCTTTGAGTATTTGCACAACTTGTTTTCTGTTTTATTGTAGGTGACAGGTACCTAGCAAATATTACGGATTATTCTAGCATCTTTGTATATAAATCAAGTTTACCTAACTGTTCAAATAGTTTTTGTCTCATCGTTTACCAAACGCTTTTTTTGTATTCTACGAGAGATATATATTGGTATATTTGCATGTTTATTGTACTCTCTGATACTATTCTGATTATGAAGATAGCGTTACTTGTAGTGTTTTAAACCTTTACATACTTCTGATATCCCGTGATCATTTCTTATCGAATTCACTGAAAGCAAGGCAATAAAGCCTACAAGGGATTACTGGTTGTGAACGAATCTAAAAATAGAAAACATTGTGAAGGAGCAGGAAAAATAGAAGAATACTCAGGAAAGCAGCAGATAACAATTGACATTGCATTTAAATTTTTGAAGATCAAACTTGTCGGGAAGGCATGGATCCGGAAGTGAGTTCTACAGAGAAGCACTAAGTCCAAGAAAAGAAACTGTTAACATAGAACTTACGGTTACATCGAGCCAATTCTACTGTAAATGAATGAGACCTTGTTGTCAATCTCGTACGACGCTTAAATTAATAAAGTCTAGGAACCATAGCGAAGAGTTCACCCGAACAATTACCATGAATGTATTTATGAAAAAAAAACCCAAAGGGATTCAACTTTACAGCCACGGGAAAGTGACTGAAGCCGGGACCCCTGCTTAGGACCAATAATATTGATGAATCTTCTTTGGATTTTATCAGGAATCTGGAATTAAATAGCAGAAGCACAGGGCCAAAAGTATGGGCAAATGTTAGCCTTATAGATATGTAAGATTCTGGAGTCAAAAATTGTCTAGCACGACAGAGGGAAACAACTTTCTTAGCATCTGACCTAGCAATGGATTCAATGTAATCTTTCCATTTTCTCTCGGCCGAAAATGTTAACCCGAGATGATATAAGATTGAGACCCTCGCTGTAACAATCCTATTTTGTCCCGCTCGTTTGTTTCCGTTCATCTTAGCCATAGACGAGCTTACTTAATTTTTAAGTACCGCTGGGCATTTCATCATATTGTCTTGTGTTGATGTCTTAAAATATCGTTCCTTTTTCTAGTATAAACGTCTCACTTTTAGCTTCTATGCACCCATCCTAAGTATATGTCATCTCTTCTTCATCTTTTTTTCTTATTCTTTTTTGCCTCTTCATTTGAAGACGATCGTGGCACTCCGCGACTTCCTTGCGCTTCTTACTAAGATTTGTCTTCTCATCAGCGCTACAAATCTCTTCATTTTATTTTCACAACCCCGTTAAATACGTTAATCTGCTGCTTTCATCTGTAATTCTGCGTCGCTGTCAAATACTCTAGGTCCCCTTTACTCATTGTGCGTCTTTCTGATTTTATGTGTAAGCATCCTTTTGTTTCCATTATTATTATTAAACGTTCATCGTTACATGTAGGTTCCGTATTCACAGTAACCTTCTGGCGTATTACATTTCCGTTGGCTCAAATCTCTTCATCATGTGTCCAGCTTTATGTTGCCATATGGGAGGAACGATATTTCATAACAGTTCAACACTCTTTTCTATGTTCCTAATAAATTTTTTATTTTCTCTATGTTGTTCGAGTCGACTATAGCTTTTTGCATATTCATTATCTTGATTATCTATGAATTTCCAAGATATTGTAGTGATTTCCTGTTGCATATATACACACACACACAAACACACACACACACACACACACACACATATATATATATATATATATATATATATATATATATATATATATATATATATATATATATATTCTCTGAAAAACATTCCTAATACAAACAAAAAGGAATATTTCGTTGCATTAATGCAAAAGACGGAGGAACTCATACGAAGGATGAGATGGAAGGCCTACTTCTTCCTTCAACGGAATGATTTACAAAATAAAAACAAGGAGGTTTACGGTTTTAAAAGCAAGAAAGCAGCACCATTTGTTCATAGTTTGTCGGCTTTTGAAAATGACCTTTTGGATATGATAAACAGCATAAACTTCAGGGAGAAAAAATGCCACTTCCAGAAACACCTAGATAGAATAGTGAAAGTAATAAACACATCTGATAAAATTTTAATAAAGTCAGACAAAACTGGAAACTTTTATAAGGCAACCACAAAAGACTATAACGATCTATTCAATAAGGACTTACATAAGAACTACAAAAAAGCAAATAATAGTAACCTAAATATGGTCCAGAATTTCAATAATAGTAGTAAAAAAATCACTGATAAACTGAAGATCAGTGACAGAGTAGGTAAATTATATGAAAAAGAGAGCTACATAACCTTAAAAGACCACAAACCAGATTTCGAGGCAAATCCGACTACAAGGATAATTAATCCTACAAGACCAGATATAGGAAAAATTAGTAAAATGATCCTTGAAAGGATAAATAAACAAATCAAAGATAAAATAGGCCTCAAACTTTGGATAAATACCGAAGACGTGATAAACTGGTTCACCTGTATAAAAGCAAAAAACAATTGTTCACTAATGCAGTTCGATATTGAAAATTATTACCCATCAATATCTAAAGAACTGTTCTTGAATGCGTTGGACTTTGCCACCCAGTACACGGATATTACTGAGGATGAAAAGAACATTATATTAAATGCGAAGAAATCGGTACTGATTCATAATGGTGAGCAATGGGTAAAAAATTCATATGACCACTTTGACATCACAATGGGATCACTAGACTCAGCTGAGTCTTCTGATCTCATTGGTCTTTTTATTTTATACAACCTAACAGCGCACCGTGATATTGATTCAACTGACATTGGTCTATACAGGGACGATGGTCTCATGGTTATTAGGAATTCTACTAACTTCAGAATAGACAAAATTAGAAAGGCATTATATAAAGAATTTAAAAGCATGGGTTTAAAAATTACCGTCAGCACTAAAATTTAAAAAGTTAACTTCCTTGATATAACATTAGATTTAAAGAACAATACATACACACCTTATAAAAAACTCAATACGAATCCTTTATATATACACCCTAAATCAAATCACCCCTCATCTATAATTAAACATATACCTTTATCTATCCGAAAAAGAATTAGTACAAATTCAGCAAATGACAAGATTTTCGACGAACATATTAATTTCTATAATAAAGCTCTAAAAGATAGTGGCTACAAAAACCTAAAACTAACTTATATTAAAAATGAAAACGGTAAGCATAGGAAAAACAGAAGCAGGAAAATAATTTGGTATACACCCCCATACAACCAAATGGTAAAAAACAAATTGGGACAAAAATTCCTTGAATTAATACTCAAGCATTTTCCCGGTGGAAGTAAACTTAGTACTATTTTCAATAGAAATACACTAAAATTAAGTTATAGCTGTACTGATAACCTAGAAAAGATTATTAAGAAACATAATACTAATATCTTAAATAAACACTTATACCAGAACCAAAAAATTGTAGACAAGGGAAAAATACAAACAACAACTAATGAGGGTGAACAAAAATTATGTAATTGTAGAAACCCTCAAAACTGTCCTTTACAAAATAAATGTTGCATGCAATCAGTAGTATACCAATGTAATATATCTTCTGTTGAAAACCCTGAAAACATAAAAATTTATATAGGTTGCACTAGCCATGAGTTCAAAAAGAGGTTCAACCAACATCAATCCTCGTTTAGGATAAATAAGTATAATAGTCAAACATCTCTTTCGATGTACTTTTGGCACCTAAAAGAATCCAATAAAACACCTACAGTGAAATGGAAGTTAATAAGAAGGGCTAGAATATGTAGGTCATTAAATGACCCATGTCCTTTATGCATACATGAGAAACTATATATTACTAAGTTTATAAAAAATAAAAATTTACTGAATCAGAGAAATGAAATAGCTATTTTATGTCGTCATTGCCAAAAGTTTTCTTTAAATAATCTTTAAATAATCTATGAAAAAAAAAAAAAAAAAAAAATTACCTGATTATTATGCATACTCATATTTGATGGGTATAAATAATTTTAAATAATGTAGATAATTATATTACATTTACTTGGTTTATAAAGAAATATAGCCGATTAAAATTAAAAAGTTAAATTTGAAAGTAGAATTTTTAAAAATGTTTTAAAATTGAAATTAAATAAAACAGATTCTAACCTAAACAACTTTTAAAATTGTGATTAAATAAAGCGTACTCTAACCATAACACCTCTCTCAAAGCAATTCAAACACTGAAAAGAATCCAAGTGAACATCGAAAGTCATATGAAATTAATAAGTTAGAATATAATATTGAACATTAAATGTCCTTTATACATACATATATACATTTATAATACTAAATTTATAAATAAAAGTTTATTGAATTAGTGAAATAATTTAACCACCTTTGCCGTCATTGTCATAAAGTTTACATAAAATAAAATAAAATAATATTTACTTATACTCGATAAGAATAAATAATTTTAAATACTGTAAGTAATCCTAATACATTTACTTGGTTTTTAACTAGGAGTATAGTATATTAAATATTAAAAATAATTTTTTAGAAAGGTGGATAAAACATATTCTAACCTAAACAGTCCCTCAAAATCTTTAAATATACAAATAGAAAAAATACCATAAGAATTTTTGCCGTTAGAAAAAAACCCAGATGACATGAATTTAGCGGATGTCAGAATTTGTTAAAAGATACATCCCTACCCATCCCTAAACATAACCCCGCTTTCAAATGTAACTATTAACTGATACAACGAAAATTAAAAATTGAACCCTCTACCACCCCTTGTCTAGATGAATGGATTTATCGGTAACCTTGGAAACCCTCAAACTATGAATCTTTCCTGTGCCGTTAACAACCGTAAATTTTAAAAAGTAAGTTACTCCAAAATTCGCTTTTTTTGTGTGTGTTGGACTTTTTTCTGACCTTTGGAGTACTTTACCTTGATCTTTTTTGACTGCTGTATTTAGCTAAGTTTTATTTGACCGTTTTTCTAACCTACCTTTGTTTGACTATTTTTTGAATTTTTTAGCGTTTGAATATTTCTTAAATTGTTGATTTTTTCCTTTTTAATTCCAAATCCTCCCCATTTTTTTTTTTTGACTTCTTTATTAACCTTTTGATTTTCTTTTACGTTTTATTTTTGTAAATTTACCTTCTTCCCGTGCCCACTTAACAAAAAAAAAAAAAAAAAAAAAAAAAAAAGTTCTTCCGTTTATTTTTTCATACGTTCGACCTTTTTATTTTCCTTTGTTTATTACGTGTTATTTTAGTTCTGTGTAAAGTTCTGCGTTTTATCTGTTAATTTCGTGTGTTAAATATTTGTTTGTAAATTTTGTGTTTGTAAATTTTCTGTTTATTTTTAATTTCTGTCCATCTTTTTCGTTCCTTGTTTACCTTTTTGTTTTCGGTTGACCGTTTTTAACGGCGGCCATCTTGTAACTTGTCATATTTAGTGTTTCGTTTTTGTATCGCGTTTTTCTTTCTTTTCCGTTCTTTTTTTTTTTTTTTTTTTTTTTGTAATTTATTGCTTTCTTGTCTATTGTACCTTTAATTTTTTGTTTTTGTGATTGTTTTAATTTGTAGTTTCGCCTTTTGGCGAAACTTGTTTACTTGTCTTCGTACGTGCATTTGTTTTGCTATTTGTTTTGCTTTGTTCGTTCCTTTTGAATTGTTGTACCACCCACATTTCTCCCCATTTTTTATTACCCCCTGATTTATTACCACCCTCCCGACCTTGCTGACCCCCCCATATTTTCACCCCCCTCTTTTTTTTTTTTTTTTTTTTTCCCTTCCTCCCTCCCTCCCCTTCTCTCTCTCTTATGCCTTATAACGTCCTCCTACAAACCCTCCCGTTTCCCATTTAAAAAATGGAAAAAAAAGTGAAAGCCCCATCTTTTCTTATAAAAAAGAGAAAACCGGCTTATCCTGGCTTTAAAAGGTCAGTAAGGAAACATTTGTTTCCAATTAAAAAAAAACCGCCGGACAAAGACGATGAAAATGAATTCCCATTTTTAATCCCAACAAATGAGGAAATAGTTGACACATTGAAGAAAGCAGCTGAGGCGAGAAAAAGCCAAACTGCAGAACCAGAAAAAGATGAGCATAACAAAGTCGGGGCAGCAAAGAATGCAGAGGCCGGGGAATCGCCCTCTTGTTGGACGTCCCCACCGAGTTGCGTGATCAATGTAGCGGAATTTTTGGAGCGAGCCAAGAGTTACGCTCACCTTGTCGTAGAAGGTGGACTCTTGGAAGACGTCCAAGAATTGAGAAAGATTGACAAACGAATGGTATCGGTCTTCGTCGTGGACAAGCGTACGCGCAAAATTTGTCGCTCGACGAAAGACACAGTGATAAAATCACTGGAGTCCTTGGGGTTCAAGCCCCTCCGAGTTGTGAAAGGAGCCGGCTTTTTCATGTGGGACGTATTGCTACCCACGCCGGAAGACTGTGTCGCAGCATCAAGTCGGGACTTGATTACGAAAGATCTTATCCTGCGCACAGAGTACGAAGGCCGAAGAAGGACCACTGTAGCAATATATGAGGTTCCTCCTCAGGTTATCGGGGAACACCTTGCTGCGTTTCTTTCGCAGTACGGGGAAATCTTGAGTGCGACCTGCGATAGCCTGAAAGGGGGGTGGAGCTTCCAAATAATGTTGAGCGTTGATGCCTTCCGCTCCATCCCCAACTGTCTGGAAGTAGGGCGCCTGAAGTTACCGGTCATTGTGACCGGTCGCAAGCCCGTATGCTGGAAGTGCGGAAAGCCTGGTCACCTTTCCTCTTCCTGCCCAGAGAAGAAGGCCTCTGGAAGTCAGGCGCCCGTCGTCGACCAAAATCCCCCTCTGACCGAGTCTTTAACTACCGCCACGCCTGTAATGGGCATGTCAGCATCTGGGACCGGTGCGGAAAATCCCCCGGTTGGCGAAACATCCGAAGCCACATTCCCCAAAGAGCCTTCGCCCGCTGCTAGTGCAGTCGTGGAGAAGGGGGAGGGGGAATGGCTGGTTGCTGGCAAGGCCAGAGGGAAGCGCCAGACAGCGGAGCCTCGTCCCAAGGAAGCCGCAAGGGCAAAAGATACAGACAGGCCCACTCCCAATATCAACGCTAAGGGCGACGACCCGGTCTCTGAAGCAAAGCTGAAAGAGCAGTGTCTCAAATATGATCCAGGGTTTGCGAAGACGGAAAAAATTAAACTGCTGAAAGAAAAATTGGACAAGGAGAGGAAAACTCCAAAAGCCACTCCCTCTACTTCATCTTCCTTGTCCCCACCAGCGACGCCCAAAAACAAGTCTCCCAAAAAAAAAAGCGACCCCTCCCTCAACACCTGTTCCCCTCAGTAGAGAGCCCAGCCCTTACAAAGTAAAATCCTCTGCCACCCCTCTTCCCAGCCCTTACAAAGAAAAAGCCTCTTCCACCCCTCGTCCCAGCCCTTACAAAGAAAAGGCCTCTTCTACCCCTCTTCCCAGCCCTTCTCCCACTCGAAACCGTGAAATGCCCCCTCCCGCTCCTAAAAGGCAAAGAAGCCCCACCCATGATTCCAAAGAAAAAAAAAAGAAAAAGTTTATCTATAATTCAGGGGAAGACCTTTGCAAAATTTCCCCGGCCCAGGCTGAAAGGGCCAGAGATTATGGCAACCGTATAAAAGAGTTGCGTTATTTATTGTCAATTAGACAGTATGCCGACAAAGATGTCGAAGAGCCCCAAAACTTTCCCAATGCCCAGAGGGTACTAACCGTAATTAGGACTGGTGCTGGGGCTCGGCAGGCATGGGCCATGTTTGATGAGGCCGGTTTTTCGTATGACATGACTCCACCGATCGCCATAGCTCAAAGCAGGGAGCTGGACAATTTAAAGCAATTTTGTACGGGGAGGGTCCCTGTTTTAGTTCACCCCTCCCTGTATAGGGCTTTAAAATTAACATTTCCTTGGGATATTGGCGGTCTCTCGCAGGACGGCACCATCAATAATGAGATGGGCCATGGCTCTATGGGAGAGGCTGTCGGTATCCTGACTCCGACCATGTTTAAACCAGTGTCCCAACCCTAATTAGGTCTGATAATGGCGCTCTGGTTAGCAAGCTTAAATGTCCGGGGCCTGAGGTCGGAGTCTCGAAGGGTGAGGCTCGATCGCGATCTTCAGCGCCTCGGGGTGGATGTATGTTGCGTGCAGGAAACCCGTTTCTTAGCTCGCGATTATGAGGACATTCTGTCTAAGAGGTTCGTCCTCTTTTCAGCATGTTTTGATGGACGCTCGAGGGGTGTTTCCTGGCTGGTTAGCAAGTCTCTAGACGCGGTTTGTGCTCTTGTCTTCGCGGATCCGGCGGGCAGGCTTTGCGTGCTGGATATTACCATAAAGGATAAGGCTCTTCGTCTCATTGGGGTTTATGCGCCCAATGACAATGCGCAGCGGCCTGGTTTGTTTCGGCAGATCGAGCCGTTTTTGACGACTTCTCGTTCGGTAGTTCTAGCGGGTGATTGGAACGCCGTCCTTGATCCCTCGATAGATCGTGTAGGGCAAAAAGCGGGTACTAACAATCCGGATGTGAAACCATTTCGGGACTTCATCGACGGGTTCGATCTCGTCGATAAGTATCGAAATGAACACCCCCGGGAGGTAGCATGGACTTGGACTAGGGCCGGCAGCTCGGTGGGTAGCGCAAGCTACATCGACCGAGTTCTAGTTAAGAGAGTCGAAGTAGGGCTGTTAGAATGTCCAAGTTTCCATTTTATAGTTTACTCGGATCATAGGCTTGTCCGGGTTCGGGTAAACTTAGATAAGCCTAGGGTTAAGATGGCTGGTTATTGGAAATTGAACTCATCATTATTTGGTGAGCAAGATTTCCGTGATCAGCTTTTACTAATGCTACAGCGGGAATTGTCGGGAGCTGTGGTTGGGAATAGGTGGTGGGACACTTTAAAATCGAAACTTAGGTCTTTTGCTGCTGATTATAGTCGACGACTCAATAGAGCAGGGTTAGCAGCGCAAAAGTCTCTAGAGGACAAAGTTGATCGGGCAGTGAAATCCCGTGTTAGTGGGGACATAGCCGTAGCTCAGGCGGAGCTGGCCTCCTTGCTTATCAAGAAGGATCAAGCTCTAGTAGTTAGGGCTAGGATAAAAAGAATGTCTTGCGAGGCGACGAATATGGCCGCCTCATTGCGTTCAGAGGAAGTTCGTAGGGCATCTAGTCGGCATATTGCGAGCATCACATTGCCGGATAAGCGGACTGTGACTACAGACGCGGGTATTTGCGAGGCTTTTCGGGACTACTTTCAGGATCTTTTTACCAGGGAGCCCGGTCTGAGCACTGCTCAGTTCGACGCCTATTTAGCCGACTTTCCCCGCCTCGAGGCGGCTGAAGCGGCTGGGTGCGAGGGTCCCATAACAGAGTCTGAGATCTGGGATGTGCTGAAGCAGGTTGGCCTGGACAAGACTCCGGGATTGGATGGTCTTCCCTACGAAATGTACTTGAGGCAGTCGCCCGTCTTTGTCCCCTTGCTGGCACTGATTTTCAACAACTGGTTGAAGCAGGGGTCTATTCCTCAACGCTTCACCAGGGGTGTAATCAAGTTGCTTCGCAAGAAGAAAGACGGTGGGGATGGGGTAGATAATTATCGGCCTTTGACGATGTTAAATACAGAGTTGAAGATTTTAGCCAAGGTCTTAGCTGACCGTTTGCAGCTTGTCCTGTCTAGTCTGATTGGTCCCGAGCAGTCTTGTGCTGTGAAGGGCAGGACTATTCAGGACAACCTGCATTTGGTTCGCTTGATCATCGAGAAAGTCGACAGTGATGCCGCGCTGATCAATTTGGATCAGTCCAAGGCTTTCGATAGGGTTGACCATCGGTTTCTGGAGGCTGTTCTTTCGGCCGCCGGTTTCGGGCCGCACTTTCGCACTTGGATCCGACTGCTGTATGCGACTCCCGGTGCGCTGGTAGAAGTGAATGGGGTACGATCGAAGCCTTTCATTTTGTCTCGCTCCATTCGTCAAGGTTGTCCGCTGTCTCCATTGCTGTACGTTCTTGCGCTGGAACCTTTCCTGCGTAAGTTGAAGACGAATCCGGTCCTTCGCGGAATTTCCCTACCTGGTGCTACCACCTCGGCCAGGTACTCCGCCTACGCTGACGACGTTTCGGTTCTGGTGTCGAGTAGGGCCGAAATTAACGAAGTCAGCCGAGAAATCAACGGTTATGAGATGGTGACAGGGGCCAAGATCAACCGCGATAAGTCTGTTGGCTTGCGGTTGGGTTCGTGGAGGGGAGTTTCTCTTCCCGGGCCTTTCCACTGGACGGACGGGCCGGTCAAGATACTCGGCGTCTGGTTCGGTCCCGACCTCCTGCTGGAAATGAATTGGTCGGAGGTGCAAGAGAAGGCCGAGATCGCAGTACGTCTGTGGACTCGGAGGAATCTTTCCTTGAAGGGGAGGGCGGAAGTATGTGCTTCGCACATCTACCCGATTCTCCTTTACCGACTCTCCGTGCTTCCACTCCCGTCTAGCACTTTACTGGCGTTTGTAAGGCTCTTGTTCTCTTTCTTGTGGAGAGGCAAGGCTGCCATGGTTAGTCGCGAGATCTGTTACCTCCATCCGTCTGATGGCGGTCTGGGGATGCCTTGCGTTGAGACTCGTCAACATACGCTTCGCATTTCATACCTAGACCGGATGTGTATGCAACTGGATGAGAACGGCGAATTCTGGAAGGAAGACGTCCATAAACATTTTCCATCCTTGAGAAATGTGCGCTCGTGTGAGGAGGAGGCCGCTCGTACTCCTCGTGGCGAGGGCTCTTTCTATCGTGAATGTCGGATTGCCCTCAAACGACTCTTACGGGCGAAGGATGGCCTCTCTGACGTCCAGCCGTTGTCCCGTAAGGCATTATATCAGGTGTTAGTTAGGGGGAACGTTCAAGATAGTTTGATAGGCGAGCTCGGTCTGACGAAGCGCGAGGCTCGCTGCATATGGCCTTGGGCGCCCGGGTTGAAATGTCTCACTAACCCTGAGGCATCACTCACCTGGCTGGTGATTCGAAGGGCCCTCTGGGTCGCCAAAAGACTTCGCGCAGCGGGATTGGCTAAGTCGCCAAACTGCGTTCGCTGCAGTGGGGAGGTGGAGACCCTAGGTCACGCCTTCTTTCATTGTAGTGTCGTAGTTCCGCTGTGCAAGTTGGTTGAAGGCATCATGGTTCGCATGCTGCGCGGAAAGTTTTTTGTCCTCGAGGCCAGTTCCGTTTGTAGCAATATAGTACCGCCGATGACTAAGGATGAGCACTATGTGTTCTTTTGCTTACTGGGGCTTATGCGAGTCGTGATATGGACGACGCGACAGAAGGAATTTCATGGGGACGAGAAGTTTTCCTCTTCCCAACTGATCTTGTACTTTAAGCATCTGCTTAAAGTCAAGATCAGGACGGAAAGGAGGCGACTCCATCCATTGGAATTTGGCGAAAGGTGGGTGATTCTTGCGCGTCTCTGCAGAGTGAAAGGTGCTGACTTGGAGTGGCATTTTGATGCCGGTTAGGCATTAAGGATTTTGGGATTGCTGGGTTGAACATTGGCAACCCTTCCACTGTATAGGTTAGCTTAGGTCAGTTTTGCTTCAGTTAATTTTTTTATCTTTTTTCTGATTAACTTAGCTAGGGTGTGTATGTTCATTGGCCCCTTTTATTTCTGGCCCTATTTTTATTTTATTTTTGTTTAATTCCCCATCCCTCCCATCGTTAGGTGGTTAGTGATGTCAGTTCTCTGGTGGGTGCGGGGCGCCTTTCGTTTCGAGAGTGTCTTTCGTATTTGTTGTTGTGTTTGAATGTGTGCGTGTTTGTAGTGAATGTTTGGATTGCATGAATGTTTTAAAATTTCTTTTCAGCCCCGCATTGATTTCGTCCAGTTAACTGACATTTCTGCCATATTTAGAGCTGTGGGGGGGTTTCTACTAACAAAATCTTTTGTTTAGTTTCTTGTATATAGTTATACTCATTGTAAATATTCATTGGGGATTTTAGATTGTTATTTTTACCCCTCCCCCCCACAGACAATGTATTGTAAATATGGGGACTAGTTAGGAATTCATAGAGTCTCTGAGGTATTATGGTGCATGTAGTAAGAATGGTATGTAATGGATGTGTTGTTTTGGTGAAAGGAATATTGTTTGTATGTTCGGGTCAGTGTTTGCGCCTAGCTAAGTTAAAAGTTAAGACAGAAGATGACCGTCCTTTCCCAACCCCCTTTTCGGCCTTGTGCCACATTTGTACTTTGGTACAATAAATACCACTCCAAAATTCGCTTGATGAGGAAATGGAACTAATGTCTTTGGTTTAATAACAAAATTAAATTCAGGGGCTTTAGCTTCCATTTCTGAAACATGGTTATCACTGTGTAGCGGTAAAACCATATTTTAAATATATTAATTTATAATATTAATGCTCTGTAAATTTAAATTTACATAGAGCACTATTGTGTAAAAATAAAAATATCTATAAGAACACCGGATTTTATATCTTACTGTTCTTTCCTTTTTATTTATATATATATATATATATATATATATATATATATATATATATATATTGTGGTAGACTCTCCCGTCGTATTCGACGTATGAGGATAAAGCAGGTCATTTCCTAGGAACCGACAGCAAGAAATATGATCTGATTATAGCGGTGAAGTTTTGTGCAGAATCAACCACACTTTTTGAAGGATCGAATACAAAGACCTGGTACACTACGTCCCATAAAGTCCCCAACCAACCTTTCCACGGTTTTTGAATTCAGAGTTTTCCTTCTCCAAGTACAGTTGCAGAATCCAGATTGTCCTGCTATTTTCCATATCTGAGAAGGAGAGGATTAATACTTTTTCCCATTACATTCACTTTCCCAAGGGTGGTAGCACGAAGTGAATGTAATGGATTCGCCTGGTATTCGAACTCGGCTCTCCGATTCCTCAAACCGAGCCGCTATCCATTACTGCACCGTGTAATGGATAACGACTCGGGGTTGTTAATTGCAGTGCTGAGTTCCAATTTCAATTTCGCTTCCTATCCCTCAAGATGTGTAAATTAGTAAAACTTGCATTACTAAATCTTTATTATCTAAAAATAAGAAGTTTTTATTACAATCTAAAACCATATTTTCTAGATTTAAATAACCTGCAATGGAGTGATAAGCCGTAGAAAACGAATCAATCAATACATGAATGATAATTTTGTTTCTTTTCTGAATCGATCTGAAATTCTTAATTTTTATTCTTTTCATTCCCCTTTATCCTCTATTTCAGATGATGTATCCCATTATATTAAACATAGATATGTTATTAATCTTTATTTTAAATTTGGCTTTATTGCACGCGTGAGGAACATTTGAAGTCAGTCTCTTGAGATTAATAAAGCAAGTTTCGTTGCAAGCCATATTTAGTGAATCATAAACTTTGATCAGTTATTTTTTATTGTAATTTGTACTTGCTCTCTGTTTTTGTCCCTCAGATGACCACTTATATTTTCTTTCATTCTCTATTATTCATTTATTTAATAGTTTATCATAGATATTAACATCGCTACCTGCCTACCTACCTTTTTATATAAGTACGTGCACGGTGAAGTTGCATTATCTTTTCTTTAAAGTCCGTTAAAGCTAACAGTAATACGCTTTACAGATTATCTGCTGACAGGTTTGATTAACGACATATTAGGTGGTAGAAGGCTTAATCAAATCAAGATTAAGCAAGCACTACCAAGCGGTCACCGATTTTTGGCCAGGGCTTATGTTATCAAGAAGATAATCATCAAAACTATAATCATATATATATATATATATATATATATATATATATATATATATATATATATATATATACTAGCAGCATGGCCCGGCGTTGCCCGTGCTAGATTCAAAAATCGTACGACTCATACAGCAATCGTTATCACTTGACTTAAAATATTTTTGCCCTTCCTTGCTTTTAAAGGAGTGCCCTTTGCCGTGCTGATGTTGCTCCATGCCTTACTTCTTGCCTATCTCATACTACGAATTTCTTCTAAGCTCTATACTAAACATTAAATCTGTTACGAAAAAAGAACTAAACAAAATGAATGCAAAATAATCAGCTTTAAAATAGGACTCGTAACTGGAAAAACCGAATGAATAAAGAATGTTAACAACAAATATTTTTCACATCCAACCCAGTTCTGCGGAATCAGAATGAACGTAGAGTTTAAGCAAGCGAATGAGCCAATTGGAGTAAAGTGCCATGAAGATTTAATTTTTTTCCCACTTGTGACGAATGCAGGTATTGATTTTTTTTTGCATGCTAGCATGCGAGTTAAAATTCGTGTCAATCAGCTGTTGGCTCTCACACTGGGCAATAGAATCTTCCTGCCTATTCGTGGCAGCCAGCTATAGGCTCTCCTCTGCCCATGAAAACTACCGTAGAAGCATGAAAAATCGATTATTTCTACTATCGATGGGAGTTGGGAAATGCAAAGTCGGTCTTGGCTTTTCCGCTAACTTGGAGCATGCGCATGTAAATCTTGGAGCAAACCTGTCGAAAATTGCGGCCGTGCATTCGTTACACACATACAACCTGTCTTATATATATATATATATATATATATATATATATATATATATATATATGGGGGTGCAATAGCGTAAAGTGACTGATGGTTGCAATAATAAACCAATGCCACACGATGTAAATTAATTTACTTTGCCCCTGACGGTCGCTATATACACGTAACTAAAAGTAGCATGGAGCAGCGAAGAACAAATACATAATTATACATAAGGTAATAGATAGAGGCTCGGATTGGGGAATCGGAGAGCCAAGGTCGAATTCCAGTGGAATCCATTACATTTAATTACATGCTAATACCATTGGGAATGGTATGAATTCTCTTCTTCTCCTCCCCATCTCTGGGTAAATAGCAGGACAGACTGGGGTCTATAACCATCTATGGCCTTTGATGACACCCGGTCTACCAGAACAACAACACTGAATTTAAAACTTGCGGGGGGTCGTTTGGGGTTTGTGTATTCGGTCTCTGTATTCAGCTCCTCAAAAAGTGTGGTTGGTTCTGCAGCCTTTAACACTATAATCAAATATGTACAGGTGTTTGACAATCGGTTCATAGGAACTGACTTGCTTGACCCTTATACTTCGATAAACGACGGGATAGTCCAGCATATATATATATATATATATATATATATATATATGAATGGTAATACTCGTTTCGAAAAGACTTGGTTGGCTCAACTTGTAATATAACAAATTGATAAAAAAAGAAAGAACCAAAAACATAACACTGTACAAAACCTCTCGCCAAGTGCTTGAGCTCCAAGCCCCCCCCCCAAAAAAAAACAGAAAACGAGTAAAAGACTAAACGTAAGTAGAGTCAGGCAAACCTACCTAAGTTTCACCTAAACGGATCTTCAGGGTATATATATATATATATATAAAATCATTTCACGCTATATATGGCAACAAAAGCACTATATTATATAAGTCAGTAAATTATGTAAATAATGAACAAATTAACTAACTTCAAATGCACACATAAAAATAAGTAATGGTAAAAATAACAACAGCAAATAGCATATCAATCAATAATCAATTTTAAAAAATACTAAAAAAAACTGCATTTAGATCAATATTATTTCCACTCAGTAGCCCCGAGAATAATTTGCAACATAACCGCATATATACATTGTCGAGCCAAATCACAACGCACAGGACCATGATAATTGCGTTTAAGCATAAAAGACATTGTCACCGCTATGTATTGACACTAATCTCTCTCTCTATCTCTCGCTCTATCTCTGTATATATATATATATATATATATATATATATATATATATATATATATATATATATATATATATATGTGTGTGTGTGTGTGTGTGCGTGTGCGTGTGTGTTTGCGTGTGTGTGTGTGTGTGTGTGTGTGTGTGTGTGAGAATATTTGGGTGTGCCTATAAATAAATACTCCCAGCGTGCATAAAAACTGTTCCCGCCGGAAATATGGACATCCCGCCAAAGGATTTTCAATTCCATCCTCGTCGCCACGAACCTAGTTACGAGCAACACGTGTCAGATTCTCTCTGTGATATGGCGTGTAATAACACGGAGTAATTTCTCCCTTTTGTCACATGTACCATGAAACAATTGTTACCTAAAAAATACAGACATCAATACACCCCAAAAATATAAATAAATTTTATGAAATTAACATACGATTTACCATGCCTTTTCCTGTTATTTCTGTACGTTTTATTTCCGGTCAAGTATGCTTTTATCTCCGCAAACACGTGGCTAATTCCTGCTGCTATGATGTAAGTGAACCCCACAAACGTCTGAAATTGTCCTGTCTGTCTGTCTGTCTGTCTGTCTGTCTGTCTGTCTGTCTGTCTGTCTCTCTCTCTCTCTCTCTCTCTCTCTCTCTCTCTGCTTCCCGTGTTGTTTTCTCATCTTCAAATGTTGGTTTCGCTTCGTTCCTGCTTTTCACAACTCCTACTTGAATAGCATGACGCCTGCCGCCGCGATTCTTCCCAGCTACTAGAGTTAATCCCTATAAGTTTCAGGTCCGTTTTTCAAACATCATTTAAACGTTATGTAGAGCAGCCTACCGGACGGTGTCCTGTGACCCATTCACCCTATATGATATCTCTTTGCTATACGCCTGTCATTTATTCAATGTACATGACTCAAACATCAAAGACTACGTTGACAAAAGAGAAGAACCATGCTTTCGAAATCTACTTGCTTCGGCCATAGAAATTTTGTCAAGTCAAACTAATAATTATTTTAATAAATAACAAGTGTCGTATGTCTCGGCGTAGTGTCATTGAACTGAGAATTCAATCTTCACTACGTGTAACGTATTGTTGCTTGGCGCCTAACTTTACTATAAAACAACCTTTACAAACTCTGAATTCAACTATGCAACTGTGATACAAAATGCCGAGAGTGATTTTAAGTATAAATCAACTGATTAATTATTTTTTTTTGTCGCATAACATTTCCTTCGTACCCATTTACACGATATCCTTCAGGGTGAGGGAAAGTTCGAAAAAGTTGGTTTTCTTTGAATCCCGACATCGCTGAGGTCAATTTCATATCTGCAACAAATGAAAACATATTCTCATAGCCTGTCTTATTTCAAGCGAGGTCTCTTACATTGGTAGGGTTTATTTTATTTATTTTTTCTCCTGACTGATCAACCCATATATTTTCGGTGTGCCTCCGTCGCGTTTATTTTATAGTGATTTTCAAAGCGTAGCTTATATGTGGCACAAGGCTGAAAGAATGAAGCACCCAGTGAGGATCGAATTCCCGACTCAGTCGTAATTGTTCTAGCGAGACAAGCTTGCTAACCCTTACACTGCCTCGAGGTACCGCTTCGCGTTTATATTGTATGTTGGAATATCATTCGCGTATGTATATTGGTAGTCGATTTTACTTTCATTAAAACCATTATGCGTGGGTACCTGGAAAGATTCGTAAAAATGAGCATACATGATGAAAAAATGTCCCAAACTTAATAAAAACAAAGTTTTATTGTCAAAATATTTATGCTATTATTAAGAGGAGTGACAAAATGAGTTTTTGATTATTAAATTAAATGTTTTAATCTTTTAGAACTTCCAAAATTTTGGGTAAAATGTACCTTTTCTTGCATCAGAGGATGGCCATAAAATAGCGACTTTTTGCGGTAAAAAACTGATTGAGTTGGAAATTATTGCAAAAATCAAATAATTGTCTAATTATTAAACTTTGGGGAATTATTCACAAATGAATTAAATTAATTTAGAAACACTTTTTTTTTTATTTTTAGAAAATATCCCTTAAAGTATAATTTTTTACAACTGTTCCCATACACCACATAATTATTTTATGGAATTACGAAAAATTCATTTCTGTAGGGCTTAATGTTTATATAAGTTATAAACATACGTTCTTGAAATATTTAAATCATCAATATTTTTTGGTAAAACAAGAGTCTCAATAACTTGAAATCTGCTCTGAATTGTAAAACAAAAATGCGATAAAACTAAGACGATATGATTATGAAAATTTTATAATTGCTTTTATGAATAAGATATATTCTGTACACTCTCGTCTTATGATGAAGAATGAATTTTGAAGAGAATTATTTTCATTCTTTTAATTGATTTGTAAAATTTTAAATCATTTACAATTCTGTATTAAATTGTACCGGTGGGATGATAATTTAATTGTGTACAAACTATATTAATTAAGTATAAATGGAAAAGCTTACTACAATTCAGCGACCGTCGTAATAGTATAGTGTATAAAACTGCCGATTTTTATAAGTACAGACGTCCATACACAACATTATCAGAAAATAAGACAGGTAAAATAGTAAATTTAATGCCAAAGCTCCTACAATTCAACAAAACATTCGATTATATAATATACGTTATATTTTTTTAAGATTACTGGTCATTTAAAAATTTATATAACAAAATCGCTAGCTTTATATCCGCCATGTAACTCTTTTAGATTTTCATAGATATTGTTAAATAATAGCTTAGAAGACTATTATTTTAGGGGGAAGTGTATCTCTACTCTGACTTTCTCAGGTTGACCTTAGGGATCAGATGCAAGACAAAATAAGGAAGTAGATTTTGAACGAGTGTGGTAATGGTCGAGATATAGAAAGTTTTTTCAAGTAGTTGGTTCTTACACGTCAAGCATTGTAGACGTGTTGACTTTGGAAACTTCTCCGCAGTGGAGAGAAATAGCGACCCCACTGGCTAGTTATATGTATACGTCGACGCTAATATATAAGCTAAGTTAAAATTCCTTGTGTTGTTCGTTTTATCTCTGAACCTAAAAGTACTAGGAATGCCCGGCTAGTGTGAATCAACCAACCCCACTATGTAACAATATATTCACCGTAGAAAAAATTTCCAGAAATAAATCTCATCAATATAGGTGTCAACACCTCATAAAACATCCACATTCGTGTTAAAAATGCTTTTGTGCGATATTTTAAAATAAAAGTATGTAATATTTTTTTAAAAAAACAGATGAATGAAACTTTAAACCAGCTACTCTTGTTGAATAAAGTTTCAAAAAGTATATTTTATTTTTTAAATATATTTTAATAAAGAGAATTACGTTGTGCTTAAAACATTGCATACATGTCTAAAACAGCCATTTTTAGCGATTTTGAAAATCAAACTCAATTCAACCAAGTTAAATTAGTTTTGAAATACAACAGACTATTTTGCTTGCAGGATATATGGAATTTAAACTATTAACTTGAAATTGAAACTAAAATAGAAGCTTCAAGAAAGATTTATATTTAAAAATATTAATTCAAAACTTAGATTTTAATTTGGAGCCCCATATTCATACGTATGTAATAGCAATATACTTAATTGTGCTGGATTTTTTGTTAAAAAATGAGTTAAATTTGAATTGTTATTTTCAGATATATTAACCAATCAGCGACATCATATGAAACGTGCGGTATCCTTTGAATTTGAAAAGAATTAACATTTGTTGCAATTATTTAAAAATTGGGAAAATATTTATTAACCAATAAACTTGGATTAATAATTCTAATTTTTGTTTTATTTTTCTGGAGTCGATTTTTCATTGTAAAAATGATCAGTTTTAGTCCCATACTTAATTTTTCATTTAATCTTTGACCAGATTCGATGCTTATTTGTTATACCAAAAATGACATTCCCGCAATTAATTACTCCCATTTTTGCATAATTATTCGAGTATGTTATATTAAAAATATTTAGCGATATTGCCACATAAAAAAAACATACAGACTAAGTTTGTTTACGAGGGTCAACAGTAAGGCGCATGCATGAATCAACTTACATCCGTGTCACACACATACTCACATATAGATGCATCCTGTTTTCTTCTAAACTAGCCAAATCATTCGGTTAACATAAAATAAATTAAATATTTTCTGTGAAGTTGTTTTGCAAATAATCTTTGTAATTCATTTGAAAGAAAAATAATAGGTCAAATAATATAAACTAATTTAAATGTATACAGTGATGTTTATTTCTTCGTTCTATACACCCATATTCCCATATATATAAATATATATATATAGATAGATAGATAGAGAGAGAGAGAGAGAGAGGGTGTGGGAGAGGAATAGAAAGAAGGAGAGAAAGTGGAGCTTGAAAGGCAGAGGAGGAGCAGCCTGTCTCTATGGATTGTATAATGGTTTTGAGATTCCAAAAAGGATGCCTAATATTGAAACGTGACTTCATGTAGTGACGAGGGTCAGCAGTCATTCAGTTTGTTTACAGCGGCCAAAATGGGCGTTTATTTTTGTTTAGTTTTTTTAGCCTGGGCTAGTGCTTAGGCTAAATCTTCCTTCTCCAGCAAATACTACAGTTTACAAGTCCATGGTGACGTTTCATTTTGGGAATATATCTTTCCCAAGATATAGAAAAAAAAACTCCAACTCGCAATCCTCAATTTGGGAAAACCAAAGACTCGCTGGTTCCCATTCGTGGATTATGTCCTCACCTGGGACTTATTGGATGACTCCTTCCGATTTGAATCTGGGGTCCTAAATCCGGCGTCTCCAGATACAGAAGTATCTCAATATTATATGTAAGGCCCTTTATTTTGTTTCTCCTTTCTACGCGTCTGACATGTGTTTATATGTACGTACAGTTTTGTGCATGTCTTAATTGTATGAAAGTCTCTCTGAGAACAGAGCATGTTTATCATTCTTTTCCTTTCCGCCATTCCGTTCCGTCCGTGAACAACGGTGTTATTATACCATGGATATCATAATGCCCATGACTGAGGAAATATAAATGGGAGAATAAACATATCTACCATAGTTCTTGCCTGTAACACTATGTACAAAACTATTTCTCAAATTCTAGTTAAAATAACCTTTTTTGATGCAAAGACATATGTGAAGATTATTGCGAGAATAGTAAGGTAAAGCGAGGAGGTTAGTGAATCAACAGTAGTAAACATGTTATTTATAGATAGAATGTGGCAGTCTCCAATCTTAATATTCTACAAAGATTGTACAATTAGTGTAGCCAGATTCGTCAAATAAAAATACAAAACATTTTGTCCAAATTTAAAGTGAAACGTTTCATATTATTTTTAGAATATTAGCTTGTTTCATGCAGTAATAGATAAATATACGTTTGTATAAATAAACATAAATTTATATGCATAATCAATAAAACACTATCACAAGATATATCTATCTATATGTTTGTGTGTGTGTGTGTGTGTGTGCTTAATGTATATTTGGACAGCAAAAGGGATCATCATTTCAACTTAGAGTTAAATATATTCCGGTTATTCAAAGTAGAGTCGAATAGTGTTATAAAACCTCGGAGAATTCCAGTAAGATAACTTTAATCATTTCTGAGATATAACGGTTCAAAGCTTAATCAAACAATTGCACACATTTAGTTTTATACGATCTGGACAATTTTGATGTTACAGATGTTATATATATATATATATATATATATATATATATATATATATATATATATATGTATGTGTGTGTGTGCGTGTATGTGTGTGTGTGAGAGAGAGAGAGAGAGAGTACGCCATGTATATCAGCATATTTGTCCTAATCATGTACGTGTGTGTGTCTATTTTTTGCATCTGCGTTTGCTTGTATGCATATTGTTATGGTCCAGGTTAGGACCAAGGAAGAACAACACGAACACCAGAGTAGAAATAACGAAGATATATTACACGGAATAATAATACAATAATGTGGAAGGTGTTAGTATGACTGTCAGTCTGGTTTGGAGTGAACTACTGTCGGCTCGACTCGATACGTCCCTCTCTCTTGAGAGGCGTAGTATACATAGTGTGAGGAAGAGTTCATTCTGTAGTTATAGGTAAGGACCCATAACATATATATATTTGCGTTTGTCTTTGAAACTGTGGTTGACACAGTGTGTTAGCGTATGAATGTCTGGATTGCGGAAAATGTGTAAGTTTCTGCGATTCTTCTTGTGTCCGTTTTACGCAAATGATACGCGACGTTTTCCTATCAACTATTTATTTTTTACGAAGCCCTTGAAGTTTTACCTAAATATTTTAAGTTTTATAATGAATATATTTTTGAATTCACTTTATCGATTTCCTTCCTTGCCTCCAAACAGTTCTCAAGTGATACTATTTAGAAGTACTGATTTTTATTTTTTTTTGGCTGGGCAATAATAATATTTCGATGTCAGGAATTCCTTTCTTAGATGCATCTCTTTGAACGAGAGCATTGTATTTGGGGAAAAATGACGAAGCTGAAAACCGGTTACACAACCAGTGTAGTTCATATAACTCTTTGTATCTATATAAAATATGTATGAAAAAATATATATTTTAATGTATGATATATTTATGGATAAAAGTGTTCAATATTAGGGATACCGCGTACGTAAATATAGAAGTGGGCATTGAGGTCAACACCGATCGGCGACTGTCTCTTCATTACATTACTCCTTGTTTCTGATCAATCCAAATTCATAAATAATTACATTGGATATACAACAACGTGCCTAACAAGAAGTCACGATACATCTCTCCGGTCATTGCTCAATTAGGTCCCATTTAAATATACATGGAAATCAACTAAACTGTCCGTAATATACTCGTTGATAATGCAAATAGCCTGATTCACATGTAAAAATGCTAAGAATAATAGAAGCTTTATAAATAAATAAAACAATACTATCAGCTACGAACACGGCCAGAATCTGGTGACCGTGTTTAGAAAATAAAACATTAATATAATTCTAAATTCAGTTAGAAGTCAAAATAAAATCGTTCTTCATAATGGGTAAAGCCATAACAGAAAGCTGTCGGACAGACAAAACATTTGAGCAATTTATACATAATTTATGTCCAAGAAGAAAATCATAGGAACGCGAAGAAAATTAAAATAAAAAACAAACATAACCGTGGTACCTTATCAATCGTATTTAATGAAATTTGTATAAAAGAGGGATTACTGCCCAAATATATATATATATATATATATACAGGGTGGCAATAAAATCACTATGCAGTTAATCTGACGTTGGAGGAAATGCATTGAAGCTGGTGGCTTGCAGTTCGAACAATATCGGTAATTAATTTACTATTGTTTACCATAACATTTTATTGTTATTCACGAGAATTAACCAAACCATTTTAATAATAAATTTCTGGACTGTTGATTAATTGCTTTGTTTTAATTGTTATTTTACTTAACTGTATAGTGGTTTTATTGGGAGTGTGTTGATTCTGAGTTGTTGGCATATTATTTTTTCATTATTTAACGATAATATTCACTCTGTACAACACGCAACCGTCACTCTAGGTCGAGGGTTACAGAGTAAGAGGTGTGGCAATGAGGATATGTGGGGATTAAAACTGTGAACTAAAACATGAACAAGTTAAGATTGTATAGATTGGGGAAGTATCTTCGGAGGAATCGGTTCCAGAAGGCAGCTTTTTGCAGAAAGAAGCTGTTCGAATGTAACTTACATTTCAGCAATGTGATAAGAAGGGAATGAAAGTGGTTCGCTCCAATATGCGTGACACGGCGTTACTTCAAGGATCAATTTCTTTTTAATTTTGGCAATTTTTTAAAATTATTTACTTTTAAACCAAAATTTGTCTAGCTTGCAATAAACTCCAACCCTCAGAATGAAAAATTACGAACATTCAGGGAAATATTCATTTAAAAAATGCTATTCAATGTACTTAAAAGGAATTTTTTTACAATTAGGAAAAAAAAATGAAAATACGTTTTTGAAATGTTTATCGGGGTGAGAGCGAATACTGACCCCACACGTAGAAATGTTTATCTGGGTGAGAGCGAATACTGACCCCACATTTAGAAATGTTTATCGGAGTGAGAGCGAATACTGACCCTACACGTAGAATTGTTTATCGGAGTGAGAGCGCATACTGACCCCACACGTAGAAATGTTTATCGGGGTGAGAGCGAATACTGACCCCACATTTAGAAATGTTTATCGGGGTAAGAGCGAATACTGACCCCACATTTAGAAATGTTTATCGGGGTGAGAGCGAATACTGACCCCACACGTAGAAATGTTTATCGGGATGAGAGCGTATACTGACCCCACACGTAGAAATGTTTATCGGGGTGAGAGCGAATACTGACCCCACACTTAGAAATGTTTATCGGGGTGAGAGCGAATACTGACCCCACACGTAGAAATGTTTATCGGGGTGAGAGCGAATACTGACCCCACACGTAGAAATGTTTATCGGGGTGAGAGCGAATACTGACCCCACACTTAGAAATGTTTATCGGGGTGAGAGCGAATACTGACCCCACATTTAGAAATGTGTATCGGGGTGAGAGCGAATACTGATGCCACATTTAGAAATGTGTATCGGGGTGAGAGCGAATACTGATCCCACACGTAGAAATATTTATCGGAGTGAGAGCGAATACTGACCCCACTCGTAGAAATGTTTATCGGGGTGAGAGCGAATACTGACCCCACATTTAGAAATGTTTATCGGGGAGAGAGCGAATACTGATCCTACACGTAGAAATGTTTAGCGGGGTGAGAGCGAATATTGACCGCCCATTTTGAAATGTTTATCGGGGTGAGAGTGAATACATTTTGGGTGATCACAATGGTCAACACAAACTGAATGAAATGGAAGGGCCTCACTGTGGGGCAATTTTATGTGAATTTTAGTAAAAAAAATTTTTTGCGGTGAATTAATATTTTCTGGTGAATTAAGTGTTGTAAGCTAGAAAGTGTTACTCAATGAGGAATAATCAAAACGGAGGTTGGAAATGAAATGGTAATCTTTATAACATTAACAATATATAATACTCGCCAGCGGTATGAAGTAGGTAAACCACTGCTAGTGGTGTACTACTTAGACATCATATTACCCTCACTTACAATACTGTCCAACGTATTTATATGGATTGAGACATACCCATTAATGTTCATAGCTACGGGGGTATATAACATTAACACAACAGAGAATTATGACAGCTAAATAAATAAATTTTCTTTCATAATTATTTCTATCGAAAACTGAATTGTGGTAACGGGAATTTACTGGACAAAATAGGGTTGAGTGCACAGTAAAAAATATATATTGATTTATACAATTCCATTTTCCAAGATGCTCGTCTTTTGTGTCGAGAGGTTGCGAAACATCGAGAGGAGAAAACGAAATTTTCTGTAAATTCAAAAAAAAACAAAAAAAAACGTTTCCATGATATAAAAACCTGAAATTTTGAAGAAAAATATGGATTGGCGAAAGGGAGAGACGGGTAAAAGTGCTGACTGCAAAATGAAAACCAGTTATGATTTATTCACGACCTTGAAGTTCGGCAAGAATTGAATTAGGAAACGAGAGATAGTGAGAGGGGTTTCACAGCATATAGATTTACATCGGCAAGCACATGTATACGCTTACATCTACATGGAACTACCTATTCAATCGGCTTATCTTGCATTATCTACATCGACTTTCCATTTTCAACAAGAAATGGACTCGTCGTCTCAACAGAGATGTAATCGCATGAACGAACACACTTTGAAGACACACACACACACACACACGGATGCACGTACACAGACCGACAGATTTCTAAGTGCGTGTCTCTGCGTTAAGAATAAATAGGAACGTATTAGGGCGTGCTAAATTATATGCAAACGAACTATTTTTCGCTTTTAACAGGAATATTCAATATGAATACTTAGTAAATTGAATTAAGGATTTTAAAATTAAATCCACAATACTTAGCAAATTTTTTTATTATACACACACACACACATATATATATATATATATATATATGTGTGTGTGTGTGTGTGTATGTGTGTGTGTGTGTGAGAGAGAGAGTAAGAGAGAGAGAGTTATTTTTTATTTATTTTGTTAATTATTTACATTATTCGAACTATTGTCCTCATCTTTGTCGCCATATCTACTACAAGGTTTCGCCCGTTGTATGCTCATGCCTTCTTCAGATGATTGGAATGTCGAACTGAACCCTTTATTTCGCTCACTGGGGTAGACTGTTCTAGTTCCACGTGCCATGTTTTAATGGATGTCATTTATCAGTTATCTCCTGTTAATTTCCCTGTGAAAGTTCTCCCCTGCCTTATTTTGTTTAAACGTTATTTTTATGGACACGCATATTCGAGTAGAAGCTCTGTCTTTCAGTTAAACAATATCTTTTGCCCAATTACCCCCACCGGCCACTTCTACTTGCATATGAACATTCATCAAAAATATCGTTTAAATAAAATAAATTAAAAATAATAATATGTCGGATTTAATCCGTTTCCAAAAACGAAACTACCTTTGTTTACGTTAGGATACGATATAGAGCAGATCAAAAGCACTATGCATGCTTTGTTGGGCCGTAACTCCTACGTGGCCGTACGGTTAGGCACATCAGACTCAATGGCCGTTTCGCATAGGGCATGCAGGTTCAAATCTTTTCGGAGGACTCATATTTTTAAAGTTTGAACAAGACAAGATTTTAAGACATAACAAGAGTTCTCAAATACTCAGGAGTTCTCAAATACTCAGGCCTATAGATGTAGTTGGATAAAAATACTGTTTAATTTAAAAAAAAACAGAGCTTCTACTGGAATATGAGTATCCATAAAAATAACGTTTAAACAAAATAAATTAAATCCATTATATATATATATATATATATATATATATATATATATATATATATATGTGTGTGTGTGTGTGTGTGTGTGTGTGTGTGTGTGTGTGTGTGTGTGTGTGCGTGTGCGTGTGCACGTAATACAAACTTTCGACTCTACATAGAAACACGACCACGGTTTCGACCGCCAAGGTCTCTTCAGGTGGTTAATGCAGCAAATTCAATTTTCTTGCACACATCAAAACTTAAATAAAATAAGTAATTGTTTGCAGTTTGGGAGGGCGGGAAAATATATAGCATCCAACCTCATCCCGGTTCGTAAATGCCTAAGTATAACTTCCTCTTGTGCTTTATTGCCTATACATTTAATATTAGCTCTGCAGGTTAGTGTTTCTGTTTTCTTATTGCTCACTTTTTTATTATATATATTTATTATATATACACACTCATATCTCTATCTATCTATCTATCTATCTATCTATATATATATATATATATATATATATATATATATATATATATATATATAAATGCCAATGTATTGTAGTGTAGCTTATGCATGCACTTAATAAAAATAGACAAGATGACATGTCGTATAAAAGGAAGCCAGTATCGACAGGCAGAAATTACAAACTCACACCTAACCCATATATTTACACTTTGCCATCTTAAATCAGACTTCTATCTTGATTCGTTAAAAAAGCCAGCACACTTTTAAAACTTTGTAATACCGCCCCCTCCAAATTAAATTATATAATACTATTTAGCTTAAAGATGTAAATCATTTTTTTCGAAAGTTACTCAACATCGCTTGAGAATGGAACAAAAGTTAATGTTAAGTTTAATTTAAAGTTTAGTTTTTAGTTCTGAAACATGGTAATTTCTGTGCCGCGATGAATACATATTTTAATATATATATATATATATATATATATATATATATATATATATATATATGTGTGTGTGTGTGTGTGTGTGTGTGTGTGTGCGCGTGGGTGTGTGCGTGTGTATGTTTAGAGACATACATAATATCTTACATTAATTGTACAACTGCGATTTCCATGCCCTAGTAATTTTCAAACGCTTGAAATATATTTATTTTTATTTTTATTTTGGGTTGTACCCGTTTTCCTTTTACATTTTCTGTTTCACGCGAGATATATTATTGTTGGGGTGGAATATTATTGGAGTTAAGATATTTAAATACAGTATAGTTAAATTTTGAATTGGAATTTAAGCTCAGATTAACATTTAAGATTTAAAATACTGCTGCAAATAAGTAATATTAATTATGCATTAGCGAGACGCTGGTTTGAGAACTAGAAGCGTGTTACAAAATCAAAGGTGGTGGGTTGGTCTATTTTCTCCGGAAATCAAATAGTCTAATTAATAATAATATTATTAATATTGATATTTCTAAAAAAAAACAAAATTAAAGTAGTGATATCAATAATAATAAAATATGCCCTGATAAAATAAGATAAGTTAAAATAAAATGAAATGAAACTCATATATAAGAACCTGTAAATCTGCACAGAAGAACATAAATAAAGAAATAAGGCAAGTCAATGAATAATTGTATAAAAATAATGAATGCAAATACATGGGTAAATAAAATCGCTTTTCATAGTAAGATTAAAAGTGAAAGAAAGAGACAACAAACAAAGCAAAAAATAAAAATAATTGATATAAACTGAAAATGATAGTGATAGAATAATGGGAAAATTGATTAAGAAAAATGTTAAATGACTTCTGGTCTAAAATTGATGTAAAATAAAGGTAGTCAGAAAGAAAAAGAAAAAATATAAGAAAATAAAAAATAAACAAAAATTTAAAAAAATATTAATATCAATACTAGTAGATCTGAATGCGTGGTCCGACTAGAATATATTAATCTATGTCAAAGTGTTTTATTAGGAATTTGGATCTATGTAGGCAGGTGTTAATCAACTGACTTCTTTTGTTTAAGTGATCATGATTTTATCTTTATTTTAAATCATTTTCTTTCCATTGATAGGTATTATTATTATTAGTAGAAATTTATATTAATTTGTTTTATTTTATTTTATCATGGCATACTTTGTTCTTGATATAAATAGTTTTAGTTAATTTAGCAATATTATTGTCAACATTATTTTCTGATTGGTTCTGATGCTAGTTCCATGAATCAATATATCAGTCTGTGACTGAACTTCCCTTTGGTTATAAGACGGTCGAACGAAACAAATTTCAGTTAATTATAAACTAATTAATCACTTTGGAAGAAGGCATTATTTTAATGAGTTGAAAACAGATTCTTTATTGATTTGACTTTCATTAATACTTTCGTTACGTTTTAGTTGTCATTTCTATCTAGTATTCGACTTACACACGTGAACACGATTTTCCCGATCAATCAATCATGAAAAAACACACACTCAGCGAGACATGATTTTGATTTGGAAAACTGAAACCGTCAGTCAATGGCAAATTAAATAGACTTTCTCAATTTACAGTCATCAAGAGGTTCCCATTTTTCTTAGATCAATAATTATTTTTTTTACTTTGCTTTCTTGCTTTTATTTTTGTTTCTTTCTTTCTTTATTTATTTATTTTCTTTCTATTTTTTTCTTTCTGTCGTGCATTCTTTCTTTCTTTTTGATTCTTTCTTTCTTTTTATTTTCACCTTTCTTTTTTCTTTCTTTATTTTTCATTCAATTTTTCTTATACCTGTTATTTTCTTACTTTGTTTTTCTTTCTTATTTTCTTTTTTGTTTCGTTTTGCTTTTTTGCTTTTTTATCTCATTTCTTTCTATCTTTCTTTAGGTTTTCTTTGATTCTTACTTTTTTTGCCCTGTTTATTTATCCAATTTTATTTATTTAAGTATTTATTTTTATTTATTATTTATCCGATTTTATTTTATTTCCTTATTTATATTTTATATATTTATATTAATAAAAACGACGAATGCAGTGTGCATGTAAAGACGATTGGATCAATAATCTCTTGCGTGACGAGTCTCTATCAGCTAAATGACGAGTTGAATGCTTCTAAATTTCCAGCAATTTTCTTTTAATTCTTAGCATATTTATTTATTTACTTACTTATTTATTTTTATTTTAATAATGCAATTTTATTATTGATTTATATTTTCGTTATTATCTAATTATGAAATTATATTTTACTTAGTTTTAATTAACTATATTTTATTTATTTTTATTGTATTTAATTTTATTGTATTTATATATTTATTCACATTTAATTTAATTTATTTCTATCAATTTTGTTTTATTTTTATTAATGCAATATTCGTTTTATATTTTCATATTTGTTTATATATTTATTTAATTTAATCTTATTTATTTTCTTTTATATTATATTGTATTCAGACACACATACACAGTAACACACACATATATATGTTTGTTTATGTTACTTTTATTTTTTAATTGGTATCACCCCAAATAGCAGTACATCCACTATGAGGAAGGGGTTAAATTTGTGGATGAATTAGGAAAAGGGAACATTATTAATGGGAAGAAAAGAGTAATCAGGAGGACAGTAGATAGCGAGTGGCATTGCATTTAAATTTTTGCAGATTAAAGTTGACTGGGAAGCCTGGGCCTGGGAAGAAGATCCACAAGCGAGAAGTGCGGAATAAGAAACTGTTAGCATAGGAGTTACGGCTATTGCGCTTAAATGCATACAGTCTAGCTACCATAGCGAAGAACTCATCCGAACAATTACCATGAAAGTATTTATAAAAAGGGTATAGAGAGGCAACCTTACGGCGGTGGTCAAGTGACTAAAGCCGAACCGCCAGTTCAGGACCAATAATATTGCTGGTTTTGTTCTTTGGAACTTATGAAGGAGCTCTATGTAAATAATAGTGACAACGTATCATATATGGCAGCAATATTCAAGATAGATTCCGGAGAGAAAAAATGTTTTGCCCACACAACAAACCAGTTTTTTTGCAAGTTGATCTAGTAATGAATTCAATATAATCTTTCCAATTCATGTCAGCTGAGCATGTTAGCCCGAGAAGTTACAACGACTCCCTTTCCTGCAGGATAGCATCAACCCTGCTGATGAGAGGCAGAGAGGTGTCTCTAATATTATTAATGACGAAAAGTTTAGTTTTGGAGATGTTAATATTGACAAGTCATCTTTTGCCTCAGTTAACAACGGTCTCGAAGTCATTTTGTACATTTGGTGCCATTTTGATCTCATCTGTCTGATCAACTTTACTATCGAGGCAGAATTAAATGGTAGTGTCCTCAGCGTAGGTGCCAAGCTGAAAGCTGATGTCATCGAGAAGGTGGTTAATGAAGATTAATAACAGCGTAGGACCAAGGATGGAACTCTGGGGGACACCGATGTTAGTACGAAAGGATGTAGATTAATGGCTGTTCAGGACAACTTTCATTTCACGATTTGATAGGAACGAGTGAATCAGCTTAAAAATGTGCCTGGGGACATTTTTCATTTTGTGGGTAAGAGCTAAATACTAGACCCTGTCAAATGTTTTCGATATGTCCCATGTTACAGCCCGGGCTTCACCATATTTCTCTAGAGTATGACAGACTCTTTCCGCAATCATGCTTAGTACATAAGCAATTGATCTGGAGAAACGAAAGCCGCATGGCTTGTTTGAGAAAAGACCCTGCGATAACAGATGACGTATCAATTCAGCATTGATTAGGGCGTCTAGGAGTTTCCCCAAAAGATGCTGAAAACTAATAGGCCGATATTTAGATGGGACAGACGGTTAACCAGTGTTCTTAAAAACTGGAACAATGGCTTCCATCACGCAGGAAAGCAGGAGGCAGCGAGTAATTTATTATACAGTTTAGAAAGCTAGTTTGAGAGCGCACTTCTTAATGAGTATTACAGGGATACAATGGGTTCTGCATGCTTTGTGTGGGTCCACGTTCGAGATGATAGCAGAACGCATGGAAGAGGTTATAGGCATATCATCCAACAGAGGCTCGGTTCTAAGTGGAAAGTTAGGCAGGGTGAGTCCAGATAAATCAAGAGTAGTGTTTGAGGAGAATATATGTGCAAAGCATTCAGATTTATCAGCAGAGGATGATAATAACTCAAATCGATTAAAGAGCGGAGGAAAACAGATCTTGCACTAATTTAGTACCCTATTACAGAGCACTAGTATTCACGAGAGCCAAAGTATTAGAGGTTATACAGTGTTTCATTCTCTTAGCAAACAGGGATTTAGCTCCTTCGAGGACTCACTTACACTTGTTACGGGCACTATCAAATAGGCCCCTGTTATGATGAAAGCTGTTAGGCTGTTATAGCCGGAAATAGTGATCCCTGTGTCCTATGCCGGCCGAACATGCTGGTGTAAACCATGGAGAGGAAGGTGTTTTCCCTTGGTATTTCCGAGAAGTGATAAAAGAATCCATTCCGGTTTTGACCCAAGAAACCTGAGTAGTATAATTTTCAAGATTTTTTGAAGATATCAGTCTAAGGAGAGTCATGAAAAAAACAAAAAAAACACGGAGTCCCAATCAGCATGCTGGTAAAGGAAAAGGGTCTTATGAATAGGGGGATCCTGTTTAATGGGTGCTTGGAAGTAGATATCAATAGCTACACGGAGTTACATATAGGACAGTATTGCGAAGTGAGGCAAGAGCAAGGATAATAGGTATAAATAAATCCAGTAGAGAAGCCTGTTGCTCGGTTTGGCTAAGGCAACGTGTAGCGAATTCAAACGATGTGAGTGATGGATTGGGCAGCAGAAAAAATTAATGTTTGTATACCGGCAGCATCTGTATCTTTAGACTGTTGCAGCCAGGTGTCGTGGTGAGCATTAATGTTAACGAAAAGAAAAATGTCCGTAGATGGAAGCGGCGAAAGTGAATTTTCTATACTGTCAGCTATTGCGTCTAATATACTACAGTTTTGAGAAGTGGGGCGATGAAGGAAAAAGAGATAGCTGACAGAGTTTAGCAGCAAAAGGCGGAAGCACACTGACCACGAGAGGCAATTATCGGCATAAATCCCGAATGTCATCACCAAGGCCATGCATGTGAATATGGAATCGTATCGGCAATAATTCATTTATCGCAATGGAAGAATTCAAGTTATTTTCACAAGGGGCATAGGTATCTGGTGACCATTAGAAGTGGAAGGATTCTACGTGGCAGAATTTGGAACGGTTACCGCGCATATTGGAGGAAAAAAGAGTGTAGTCAGTGTAGTCATGGGGTTGTTGTTTTTTTTAGCTGGTTTAGTTTTTATTTCTTTTTGTTGTCATTTCCATGAGATATGTTCTGTGGAGAGAGGCAAAAGACCACCATCTGCCGTCAATGTCGAAACAAACCAGTCAGTACCTGGCTGAGAGCAAAGCAAAATGTAGCCTCAAGGTTGTTCGCCGGACATACATGTAGGGACACTTACCCATGCTCGTCATAGCACTACAGATACACGCGATTGTTGATAGGAGCAACCTCTCTAAGCACTACCAAAGTGTTCGGGCTCGTAACGACCAGTCGGAAGCATCGCCCAGCAAACTGCCAATCCGGTGCCCTCATTATGAAAAGTCACAGCCACTGGTTAGTCTGATCCCCCAAATCTTAAAAAAGTTAAATCATTTTGGCCGTCGTAAGAGAATTATAGAAAGATAATCGGTAAAACATGCCTAAACAGAGAACTAGGGATGAACCTCTACTCCTGTTCGACAGACATGGAAAGAATGCCGGCCGGACGATAGAGGAGCCAAACTACTCTTATTAGCATGTAAGAGATGCGGCAGAATTAATATTAAGTAACGAGTATAAGTTCTGATATCGACTAGTTTCGTTTCGGCATTCATCCGTCTCGGGAGACGATGGAGTAGTGGTGTAGGTGCTAGGCGATGGAGTTACATCGCCTCTGGTGACTGTGTAGTCCCACTCTGGAGTGGCAGTCTCTCAGAGAGTGTCCTCTCCAGTGAGCTACGAACCTGAAGGTGTATGATGAACTAGGGCTGCCCGGACGTCTAGTTCTCCCTCTGGGCCTTGCTAGCAGATTCCAAAGAAAAGCATGAACCAATACAGTTTGGTACCAGTGCGGCTGTAGGAGTTGCCGGAAGGTAGCACAGAGTGCCATCCATCGGCCTTGGAGGTTCCACTCCGGATTTGTGTAGGGTTTACTCTTTAGCCTTTTCTTCTCCCGAAGATTTCCACAAGGCAGTGGAGCTATTCAAGCCATAGCAGCTGTTTGGTTCATGTCCACACACAAGTGGTCCTGCATGCCGCATGTTAAGGGGGGGAGACAAACTCCTTCTTGTAGTTTAGCCCGAGTCCACAAAGTGCTCGGTTGTCATGTGTCGCCACGAGCAGGCTCTAGATAAGGCTTGTTGATGGAGAGGCTATATACTGGCAGGGAAAGACTTACGCACTCGGCTCCCCTTTTCGCATTGCTGCGTGATATCGACTATTAACTAAAAAAATCAGGATAGTAGAAATTAATTTTTAGCATTGGTAAATAACATTAAATAAGTATATTTTAAATTAAACAAGTCGAAGGAGGGGGATGAATAAAAAAAGTTTGATATTTAAGTAGCAATGAATTTATTTATATTTTTATTTAATTTATAATTGATTTTTATTTGTATTAATTTATTTTATTTTATTAATATATTTTTCTATTTTATTTTTAGCATGTTTATCTTTTATATTGTTTTATTTATTCATAAATATTTATTTATTCATTCAATTCTATTCTATTTTCTTATTATACTTATTTATTTTTATATATATTCATTTTTATTTTATTTATTTGTATTTTATTTATTTATTTATCTATATTTGTAGTCTATTTTATTTATTTCCCTTATTGTTTTACTTACAATTTAAAAATTTGTGCTACACGCTCTTAAATAAATTTCCGGTTGTGTCAGTTGAGTTCTAGTTATGCTTCGCTAGAATTTTTTTTTTTTTTAAGCGTTACCCCAAGCAAGGCTGGAGGCCACTATCACGCAAGGGGTTATAGAATGTTTGGAGGAAGAGCATATAGGAGTGGTAAAGGAGAGGATGTGGAGAAAGAGAAAGACAGTGGATCGATCAAGGCAAGGGGGTTACAGAAGATTTGGAGCGAGAGCAGATAGCAATGAAAAGTGAAAGGATGTGGAGAAGGGAAGTGGATAGATCAAGGCAACTGGAGATGTCGATTGACGTTACACTTAAATAGTTGGAGATTGTATTTGTCAGGGAAACAGGAATAGGGAAGGGAGTTCCACAAGCGAGATATGCGAGACATGAAGCTATATCCAATTATGTAATTTGATTTTTTTCTCTCAATTGATCATCCAAACTAATGCATTGACTTCACAGTTTCTGCGTCACAGGTAGACAGAATGTGACATTTCATCTATAACTACTTTTTTTGGGGGGGGGGGGCTAATTGGAAATTATTCATTCATACGAAGGAAAAGAGAGTCAGGTCAAAAATCCAAAGAGTTTGCGTGAAAATTTAATTAAGTAAACAGAGAAGCTGTCATACCGAGACGGGTTGGGCAAAGTCTGGCAGCGGATAAATCATATTCATCCATCAAATGAAATACAAGTAACTTAGCCGATGAGTGTGGAGCGCATGTAAAGAAGATTGGATCAATAAGTCTGTGGCTTGACGAGGAGTTATTAGCTGAATGACCATTTGAATATTTGTAAATTTCGATCAATGTGGGTAATATATTGCTGTTCTGTATTAATTGCATTGGCACGGAAAGAAATTATTCAGAAAAATAAACATTCGTTTTGAGAAATAAATAATAGTTTAAAAACAACGAAAATACGGACGTATACGTATGCACACTGTTGCGTTAGCCCAATAGTTGTACCCTCACCTCAGATTTTATAAGCATGTTTTAAGTACATTGTATATTTCCAACGAAACATAGTAATCTTCATAACTTCTTTATTTCTTGAATATGCAGATTGTGGGATATATTTTTTTATACCCTTCTCCTCTCTATTTCCTATCTGATCTCTGATCGTACGCCAAACGAACGCTGTTTGACAGATAAATGCAAATGATCTTAACAGTGTTCCATGAATGACTCCTACTCATTTTTTTTGTAGGCCGACAAGTGACTTAAAACGTAACGGTCCTGTTTCGCGCGTGTCGGCCGTTTGCCGTTGGAAGAAGCAGATATCACCAAAACCTGACTTCGCTGTTTGCTACCAGAAGAATTAGATGCCACCCAAAAACCAAAGGATCGACGATAGAATCCAGAACAACAACTTCCACCCAAGTCGGCTACATTCCTATCATTTATATGTAAATACATCCGTCGGGTGAAGATGTGAAGAGATATCAGAAGGTTAAAATTTCCTGCTAGCCGGTCCAACTACATGAGAATGTTGGACTTTAATTAAGTCCAAAGAAGACAAACAAGAACGATATATATGTGTAAACAAATATATATTAATAACGCGTTAAACAAAGACATGGACAGTTACATAGAGTTTGTATGGATAAATTATGTGTGTGTTGTGAGTGTTCGTACGTACGTGTATTGTTCTTAGCGTGTTCCCAGAATTTGGGAAACGCTGTAAGTGTGAGAGGTCACATATTTGGTGTTGATTGAAGAGAGATTTACCTCACCTCCGCGCGAGGTGGCCGCCCAAGGCCTAAGTGGAAAACAGAGATCGAGGCGAAGTGTCAGCCAGTATTTATAGCCAGGAGAGAGAGACCCCTGTTGAAGGATTTAGGAACTGAGGAGGAGCTAACTCCGACACATTTCGCCACCAACATGGATCAAACATAACAATGATAATAACTAATCGACGTCGATCCCAACCTTATGTAAGTTTTTGCATGTTTTTCTATATCTTATAATCTGCTATCTCTGTATTCATATGTATTTCGTTGCATTGGTATCTGCTTAATTGGTAACTTATCTCCCCATCCCTTGTATTATTTAGTTTTCTTTTTCTTTTTCTTACTGTCAAATTTTGTATATTTCATAAATAAAATTTTTATATTATAAATTCTCGTGTTGTCTTCTGTCATCCTGTGTCTGCCCATTGTTCGTTTTCTTACTGCGTTTACCGACGTCCGGAATTGGAGAATTTCCATCCCAACGTTCTTTTCTTTATTTTTATATCGAACCTTGGGAGCACTTATTTATTTTTTTATTTTTATTTTCTCATTGCGTCCCGGCTATCGTAGTCCCAACGAAACCCTGGGCGTAACAACACACACAGACACATATATATATATATATATATGAAGCATTACTCTTCAACTATATATATGAAGAAATATAGTCTTAAAGTGTGCTATATTTATGAGATAAAGCGCTCAATATCAGAGATAGAGCGTGTGTAAATATAAAAGTGAACCTAGAAGTCAAAACTTATAGGCGACAGTCTGCTTCATGCTAGATGCTAGGTGACCCGACGATTGCATCTAGCATGAAACAGACTGTCGCCTCTAAGTGTTGACTTCTATGTTCACTATGGTTTTCAGGAACGTGAAATAACGTCTTAATTGCTGTTGTACCAAGGTCCCCTCTGGTAAGGATAGGTAGAAACTAAAAAAGAATAGCTCCGCATAAAATTAAATTTCGGCTTTAAATGACACGTAAGGAGTTGATATACTGTTAAAAAATCAAATTTATTTTGTGTAAATTCCTAATAATATACAATAAAAATTATTTTTATTATCTTGTTTACTATTGTTGTTCTTTTAACTTGCAAATTTTATTGGCCTACTATATTTACATATTAGAAGAATCATATCTGAATAAGTTTTCATTATATATATATCATCAGTAGTTTTATAATTTTAAACTTAATAGAGATTAAATTTAGATTTTAAAATTGGTAATTGTTTACCTTTAATTTTAATATCAAATTTTATCATATAATTTAATACGTATTGGTTAGAATAAATTCTATTTTAGTAAAATCCCAACTTTAAAGCTTTTAATAGCTATTATAACTTCGTTGTCAAGTTTTTTGAATTCCCGTGTACTTGTATTTTGATTGGTCATTCCTGCTTATGTAACAGCGTTTCCCCTTACGAAGGATCGTTAATTAATTTGAAACTTTTAAAACCATTTATTCTACATTCAACATCATCACTTGATAAGACACCGGAGGTGTTGAAACAAAATGGCTAT
The DNA here is from genome assembly GCA_964036315.1 of Acanthosepion esculentum. Lineage (NCBI taxonomy): Eukaryota > Metazoa > Mollusca > Cephalopoda > Sepiida > Sepiidae > Acanthosepion > Acanthosepion esculentum. Next base: position 67,907,947 of record OZ038491.1, read on the forward strand.
TTTTGTAGTGATTTTATAACATATTTATGTTATAAGTTTTAAATAAACAATTATATATATATATATATATATATATATATATATATATATATATATATATATATATATATATATATATATACACTAGCAGCATGGCCCGGCGTTACCCGTGCTGGATTCAAAAATCGTACGACTCATACAGCAATCGCTATCATTTGACTTAAAATATTTTTGCCCTTCCTTGCCTTTAAAGGAGTACCCTTTGCCATAGTGATGTTGCTACATGCCTTATTTCTTGCCTATCTCACACTGCGAATTTTTTCTAAGCTCTATACTAAACATTAAATTTGTTACAAAAAAGAACTAAACAAAATGAACACAAAACGATCAGCTTTAAAAAAGGACTTGTAACTGAAAAAACCGAATGAAAAAGAATGTTAACAAGAAATACTTTTTCACACCCAACCCAGTTTTGCGGAATCAGAATCAACGTTGAATTTAAGCAAGCGAATGAGCCAATTGGAGTAAAGTGCCATACAGATTTAAATTTTTCCCACTTGTGACGAATACAGATATCAATTTTTTTGCATGATACCATACTTGTTAACATTTGCTGGCCAATATACTCTTCCTGCCTATTCGTGCCAGCCAGCTATAGGCTCTCATTCAGGCCAGTAGAAAATGGCCGCAAACTACATGAAAACTGCCGTAGAAGCATGAAAAAATCGATTAATTCCACTATCGATGGGAGTTGTGAAATGCACAGTCGGTCTTGGCCTGTCCACTAACTTGGAGCATGTGCATGTAAATTTTGGTGCAAATCCGTCGAAAATTGCGGCCGTGCATTCGTTACACACACACACACACATACACATCCTACCTTTATATATATATATATATATATATATATATATATATATATATATATATATATATATATATTAAATACTGATATTTCTTAGAGTATCAATATGAATTTAGTTGAATTCTTAGTGGATTTTCAACTAATTATTAAATATATTCAAAAGTCATTTTCCTAGACTAAACGATATATTATGATTTCTTCATGAATATCTGTAAAAAAAGATGACCGGAATCTTTAGATTTGAGATTAAATGTTACCGACAATTTCTGCAGAGTTTTCTTTTAATCATTTCACCCCATGCAAAACAGCAACGAATCTAAAAAACAAGGTGTCACTGAGTGGGAAATAATAAAAGAAAGAGAAACACTATTAAGGAGTTAGAAAAATAGACAATTAATCAAGAAGACAAAGGATAACGATTGACAGAGCATTTCCATTTTTGAAGCTCAATATTGAATATAAAGCAAGAGGCCGAAGAAGTGGGAGAAAAGAAAACTGTTAGCTTAGAACTCGTCATTCAATTCTAAGCTGATGAATCATTGCCACCAGTCTAGTTCTGCGCTTAAATTCATAAAGTCTATGTATAGTAGCGAAGAATTCACCAAATTTTATCAGAACAATTATCATGAATGTATTTATAAAAAAATGCACAGGGAAACTGCATTAAGGCGATGGAAAAGTGACTGAAGCCGAGATTACAGTTCAGGATCAAATATATTGCTGATTCTTCTTTTGATTTTGTCATATTTAAATATATAGCAGGAGCACTGGATTATATGTGCCAGTAATCTTCAAAGCATGGACGAATAGTAGATTATACATATCTAAGGTAGATTCAGGATAGCAAAATTGTCTATCGCGACACAGGGAACCAACAGTCTTATCAGTACTCCTGGAAATTGATTCAATATAAACTTTCACTTCATGTCAGCCTGGGATGTTAGACCGAGTAGGCTCAAAGAGTCATCCTCCGGAAGGTAATTGGAGGCAGTAAAGGGTCTCTCAGATGATTAATAGAAATTAGTTTCGATTTGTACGCGTTAAAACTAACATGACATTTCTTGCTCGCGTTAACAATAAACTGAATTTAAGCTAGCCCCTGCGGAGGACTCTTGATTGGACCTTCATCACAGTATGTAGGGTGGAATAGATGAGTTAAACAACAATAAACTACAGACGAACTCAAAATGGATCACTGCATTTAAGTACTACATTAATATTTAGAATTAATATTTAGCCAGTTCAACAAAGAAGGACTTCAGCTATTGAGAGATGTGTCCCTTTAACTGAAAAACTCTGACACTGGCATTAATTACACAAACTCACGCACACACACACACACACACACACACACACACACACACACACACACATATATATATATATATATATATATATATATATATATATATACATACAGTTTTGTTCGATAAAAGTGACTCACCTGATTTTTTTACAAAAAATATTTTTGTCTATTGTTTTGGGGGTTAAAATAATGTTTAATCTTACTAATATAAAGACCCCCTCACCGACCACCTAGGAAAAAATTTATTCATCCTAAGGTATTCTATTGATAATTATAAATTTGGATATAAATAAGATTCAGGAAAAAGCTCTGTGCAAAAAGAATGACACATATATCGGATTCTAATGATTAAACTGGTAAATTAAAAAGCTTTTTGACAACATATTGAAAACTATTTTACAATACACTCAGAACAATATTCTAGGGAATTCTAGTACAGCTTAAATAAATTCTAGAGTATTCCAGAATATTCCAGAAAACTTCATACAGTATAAAAACAGCTTCGAATAGCCACTCAAGTCACTAACCAGATGAAACGGTACAAACACGCATCAGAACCACTGAAGGCATATATTATTGCCCTCTTAAAAGCAGGCAAGTCTACGAGAGAAATTACAGAAATTGCTATAAACTCGCAATCAACTGTCTATCGAGTGCTTAGGGCATATGATGATGCCACTCCTGCTCCAAGGAAGGAATCAAGGGGACGAAAGAAAAAGATTAATGATAGAACTGGCAGGGTAATCAAGAAAGAAATTACGAAGAATAGGACTATAACTAGCCAAGAAATTGCAGCCAGTCTAAGCGAAGAGCAAGGTGTTAGTCTTGCCTCTTCAACAGTCCGTCGCTTGCTGTTAGAACAAGGCTACAAATCTTGTACACGAAGAATATTTATGTATAATTGTATATGTATATATATTTATATAAATATATATATATATACACATAGGTATATAGTAATTTTCCAAGCGTAGCTTAGATGTGGCATATGGCCGAAAGTAAGGGCACCCAATGAGGATCGAACTCAGTTTCAATTGTTTTAGCGAGACAAGCTTGCTAACCATTACACCGCATCGAGGAGCCCGATGTGGCACAAAGTCGATAGTGTGGATCACCCAGTAATGACTGAACTCACTGTTCATTCGTAAATGATCTTGCTAACCATTACACGACATCGAAGTGCCTAAAACATATGTATGTATATACATATATATGTATATGTGTGTGTGTGTGTGTGTGTTTTCTGCAGTGTGGAATCTTTCCTCACTGCAAACTGCCCTGGCTCTGTTTGAGACCAACCTTGGCTCGTCTATCCCCTCCTCTGATCTCTCGATCCCCGGGTACCTTTCTCTCCTTAGAAAAAAACTCTCAAACCCACATGCATGGCCTTGGTGTTTACGTCAACTACCATCTCCCACTGACTAGAGAATTGTCTCTCGAATCGCCAGACTATTCTTACATATGTCTCCGGCTATCTCTTCTCAATGCTGTAAGCTATATCTTCAGAGCCTCCTACCACTAGAACTTCGTTCTGCTATCTACGAGCTGACTAGGACTCGTTCCGTGATTTCCTCCGAAGATGTCCCCATTACGCTCCCCGTTCAAGAATGTTCTGAGGTTTCCTCCTGGGTTAAAGCTGGAATCGACGCTTTCATCCCTTCAAGGAAATTTAAGGCCAAATCGCGCCGCTCCCCTTGGTTCTCCGCTGCTTGCTCAGCCACCATTGCCCATAAGAACCACTTCTTCCACCTATATCGTAGCGACATGTCCGACTGCAATAGACGTCTATTTGCCTCTGCGCGTAACGAGTGTAAGCTTGTCCTCAACGAAGCTAAGTCACTATTTGCTGCTCGAATGAAGGCATGTATTGCATCTCGCAAATTCGGCTCCAAGGATTATTGGCGTCTATGCAAGAGCGTACTTAATAATAGCAAACCCTCTATACCTCTTTGTTCGACCAGTTTGAGGTCCTGACCTCCTCTGCCGACAAGTCTGAATGCTTTGCTCGAAAATTTTCATTCAATTCAACGCTCGACTCTTCCGGTGTACCCATACCCGATTTCCCTCTTAGAACTGAGGCCCTATTGAGCGGGTTGCACATAACCCCGTCATTGGTATCGGGCATTATCTCTAATTTAGACGCCCACAAGGCTAGTGCTGGAGATGTCTTGAAGAAATGTGCGCCTGAACTGGCGTCCGCCCTCTTCAAATTATATAACTACTGCCTCAAGGAATCTTGATTTCCAGACTGCTGGAAGTCCTCATCGATTGTTCCTGTCTTTAAGAACTGTGGAAACCCCTCTGACCCTTCTAATTACCGTCCTATCAGTCTCCTACCCCTCTTCGGCAAAGTCTTCGAAACTTTATTCAAGTTAACCACCTTACATCCCATGATCTGCTCTCAGACAAGCAATGTGGCTTCCGCTTTGCCCGATCTACAGCTGATGTGCTTACGGCCATCACTGAATTTGTCTACCAAGCTCTTCATAATAACGGAGAAGCTCGTGACGTGGCCCTAGACATCTCCAAAGCATTTGATAGGGTTTGGCATGCCGGCCTTCTTCGTCGGCTCCAAGGTTATGTTATTACAGGTCAATTGTTTGACTCAATCCAAACAATCCTGTCAAACCGTGAATTGAATGTCGTTCTCAACGGATTCTCCTCCAGCTCTTATCCCATGAACGCAGGTTTTCCCCAAGGCTCCAAACTAGGCCCTGCTCTGTTTCTTATCTTCATCAACGATCTTCCTGACTCCATAGATTCCCAAGTTGGCATCTACGCGGACGACACTAAAATTTACTCCTGCCACAAAAACAAATCTAGTGTAGCTGAAAAACTAACCTGGCCGTTCGTCTCGAAAAGGACCTCCAATCGGTTGTGATCTAAGGCTGAAATTGGCTGGTTAAGTTTAACGACTCAAAAACCAAACTGATCTCTATTAATCACCACAGAGATCCTTCCCTGCCCCCATTAGAATGTGTGACCCTCAACTTCTCGAGAACACCTCTCTGCGGCTGCTCGGTCTCATGTTGTCTGCTGACCTGGAAGCGCAAGGAATTTTTTCTCCCCGGAATCGATTCTTCAAATCTACAAATCAACAATTCGCCATTGCATGGAGTATTGCTGACATATATGGTCTGGAGACACTTCTGTTTCCCTCAGGGTTCTTGATAAGATCCAGAGACGGATATGCAATGTAATTGGCCCTGATCTGGCAGTCGCTCACTCACAGATATGGCGTCGCCTCTCTCCCTTTTACAAATACTTTCATGGTAATTGCTCCGATGAGCTGCTTTCGCTGGTTCCCAGACTTCATGAATTCAAGCGTCCTACGACGTTGGCATCCCGATCTCACCCTTTCGCTGCTGAAACTGTTAAATGTAGCCGTTTCTTCTACTCCAATAGCTTAATATCTCGCACCGCTCGCCTGTGGAACTCACTTCGCAATTCCTGTTTCCCTGATAGCTATAATCTCCAACAATTCAAATGTAATGTCAATTGACATCTCCAGTTGCCTTTATCTATCGACTATCCTTTTCCGCATCCTTTCCTCTATCACTCCTGCTCTCGCTCCAGTGCTTAATAGATATATATATATATATATATATATATATATATATATATATATAGGTGTGTGTGTGTGTGTGTGTGTATTTATATGTATTCATACATATGTATATTTGCATATATATAATTATACGTATATATATATATATATATATATATATATATATATATATATATATATATAGTGATTTTCCAAGCGTAGCTTAGATGCGTCAGAAGGCAGAAAGTAGGGGGCACCCAGTGAGGATCAAATTCACTTGTCAGTCGTAGTTTGTTCTAGCTAGACAAGCTTTCTAACCATTACACGGCATCAAAGTGCCCAACACACACACAAACACAAACATATATATATATATATATATATATGTATATATATATATATATATGCATATATGTATAAATATGTATATATATGCATATATATGGAATATATATATATATATATGGGTGGCCTAAGTGTGTCCATGTAAAATGTATATGTTCAACTAGAAATATTCATCCCCTACTACTAATCACAGCACTTACTTGAATACTTACCAATATCTTTTATTGGGTTGCAATGTTGTTTGTGTTGCTTTGTCGACTTTTTTCGTATGAGTCTCTATCGTCTCGGATAGAAGTGTTCATTCGCTTCTGTTTTCTAGATTTTTTTTTTTTCATCTGTTTGCTAAGTACGTTCCACTACGGAAACAATATCTTCATTACCAACAGAGTTTCTCACTCTTCCCCGTTGCGGTTCTTCTAGTAATCGAAAATTAAAAAAGCAAAAAGATAACCCGCGTCAAATAAAAGTAAATGTCTCGACTTTTATTTGACGTTACTTAAGTCATATTATACAAGCTAATCAGTGGCTGGTATTCGGTGCGCTTGGTTCGTCAGATTGCTGGTTTCAACTGGTTTTAATTTACTAAGTTTGGATCACCTCGTACTTTCTTTATTATTTCTTCTCATTTTCTCTTGTCTCGCTTTTCAGTCTTATAGCAACTTTTCTCGATATAACAAATAATATTTCCCAATATAAAGTATATTTTAAACAATATGTTATTTCAAATATAACTACTAAATTTTAATCCCACAAAAGAGTGTTTATTATATATATATATATATATGCTCCGGAAAAATTTATTGCGATGGAGCTCTCTGGGGAGGAAATGTTGGTTTGTAAACAGTGACTATTACGGCTAATAATTTATGACTCTTCGGTAAATCGAATTGAGTTCTCTCATTCACTGTGTGTGTATCCAAAAATAAATACGCTTAAATTCACCTTCTTCCCGGCTTAGGTGTAAAATCACCGACTGACGCCAATTCAGATGGGTTTTCGATCCTAGCTAGTGGCAACCGGACGTCTAGTCACTCTGATGAGCTGTGATACAGCGAAACAACCTGTCTGTGGATGACAATATATATATATATATATATATATATATATATATATATATATATATATTGTAATTTAAATATAGGAATAGTTGGGCCAATAAATATTACCCCAAGAAAAGAACAAGTGTTTCTCTATATTCTGTTCTTACGGTCTAAGGCTGGTTTCTCCGACACCAAACCAATTACCCATCGGATATCGTCGTTTAGTCGGGGTTGCATTCACGATGTCCGGGAAAGCAAACTCGGTCCAACGAAGCAATATTATCTCCTCTATAGTCTAGATGTAGCGGGCGGAAATATCTAATTATTGAAAAGGGATCGTTGACTCGGTTGATGATTAAAGTGTCGTATCTGTTCTGTTAATTCTCCCACAGTGTGACACTTCCATTCCACTCCAGTTGGGTTGAGCTTTACGATCGCCCCAAATGTGAGTGACTCGAGTACGCTGTTTCTAATTGTGGGCTTGCCCGTTCGAGAACCGATAAACGAACCAAAAACAGATTTTTTTTTCTTTATTTTTTTTTAAATTGTAAAAATTTCCTCGTAAATACCTCGAATATCATCCACACTTACAAGATGTGAATAACTCCCTGAAGTTTGGTAATTTTTAATCCTGAGGGCTGGAATTGTTCCAAGGCAAGATACGTTATAATTTTAAATTTGTTATTTCAAAAGAGTGCCAAAAATGTAATGAAATTCGAAATTCCAACGTATATCACGGATCGAATGGCCGAAATGTCGTGAATGTGACTAAAACAAAAAAAATGAGGACAACATTTCTTTTAGTAAATTTTCCTAATACAATGCTCGAGAACTACTCAAGGTAAAAGGTCACTGTCAAAATGTTTTAGTGGATGACGTATGAATTCTAGTATTCAATATTATGAGTACGTGATGTGCCAAGAAATAGATCCAGCGTTATGAGTATGCTTTTTGGGCTTTTGTGTATATGTTGAGATGACATCCTGGAGATAATGGCTAAGCTCGTTGGGGATATTAGTTTTTTTTTTTAATTATTTAACCCAAAAAAGACATTAAAGCCGCTAAGATACAAGGCGAGTGTTAGAGAATATGAGACAAAAAGAACACTATTTAGGAGAGAGAACAAAACATGAACCGAATTTAGGAAGGCAGAATTTTAAGCTTGAAGTTGCATTTAAATTTGTGAATATCAATGTTTTCTGGGCCGCAAGAACTGCGAAAGATGAAATTATTAGCATAGAACTTACGTCTACATCTAGCAATTACACCTCTGAGATGATGATACCTTGCTGTCAATCTAGTTTCAATCTTAAATTCATATAGTCTAGGTACCATAGCGAAGAGTTCATCCGAACAATTACCATGAAAGTATTCATAGAAAAGGCACAGAGTAGCTATGTTACGTCAATGGGAAAGGGACTGATGCAGATTCTTATCAGGAATATCTAAATATACAACAGGAGAACGAGACCAGATGTGGCAGCAATATTCAATGCATGAAAGAATGGTAGACTTATAAATTTGTAAAAATGAAATAACATTTATAGAAAAGTAAAGATACAAACTGTTGTGGCTTTGTTAGTGCCAGAAATAAAGACACAAGAGAGGAATTGAGTTAAACAAATATATTAACAGAAATAGTAATACAAACATATACAAACGAGAGTGTTACAGCAATAATCTTCGGTCCGACTGTCAGAGCTGACTGCTGGAAACTTCCCTCTCCAAAAGGCAGTGCCTGCTCCTGTTTATAGCTGGGAGTGTCCATGCGTGCGTGGTTAAATTATCATAACAGCCCCTCTTAAGTATTAACTCTGCATGAGTCTCAATAAATTGTTCTCTTTGGATTAACGACGATTAAGTCCGTTATTTTCCTTTACTCATTAAACGGCATTGATCCGCGGCCGCTTGAGGTATTGGCTTGTCAAAAGTATCGTAATGACATCCATCACTACTTTTTCTTCAGGAGGATTGCTGTCAGCATCATCCCACAGGCGTTTCCTGATTTGGTTCAAATGACTCTTCTGAGGAAACGGGGGACCTTTAATTATGTAGATCATATTTCCTACTCTTTTTTTTAATTGTACCCATTTCCCAGGAAGATTTATTATCACGAAACATCCAGAAAAAAAAAGTTTCTCTCCGGGTTGGTAGCGTTTTTTTTTTTCAATACAATATTTGTTCGTCCGGGTTTTGTTTGTTTGTGGAGCAGCTTGTCGAACCCAGACATGATTTTACGCGCAAAGATTACCTCAACTGGGGGTAATGATGATGCTGTGTTGCCGTTGAAGGAACTGTTGTAGGGCTTTTTTCTGTGGGTGTGTCCCTAGCTTTCTTCAGGGCTCTTTTCAGTGTATCAACGAATCGCTCAGCCTATCCGTTGGATCTTGGGTAATATGGAGCGGTCGTGATATGATTGATCTGGAAGGTCTCGCAAAAATCCTTAAAGTAACCGGACGTAAATTGTGTCCCATTTTCTGACACTAGACAATCGACTACCCCAAATCTGGCCTTTCAGTCCAAGGACTATATTTAATTGGGGGTGCCTTAGCTGCCAAGGTACAGCCTTTACAGGATTTTACCATGTTTCCGATATCCTTACCCATGTTCGGCCAGTACCTATAACTGCGCATAAGGCTTTTCATCCTTGTACCTTCTAAAATAGGAAGCAAAATTTATATCCTCGTCCGGAGACTATGCAAAATTGTCTATTGAGCCCCAGATCGTGTTTTGTGAGAACGCATTTACGTTTTCACTAATCTGCCCCCTGTTTGTCAGCTCAAGCAAGTTTCTCTGCTCTTGTTGAGCTTGAAGCAGAATTTCTTCAAGCTTTTGTTGTATGATTTCTGTTTGTTTCTAAATTCATTACTTCGCTTTTGAAGTTCAAGCCTTTCCTTTTCAGTTTCTTTTGAATTTCAATCCGTTCCTTTTCAGTTTGTTTTTGAATTTCAAGCCCTTCTTTTAGTATATCCAACTGAAGTTGTTCCATTTATTTTTGCTGTTCAAGTTACGAAAATCGAGCAGGGTGGATTGGAACTTGTCCACGTTTGACTGTGTTTTGTTTTTGGATTAAAAAGAAATAAAATTTAATTGAGGAAGAAAAAAACGAAATAACTTTAATTTCTTAATCAGGGAATCAGGAGATTTTATTTTCTCTAAGAGACATGAATTCTCAGAAATATTCAGTGTAAGTTAGCCACACTATTTTCTTCCAATTCGGTTTCCTTTTCTGGATTGCTAAATACTATTGAGTGGAATCAATATTGACAATTTCCACGTAGTCCTTTTATGGTCCTCAAGGGTCCTTACGGGTCTTCGTCACAAATTTGTTGTGGCTTTGTTAGGGCCAGAAATAAAGATCCAAAGAGAGGAATTGAGTTAAATAAATATATTAACAGAAACAGTAATACAAACATGTATAAACTATAGTGTTAGAGAAAGAATGTTCGGTCCGACTGCCAGAACTGACTGCTGGAATCTTCCTTCTCCAAAAAGGCAGTACCTGCTCCTATTTATAGTTGGGAAAGTCCATGGGTGCGTGGGTAAATTACCATAACACAAACAACATCAGATTTATACAAGAACATATTTGCAGTTTTGTCCCACTATCTTTGTTTGTTTTTGATAATTTTTCGATTTCCTTCACACCGAAGAGTGAAATTTTCTCAGCAATTGCCCTCTTTCCAAGGATTCCATTCATCTAAATAATGATATGAAGACAGAAATAAATGGTGCAATATTCGGCAGTGATTACCATTTGACATGTAATAAAGAAAAGGAATATACGGAGAGGCAAGGTCGCCTATTTTTGAAGTGACATGGCATTACCAAAAAAATTCAAGAAGATATCGAAAAGTTCAATTAATTTTTGTCTTCAGTGTTAAAATCAATAGAAACAACGCAATTTCGATCATTAGTTCACTTAAGATGCAAAGCAATAGCTGAATCTGAATTTAGCGAAAACAAAAGAAACCTTGTTCTCTCTACCGACAGACAACAGGAGGAATCGACGCAGAGAATGTTTGGTCGGATTTGTAAGTTCTCTTTATTAAGATACAACTGAGAAATACGGCTGGAAACGAAAGCTTGGCGTAGAGTGGTTTTAAAACTTGGTAATCCTAATAAAATGAAAAGGCAATATCATTGGGCATAAAAAAATCTGTTCTTACAGTCCTTGAGATGGAATTGCCATTGCTACGAAGGAGAGAGTTCGTTCTTCACAAGAAACATTGAATTCATGGTCTGAGCTAAACTAAGACATATAAATATTTAAAATAGGGCAATGGTTATTAATTCTAGCCCCCGGACGATATCATCGATTTATGTTAAATTAATAATTTAGAATTCACCCGTTTTTATACGATAGTAGTAACATATTTTAATAAGTAGTATAAGTTATTTTTGAGTGCGAAGCAAGCAATGGAGATAATTTAGTTTGGAAGGAAGGAAGGGAATGCGGAAAAGAGAAAAGGGGGGAAAGAAGGAAAAAAAAGGAAAGGGAGAAGAAGGGAAGAAAAAAAAGAAAAAAAAAGAAGACGCCCCCATTTTAATGAATAGCTAAATGTATCGTAAAAATATTTTAATTGGGACAAGCATTTTTGGACGCATCCATTGTTTTTTTTTTTTTTTTTTTTCTTTAAGAGCTGAAAGTATAAATTCTGTCATGAGTACTAGCACAACTCTTTAAACGGTGGCGACCTGCAGAATAAGATAATAGGTCGAGGGTGGCTGTCGGAGCTGATATGATGAACAAGAACCCCGAAATCAGCGATGAAGACGGCTTTCATCACTGATGACCACCTTCAAGCATTCGAATGTATTTTGCGATTAAGGTAGTTTTATTTTTCTTATCCATATTACTGAATACAGATTTTAATCCTTACAGTTTGCACTCAGCTCGTAGAATTTTAACAAACTAAGCTAAGATTTGTAAATAATTAAAGTACCTAGACATGGGATATATATATATATATATATATATATATATATATATATATATATATATATATATATATATATTATCAATAACCAGAATTGCTGGTACTTTCCTGGAAAAGCCTTTTGAGCAGGCAGTTTCTTGTCATAAATTGCTCGATATCAAACGTCAGGAAAGAGCGATAATAGAATTAATTTGTAGAAGTTTATCACTTATCCTTATGGCGATGGTTTATTTATGCCTACTACGTAGTTTCGTGAATACGTCAAGATAGCATGTTCAATCATCAGGGCTTGTTGTCTTCTCTGCTGCTATTTCTCCATTTTGCTGTATTTTATGGGTGTGTGGTTTTTCACTTACTTGAAAAAGAAATACAAACTTATAAAAAGATGTCAAATTACACTAAAGCACACATAAATACGGGGAAAATTGAGAAATAGCAGTAGATAAGGCAACAAGCCCTGAAGAGTGAACATGTTACCTTGAGGTGCTCACGAAACTACATAGTAGGCATGATTGAACGAACACCAGTCATCTAAATCATAAACTTCTCCAAATTAATATATATATATATATATATATATATATATATATATATATATATATATATATATATATATATATGGAGGGTCTGTGTGTGCGTGTATATATATATATATATATATATATATATATATATATATATATATAATAATAAGATTTGAACACTAATATTAGTCTTCAAATCTTGTTATTATATCATTACACTGTCCTGGACATTGAGTTCTACCTGAATCATATCCTCTTGTAAGTATTTTTATTCTTTATGTTTATATACAATTGCATATGTATGTGTATATTTACCACTAATATTGTCTATCTATCTATCTATCTATCTCTCTCTCTCTCTCTCTCTATATATATATATATATATATATATATATATATATTGTCTCTCTCTCTCTCTCTCTCTCTCTCTCTCTATATATATATATATATATATATATATATATATATATATATATATATATATATATATATATATAAATAAACGTTTTTTGTACTGTAAAATGTGAGGGGCAGTGTGCAAAATAAGGATGACCCACCCGGCTCCGTTGACGCGTACTGATATCGCTACCGAAGCGGGTTTGTATATATAATACACTACATATACCTTCGAGTATGCTTTGGTCACTTTTAGAAATTAATTTCTAACTTTAAAAATTATCATTAAAAAAAAGTTTGGGAACAATTCTTGTAATAATTCATTAGTCCTCGAAATAGTTTTTTTAATTCACACTATATCCTTCATGTGTATTATTTATGATAGCAATTAAAAGCTTATACAATTAAATAATTCGATAGCATTAATGCCGTTTTTATGTTAGGATTCGGAGAATATCTTGTGGAATTTGGTAATAGAATGAGAAAACATGAATTTAAAAATATCTGATGATATGTTGCTCTTTGTAGGTCGAGAAATAAAGAGACTCTGAAATTACAAATTGAATCTACGGACTGTCAGGAATTACTCAAATTTTATACAAAAATATTGTGCTTTGGGAACTTTTGCAGTACATTTTGGTTGTAAATATGTAACATTTATGAGGATAATATCCAAACACCTTTCCTCAGCTGTTTATAAACTGTACTCTACTCAATTATTAACGTTACCAATGAACTAATTTAAATTACAAAATTGTATTTGGATTAAACGGAAATTACTTACAATATAATGCATATTACTTATAATACAGTCCTTCTTGCCTTAAAATTTGGCAGCAAGAGAACACTAGTTATTTTATAGTCGCTAACAACAGAAACACCGGAGTTCTAAAGAGATGCAATTGTTTGGGTTGCGGAAATGAACTTAGTAACGCCTGTTCAGTTTTTTTTTGTGATTGTCTTTGTTTATTTGTCTGTGAGTTTAGGAAAGTGCATGAATGAATTTATTTTCGTCTGGGACAGATTATATCTCGTTCTCACTGCCGAACGTTTTCCTTTTCAGTATAACGCATATCTGTGGTCTCGAAATGATAATTAAGCCAATATCTTCTCGCCGGCCAATCACCTGTTCATGAAAACAAAGTTCCAGCAATAATTTAACAAGAAAGACCACAAGCGAAATGAACTCTGATTTTATTTTTAAACCGTATTCTCTAAATGTTGTAGAGATATTAACAAAGATCATAAAGCTACGAATAGATTAGGGAAATATATTGATAACACCAAAGAACCGAGAAGGTTATTTGAATGGTTTGTTCTTTACGGATTATCAACTCATTGTGGGTTATTTAACGTCAAAACATATTTTGAATCGTCAGAAAAATTATTTTATTTTATATTATGTTTCTAATGCTTACCCTATACAAAAACCAGGAACCAATCCAGGTAGAGGATTTTTTAAGCAGACATCATATTTCCAGATACAAATCCTACGATGTAACCCACAAATTCATACATTTTCCTTTTTGTGACCAAGTAAATGCTTAAATAAATAACAAAACACGTGTTATGATATATTAAACAGTAAGTACAACATAAGAGAATTAACCGACTAGTGAGTGTGTGTCGGCTGACACAGCGTTCAATCTATTCGACTCTTGATATTTACCAGCCTCGCCACGAGGTAGGATGTGGCACAATGCCGAGTTTAATGTGGGCCAATCCGAGCTCGTAGGCTCGGCCAACAATTCCCGACAGACATAGTCCCGTCTGGGGATCCTCTCTATCCGGAGGCAGAGAGTTTGACCAACACAGCTGGAACAGGTCTATTCAACTGTTAATATTTAACAGCCCTCCCACGAGGGTTGTATGTGGCACAAGGCCGAGTTTACCGTGGGTTCTCCGAGCCCGTAGGCTCGGCCAAATATATTCTCTTCGAAAACGTATAAACGGGTTCAGGGCCTGTCTACCTCCCCGGACGAAACTTTGCCCTTCGGTAAAACCTTGTCCGGGTTCCTCTCTGCTCAACGCAGTGATTTCAACGATTGCACAATCTGGTCGAATGTTCCCCCCAATGCCTTACTAATCTTATACTCGGCGGAAGAGTCCAACAGAGACTCTTTAGAAAGAGGATACCACAACATTCCCAAGGATATCTTTGTGTAAGAGAATAAAAGTAATCCGACTGGAATTCGAACGCGGCTTTTTGAGTTCTAATTGTGATTCTATATCCATTACCCTACCCACACATTTTAGAAATAGAACAGAAAAATCGAGATATTATATTCTGCGCGTACATGTGCAAACAACTAATTTTGGAGATAAAATCCCTACTAAAAATATGAAGGTATTAATCCATAATTGTCCTTAGAAGGTGGCTAAATTTCATCATAGAGTTTCACACAATTAATAGTAATACTACATTAGAATTCCTAATTAGTAACTGCTATTATTTCCAAGGCACATGTACAACCTAAATAATAAAGCAGACGGAATAAAGCGTAGTCTATGTTTTTTTATATATTTTCATCTGATACGGCATGTTGATACTTTGCATTTCTCAGAGACTCTATCCAATGCTAGATAGATTCATCTATTCATTTTCTACGACTTATCAACCCCTTGCAGGTTATTTAAAGCCAGAACTATTTTTTAGATTTTGATAATTATTTCTAGATAATAATAATTTATTGATACAAGTCTTACTATTTAACCCTTATCGCTGGAAATGGATTCATGCCTTTTCCAAGGGTATTTGTCCATAAGCGAATATAACGAACCCAGCTGTAATTGGAACTCGGCTCCCATATTAACACACCCGAGCCATTATCTATTACACCAGCAGCACATCTAAGCTTACAGCACGTTATATCCCCAAGCGGTCATCCAAGTAAATATTTTTTTTTAATCAGTTCGTCCTAAGCAAGACGACAACGCCACTAAGATGAATGGGGCTACTGGGATTGAAAGAGAATGAGATTTCAGGTAAGACCTCAAACCCAATCCTAAACAGGAGACAAGGGATATACCTTTACTCCATTTCAAAAGACAGCGGGGGAGGATATTGCGTAAGTTTGGTGATAGACAACTGGAAAGGATCAGTATAAAAATAAGTAGACACAATATTTTTATATTATTCGCTGAGACATATATATATGTATATATATATATATATATATTACTATATATATATATATGTGTCTGTATGTGTGTGTGTGTGTGTGTGTGTGCATATATATATAGAGAGAGAGAGAGATAAATATAGATATAGATATAGTAATTATAATTATTTTGTTCTAACCAAATCAAACACGATTTTACGGCTGCATTATAATTTGCTTTATATTTCATAGTCGAACGCTAAACAAGATTTATAATGCTGATTTGAGGTTATTTCCAGCGAGGAAGTTGAAAAACCTTTTTCATTAGTGAGTTAATTAAGAATTTTTAATTAAATTTATTATACTAATTGTCATTAATGTATTTCGCATTTCGAAATCTCAGCGTATCCTGAAGGGAGACTGAGAAACATTTATTTAGCAATCAATAGGATCAGAGTTGCGTGATATATTAGAATTAGAATGAACAAAAAATGGTTCTTGAGCTCTTTTGGACCCGTTGTTAAAGAAACCTTTTGAGGAATCTTTGAAATTAGCTCAATTGGTTTTGTTGTCAGTTTTCGTAAGTAGTTTATAATATTTCTGGAAAATGTAAATAGAAAACTCGGGAGATACGGAAACGAACATAGGTTGCTTTATAATTCTTCTTCTTCTTCTTCTTCTTCTTCTTCTTCTTCTTCTTCTTCTTCTTCTTCTTCTTCTTCTTCTTCTTCTTCTTCTTCATCTCCTTCATCTCCTTCTTCTTCTTCTTTTCTAATAATAATAATAATAATAATGATAATAATAATTCCTCTTCTATGTGGCATGTCCCTTGAATAACTTGGCAATCATGGCTCTTCACAATATCTTGTCCATTGTTTCTCTTAAGATAAGATGTGTTTTTCTTTAAATCTCTCCTAAAAAATTTTCTGCCATTCATTTACTCAACCACTCTATGTAGGTTATGCGTGGTTTTTCCTTTGTGTAAATTGTCTGTCCGGTGTTGTGAATGAGTGTCCATTTTGTTTCAAATGTCTTAATATATAGATAGATAGATGTGAACATCCAGTGATAGATAGATATGAAAATATTCTGATATACAGATAGACAAAAATGATTATACTGTGATAGTAGATAGATAGATAGATATTGAGATTAATATGATATATATATATATATATATATATATATATGTATATGTATATATATATATATATATATACATACATATACATATGTATATATATATACATATACATATGTATATATATATATATACATATACATATACATATGTATATGCATATGTAGATATATATACATATATATATATATTCATATATATATACATATACATATATATATACATATATATATATATACATATATGCATATGTATACACACATATATACATATATATATGCACACATATATATATAAATGTATATAAATATATACATATATATGTATATATACATTTATATATATATATACATATATATACATATATATGCAAAAATATATACATATAATATACATACATACATACATACATACATATATATATATATATATATATATATATATATATATATATATATATATATATATATATATATATAGTGAATAGCTCCAAACGCCAAAAGAAAATATTACGCAAAAGTGTGGTATAATAACTTCCGGGGATTTCTAAGTTATATTTTGATATTTCTTGATTCCAGCTAAAGTCCTTTAAGTTTCCATCTGCTCAATCTTGGAAGTTTGTTAATCGAGCCACAGACAGAAAAAAAAATTCAGAAAATAAAGTATCCTTTCTAGTCTTCAAGACTCTTGGATATTTCCCAGAATTCTGTTTTCACCGATTTCCATCTATTTCAAGCACTCAAGACCACTTTCTGGAAAAACGACGGATGATTGCGTGGGGTCTGGAGAACGTTTAAAAAGAACGAAGCTGTCAAAGTGAATTTGCTTTACTCCAACCTCAGATCTGTTACCGACGACACGCTGCCCTAACCACGTCCTAGACATCTTTCGCAAACTTCGAATTCGAAATATCAAGACTTGAAACGAGACAAAAAGGGTTAGGGGGTTGGGTCGACGCTTTGGCCGATAGGGTCGACCATGTCTTTCAAGAAATGAAATGGAGATTAAGCGGATGAATGTGATCTGTGAAGGTTCTTTTAGGTCAATAGGTTTCGATTTCTCTTAGTAGTTCGTTCCCATTCAACTTAGTCCGTATTAACTATCAAATGGACAGAGCGACCAGCAGACGGACAAAATCAAACAGGCTTTTTATTTCGACGATAACCATTGGTAGATATTGAGAGATGACTGAACTGATATAATGTTGGTTACGGACGTGATCAATATAAGACCGTATTGAAAATTATTTACATATAAGGACACCCACAAGCATGTAGAGAAATCTAAGAGTACTCACGCGTACATATATATACACACACACATACACACGCACACACACGTGTATGTATATATATATATATATATATATATATATATATATATATATATATATGAATGAGAGAGAGAAAAGAGATTATGATAGCGATCTACCTAGATTGATAGCTAAGTCACAGGCAGAAATAGGTAGAAGAGAAAAAAGAAAGAAAGAAAGAAAGGAAGAAAGAAAAAGAAAAAAGAGTACGCGTGGATATCTACAGAATGAGATAGAAGGATAGATAGATAGATAGATAGATAGATATCGAAAGAATGAGATAGATAGATAGATAGATAGATAGATAGCAGCAGAATAAGTCGATATGAACATATGAATAGATAGATATATAGTTAGTCATAGATAGATAGATATCATCAGAATAAGTAGATATGAATAGATAGATATATAGTTGGATATCGAAAGAATGAGATAGATAGATAGATAGATAGATAGATAGATAGATAGTAGCAGAATAAGTCGATATGAACATATGAATAGATAGATATATAGTTAGTCATAGATAGATAGATAGATAGATGCATAGATAGATAGATAGATTAGAAGAAATTAAAATAGATGAATATACAAGTAGAAAAAATAGATATATAGATTAGGGAATGAGCTGACTGGAATAGATAAATATATCCAGAGAATGATATACATGTAAATGTGACTAAAGAGAAGAAGATTGGATTTATAAATAATCTGTATTTATTGATAGAATCAATAAATACCTATAACAGTCGATATTACTAATCTGATTTTAGTCTTCCACAGCCACTCTATTTGTAACTTACAATCTCTCTCCTTGAACTCTGTTCTTCCTGACGCGTTTGCTTTCCGTAATCTGACGTTTATCGGTTCCTGAAACCCCTAATTTATTTAGCCTACGCCGTTTATTAATTTCACAAATTCTTAATGTTTAAATTATTTTTTTGATACCCCTTTTAGTAAGACCCTTCATTTATTGCATACTGGGACTTCAACTGGTATTCGACATCTAAAAGTTACTGGCACGTTTATGATGTAAATTGTTATGACATCAAAGGCAAGATATTTACTGATTTCTTTTTTATTATTATATTTTTCTCATGCTTATTAACCCTTTGTCGATTATTTTAAACTGAGACATATTTTGGAGTGTAAAAATAATTCTTTGCACTTTAGTACAGCCTCAATAATTCTTCATTTTCTTTGTTTATTCGTGTGTTTTTTAGAATAACAAATATTTTCCTACATGCAAGTCCTACTATTTTATCCATAGCTAGTATAAACATAAGAGATAGATTCATACTTTTCCCAAGTGTATATGCACGTAAGTATATTGTAACTAAGACGGATAGAAAAGGAACAGGGCTTCCAGAATATTCTGCCCAGGAAGACGCAGGTTCGAATACTGCCGAAGGGCACATATATTTCTTTAATCAGATTTCTCAAATATTCAGAATGGCAGACGAAATGAATTAAATATTCTGTACAATAAATCAAGGGAGTCTATACAACAATAAGAGTATCAACTAAAAATAACGCTTGAAGTGATTACATATATACAGGGTGTCCATAAAGTTCGTGTGACTTTAAAAATTTATAACTTTATTTGTATTTGCGATAGAAATAATCTGTAAAAAATGTTATAAAATTTAATGTACCTAGTTTTAAGTATAGCTAAAATAACTAATGTGATTTCAGGCATTACTGTAAATCAGTTGGCAAAAGTTTTCCGTGAACTGCAAAATTGTATTACCCTTTGTATTGCTAATGATGGAGGACATGTGGAAACTTCAATAACATTTCAATAAAACCTTAAAAACATATGGATTTACTTCTTTCTAATCCTTTTTACAAATTATTTCTACGCAAATACAAATAAAGTTATAAATTTTTCAAAGTGCACCCGAACTTTATGGACACCCTATATATATATATATATATATATATATATATATATATATATATATATATATATATATATATATATATATATATATATGCATACACTAAAATCCAGAATGAATTCATTGGTCATATTGGTCATATTATATTCTACTATCAATCCCACAGGCGACTGCACAACATTATAGTTAGAATTCTGTTATTATGTCAAAAAGGGCAAGTGAACGAAGCAAGTTGCGTAACGTTTTTATTGTACATATGCGGAAGTTCTTGACCAGAAAAATCAATCTATTAACATTGTTTGGACAATCATCCTCATCTTTGTTTCCATATTTATCACAACTTTTCGGCCGTTTTGCGCTCCGGCCTTCTTCAGTTGGTTGGAATTTTAAACTGAACTCATTATTTTGCTCGTTGGGTTAGACTGTTCTGTACATTTTCAATTTGTCTTCATATTTAGGGTGTATCGGGTGGTAACAAAGATGAGGATGTCCGAACAATGGAAATAGTGTGCATAATACCTCATCTCAATTATATAGATAGATGCAGACAAATAACGAGCTTTTTTTTTTAAATCTGAAGATTAGCCATTTCTTCAGATTTTGAGAATTCAAGCGAGCCAGGATTTTTCAATAACAATCTTGTACCATGCCAAATCGTGGAATAAGTGTTATCGGATTTAGATCAAATGTTATCATTTGAAATTTGTTCGACAGAATTTGAAAACAAACTTTTAGAATTACTATTCCTAACTATGCAAAAATAAATAAGCGCACATTTTACTCGGATGTTTTTCGAGATACGTAAATAGATACTTGACTCAGTGAAAAACAATGATGATATTGTATGCGAAGAAAATCAGAGGACCTCGTCACAATAGTCATAGATGCAACTTGAGTGATTGCTGTTGAGATTTTATGGACATTTGCGACTGTCATAGCAGCACAAGTATACATGCCAACTAATAGATACATAAATAGATAGATAGATAGATAGGTAGATAGATAGATAGATAGATATATAGATAGATAGATAGACGGACAGAAAAGAGAGAACTATATAATAAACTAGATTGATAAAAACATACATAGATACATATCTGAACATAATGTTTCAGTGTCCAGATAGATAGATAGATAGATAGATAGATAAAACTGAAAATAATTAAATATTTCAGTGTCCTGATAGATAGATAGATAGATAGATAGATAGATAGATAGATAGATATGAACATAATTAAATATTTCAGTACCCAGATAGATAGATAGATAGAACAGACTGAAATATATAATAACCTAGATAGATAGATAGATAGATAGATAGATAGATAGATAGATATTCCCAAAGCTTAAATTATTCTCGATCAGCCACACAATAAGGGATTAAACTATAACCTATCGCAATTAACAAGCGGCTACAAGATATGCCTGCTAAACATAAGCTAACTCAAACGACCTAATACCTATTTTTTTAAAAAAGAAGAAATTTTCGCCCAGTGTTTCGTTAAACTGAACCTGTGACTCTTAGTATTGTATCGCAATGACAATCTCTCCAGATTTCAGCAATTATTTAATCAACCAAACAGAAAGAATGGTATCTTCTCTGCTGGACATTCCGTTCAGATTGAAAAAGATAAAATCTGTTCGGGATAAAATCACTACTTCTTTCATTTCGTATTCTCAAATAAATTCCTCTTCCCTTCTATTGTATATCTGTTTTATTTTTAAATAAATTTTCTTCAATGATGTGAAAGATGAGCCACCTCATCACTGGCCAATATTCCACTGCCTTAATATACAATCCGTTTCCTAACTTCCTGATTAATCCTACGTATGTCAACGATCTCCTATAGTTGAATAATT
This sequence comes from Acanthosepion esculentum, assembly GCA_964036315.1. NCBI lineage: Eukaryota > Metazoa > Mollusca > Cephalopoda > Sepiida > Sepiidae > Acanthosepion > Acanthosepion esculentum. The sequence continues at coordinate 67,930,201 of OZ038491.1, forward strand.
GCACAAATTATACACCGCTGATTAGAGTTCAAATATATAGCCAATGTGTACTTAAAAGTATAAAAAAGAATGTGTGAGGAACCTTTTCCATAACATAATATCTATAGGGGTTGGACACAATATTTGAAACACTAGTTAAATTTAAAGAAAATTTATTTAATATGGAGTTGGTCCTCCTTTAGCCTCACTTACAGCTTTAATACGTCTATGAATGGAATCATACAACTTCCTGACTTCATCCAGAGCGATTTTCAGCCATTCTTCCATTAATACCTGCTCCAGCTCTTTAAGACACGATGATGGAGGATAGCGGCTCCTAAATCGTCGCTCCAAAATGCACCACAAATGTACAATAATATTGATATCTGGAGATTGGGGAGGCCACTTCATGTGTTCTAGCTCAATTTCATGCTCTTCATACCAATTCTTAACCACTCGAGTGGTATGTATTGGAGCATTATCTTCTTAAGACGCAGTCACCATCAGGGAATAAAATCTGAGCCCATTGGATGAATATGATTTCCCAAAATGTTCAGGTAATCTTTGCTGTTGATTCTACCATGTAGGGCAACTATTGGACCGAGACATTTCCATGACATGGCGGCCCAAACTACCACTGATCCATCTCCATGCTTCACTGTTGGAAGTAGGCAGTCAGTGTTGTAAACTTCTTTGGGCTGCCTCCACACATAAACTCGCCCTGAAGTTGGGAAAAGAGAAAAACTGGACTCGTCTGAGAATATGATTGCTTCCATTGGTCTAAAGACTAGGCATTGTGATCTCTGCATCACTTCAACCTCTTCTGAATGTTGTGAATGGAGAGAAGCGATTTCCTTACGGCGGCTCTTCCATGATATGCAGACTTATGGAGCTCACGACGAACAGTTTTAGTAGAAAGTGGACTATTCAGATGATTATTCAACTCAGCAGTCACTTTGGCCGCAGTAGTCCGATGATTTTTTGCCACATTGCGTTTCAATGCACGTCGGTCTCTGTCAGTACGTTTGCAAGTCCGGCCCGAATTGCTACGTTTGCTAGAGTTTTTTCCCTGTTTCTCGAATTGCGTCATAGTTCTTGATATGGTAGCTCTTGAAAAACCAAACAGTTCAGCAACCTTAGTGATCGAGGCTCCTGCCATTCGAGCTCCAATTATTTTGCCTTTTTTCGAACTCGGAGAGGTCACGCATTTAGCTTAAATTTTACTAAATTCTAAAAAAGAAATAAGACAAAGAGAGTAAATTAGATAAATAAACGTATTTACAATAGATATAACATTCAATTACGAAGTTTTAGTTAAAGTTCTTAATATAATAGGTCTTTGAAATATAGGAGTGGAATTTACACCTGTTCCAATTATTTTGTCCAACCCATGTATCTATTTACCTACCTAACTACCTACCTATCTACCTACCTACCTACCTATCTATCTATCTATCTATCTGTCCATACCTATCCCAGTCTATTCATATCCATCTACTATCCATCTCATAATGTCCATATCTATCTATCTATCTATCTATCTATCTATCTATCTATCTATCTATTTGCATGTGCTCCTCCATAACTCCTGTATTTAATTTCCGTTTGTAGTCCGACATCTCCCGTTTAGATAATTAAAATGTGCTCTATTGTATAACTGTGGGTGTTGAAATTAGGGATCCGTCCCTCGCTATTAACCGCGCCAAACCAACCGACAGAGAAAGCGGTGTGGGGAACAACTAATGGCCTATTATTTAGGAACGAAATTAAATTATTAATCCCTTCCGCATACAGATATTTATCCGTACTTAATCAGCTCTAGTTGCATGTGACTGTTTACGTTATGATTAGATGAGTGGGTAGTGTAATGCCTATCGGCGGGAAAGCTGAAACTGGCGTCCCAAGTTCAAATTCTGAATAGATTTGTTTCCATCATTCCGAACTATTACCCTGAGGAAAGGTGTCAATCTATATTATGGATGAGATAGTAGCGCACATTGGGACTGCCTCGCTTGTCGTGGCGAATTAAAATTCTGATTTCAGAACCAGTCTGAAATGTGGCTATCTTTCCCAAGACACAAGGACTGCTGGTACAGCCGCATTACACGTGATTTCTCATATAATGATCATCGATCACGAGGCTGTTGATAACGTGAACTATTGTACATGCGTATTAACCATAGACGCACCTATTTTTCTCTGTGACGTGTTACTCCAGGATGTGGGCGATCAATGCTTTTCCAAAATGTCCTCTCTTTTGTTGCTCCGAGTAAATTTTTCCTTTTCGCTATCTCTCTCAATCTATTCTGCCAATCTCGTTACCTACTTTTGTCATTCTCTCTTGCTTTTAATATGTCCTGTGAGTGTCAAATTTTCTTAGCCTTCTTTCCTCATTATGCGTCCGAGAAATTTGCAAGTGTCGTTTTCTGATATTATGTATAAGTGCCCATTTTTGTTTCCATTTTCCCTAAAATGTTCGTCATTTCTTACATTGAACATGTAAGCATCATTAAATCATCCTTCTGTAGGACCACATTTCTCTTGCTTTAAATTATTTCCACATCTATAAATAGATAACCTTAACATATACGACAGGATTATCCGGCCATATAGGCCCG